>WNYE01000040.1:20796-364431 GCA_021396245.1 Sporothrix humicola | reverse complement strand
CACCTTGACTTCGACCTCAGACAACTTCTGCCTTGAATCCGACAACATCTTTCAATCTTTCAATCAAACATCGCACAACACCACCCCCTGGTTCAGCTTTAAGATGGGCGATGGAGCGAGATGCGGATTGCCCTTTTGAATTTTTGAATATTTTTTCTTTTCTCTTCTCAAAAATATTTGAAACTTTTTGTCGATTAACAAGGGTTGCTTTTTTATTTTTCTTAATTCTGAATCTCCGCCTAGTCCCCGAAGGCTGCCACTTGCAAGCATTGCAACATCAGTGTAGAGAAAGAGGATGCAAAGAAAATCAAAAGGGAATCAAAACCCTAAAATGGACAAGGGGGCGAGCAAATGGTCAGACGTTGGAACGTTGGAGGTGCCAGTTTGCGAGGACTTGTGCATGATACACTGGCGTTCGGAGACATGCTGGAAACCGTTAGCTCCATGGTCATAATGTTGCTCCTTGTGGCCTTGTGCTTTTGTGCTCGCCCGTTATGCACGCACAACGTTTTCTTGTTCTTGACAGTCCATGGTGAAGTTCCTGGACAAGGCAAGCCCCGTTTCGTACCGGCTGACCTTTCACGAGGCTTCTCTTGCCGCCGACTCTTTTTGGGGCTTTCGAAACTACCCCGGTCGCCTGCAGGCCTGGCACAACCCCTGTCTTTTGCGGCCCACCAATACCCCAAAGGCAAACAAAAAAGTACGGGAGTCCGGAGGCCCAGCGGAGAGAATGAAAGATCGTGCGTGGTGCAACAGCCTTTTGATTTTGCAGCAAGAATGGATTGGTGGTAGGATGCGCCGTATTTCGTAGACCGTGGAGAACCTGGGCGGAATGATAAGTGAGAAAGTTAAAATTGTTAGACAGGAGGAATCAATGCTCTACGCGGAAGAAGGAGCCGCGATCTTGAGAGAACAGGGGGAAGCGAGAGATTGTGAATACTCTACCTTGTAATGGCGGGCTTGCAGCAAAAAAGCCTGTCAAGGCTCGACTTCGCCGAAACCGCAACTTTCTGCAGCCTCTTTGTCCTTTCTTGTCCCTTGCTTGCTCTCGGCTGCAAACTGTGTGTGTTGGAAATGCAACCTTGCTGGGACCTCCATACGAAGTGTGAAGCTGCAGCCACACACCAGCAGCTTTTTTCTTCTTCTTGATAGCAGTATCTGCGTCGTGGATGCGTCGTGGAGGTGTTCGTTATTCGCAACGGTCCGGCTGTCTTTCTTTTCTTTTTCCTCGTTTCGTGTCGCTGGCTGTGCAACAGCCGCTTTTGCACATCTGAACCGTAATATTCCTCAGACTTGTTTCCTGTTATCGGCCATTGGTGTTCTTAAACATCTTGGGGACTCGAGTTGTGTGCTTCACGTCTGGATCCTGGAGCTTGGAACCTGGCAGCTGGAACAGATGCGGCTCATTGCCGTTCTCCTGCGAGTCCGTGTTGAAGAAGGGTGCGCTGTTTCTGTTCTGGGGTGGTTTGCAGATCGTGAGAAGTCCAGTCAATCAATGCCGGGATTTTTTCTTCGCATTGTTTCGTCTTTCTTAGGTGGGGGGCTCCTGCCCAAACATCTTTGAGCAGATGCTTGACTATTGGAACTGATATTATGTTTTGGAAAGGAAGGGTGTAGGAAGGTGTTTGCCGTATGCAGTATGCACTTTCCCCATACAGCCCGCAGGTACATTTTTAGTAGCATATTACGCATCAAATAAGTCTTGCTTATTGTATGCACCGTAGCAGTCAAGATGTGATGCGCCGGAGGGGAAGGAGCACCCCGTTTACCTATTTGCACATACGATGCATAAAACGCGACGCACCACGTACGACGTCAGTAATAGCTGCCTCGTGAAAAGTGCTCCTTGACCGGTCCATCCTCTAGTCAGTGAGTGCCCAAGCCTCGCGGAAACCGCACCCTCGTGATGCGACTGGGGAAAGAAAGTGCGGATGCCGTTCTTGCACTTTTTACTTTTGAGGCTGCATTTCTAGGTGAAGGGCTCACGTCCAGACAAAGGAAGGCGCGACCCCGGGCACTTCCTTGCGGGAACTACTGTAGTGCCCATCAAATATCCATAGATGCATAGATCTCCAACGCAGTTGCCACCCGGGGCCGACCGTAACTATCTACGGTCACAGTGGGTAGGGCGGTCAGTAATATGACATCTTACAAAAACTGCAAGGTGAAAGACACCCGGTCCAGTGTGGGCGATTTGGCTAGCATTTGACTAACGTTCCTGCCTTTTCCAGCAGATTTGGATGCTGGTAAAAAACGGGTTTGCTCTTGCCCGATTTGTTGCTCCTTCTCCAGTGTGATTTGATAGCTGGTGCTACGAGGGAAGGTACGAAGGACAGTAGTCAGTGTAGTGTATTTTTCTCCCCCTCTCCTATTCCTCACCAAAAAGCTGTTGGACCTTTTTTGGCCCAAAAGCTTCATTTCGAGACCTGAGCACAGACTCAACACCATCGTTCCCCTGGTTATCGACCCCTGTCCCTGCTTCATGCATGCTGTCTACGGAGCTCGGGAGTCTGGACGATGTACAATACACATTGAAATCTTCAACGGCCGACTGTCTGGCAGCCTCTGCGGCTGTGATGTTGGCCTCCAAGGTACAGTACCTCCCCATCCTCACAACATTATTTTGTTAATTGGCCTTGCACATCTCTTGCAAGCGGCATGGCTCCTCGAACAATCCTTCCATGCAGTTACTGCTCTTTGATACCCCCTCTTTCTCCTCTTTTCGTCTCCCACCGCTTCTATCGCCTAACTGTTCCTGCTTCTCGTTGACACGGACTCCCCGATTCGACAGGCCTAGCCGTTGACACACACCTCCATCCCACACATACTACGACACTACAAAGCTGCGTGGGGAAGCAGACAGTGGTGCATCCTCCAGCTAAACGACTGACAAAAGAACGAACATTCGCTTCCGATAAATGCCTTCTTACCTCCGGACCATGCTTGGCTCAACCCTTAATCTCTTCCTCTTTTGGAGGTGGCACGTCGTATGTGGTACACCTCCTTCGCCTACTTCGGGGGTCAATATATGATCTTCCGCAGATGAGCTCTGAGAGCTCGCCGTTGTCGCTCTTCTCGCCCCGGCTGGCTTCTATCGTGCATGCGGCGCCCAATACGACTGCTACCTCGAACGAAATAGAGATGGGCACAGCTGGGACCGGTCAAACCATCCCGCTGCTTCTTGGGTGGCGGTCGACGCGGCACAGCAAGCCATGCTGAGAAGAATAAATAAAGCGAAAATAAAGCGACAAAGACAAAAAAACGAGGAGGCGAATTGAAAATGGGGAAGAGAGACAAGAATGCAGCACTTGGCATGCTACACCACCCTTTCTGCCATCCCCTTCTCTTCCCAAGAGCCGACTGAGGATTCTGTTCTGCAGAGTTTGGTTTCGTGGTTGGCTGGGGCCAACAGTTGGTCCTTCCGTCCTCCCACCCTCGATTTTCGTCCATCTGGTTGTGCTTTGAGCACCCTCGTCGAAACCATGCCTTGATCCCATATTTGCTACAAAAACAGGGTACCTTTTTATGTGGTCAAGGCTGGCCCTGTTTCTCCGCAAAGTGTCATGCTGCGAGATCGCGTCTGCTTGTTCTTATTTGCTCACAGTCGGCAAATCGCATACAAAAGCTTGATACACACGATACGGAGCGCGACGCACGTGTGAGCTTATGCAGCTGAAAGAAGGCATGCAAAGGCGCAAAAGAGAAGATGCAAGAAAGACAATATGCGGGTGTGTCGACGATATCGACCACTCACTGCACACAAACGCTGCCTGACATGATGACGACCTGCATCTCTGGCCCGCAACTGTGTCATTCGTGCACTGAATTCGACCATTGACGGCTGGCGCGTGTGCTCTGCTCCCCAGAAACGCCGAACAAGAGCTCTGATATTGGATCTCTCACCCCGGTTGCTGCTATCATGTGGACAGAACAAAATATGGGGTGATTGATCCCCAGGTCGGCCATCGTGACAGATCGTGCAGACCCGTTGCAGACCCGTGCCCGGCGTGGACGCCACGGGTGAAGTGCATGCAATCACAGCCCTTGCTTGTCTTAACGTCCACTAATACGGCGTTCGGAGTAATAGCCAACTCATTTTACAGACCGTGGAAGGTGGAGAATGGGGACTTTCTGCTCGCATCTCATTGCCCGTTCTCGAGGTCGCTAGCTCTATCCGGAAGCCTCAACCTTCCAGGATCAAGACTCACCATCGTACCCTGGTCGCGTGGTTACAACGCCTGGTCTGGCATTGACAGCATCGAGAGACGCGAACGTGAATTTTGAAGACTTGACGCGCTGCCGTGTCAAGGGCGAGACAGGCGACAGGGCATCGTGTAAGTGATAACTAACGCGAACATAGCCGTTACAATGCCCTCTCTTTTTCCATTTGGCTTGCCTTGTTCTTGCTTTTCGCCTGTGTTTGCTACAGGATCTCTCGTCCGCTACGGAGAATTCGCAACAATAGCCAAGTCAAGCACCCTGATTCTTTTTATTCCTGCCCAATCAATGCCAGGGTCGCTTTCGTGTCTAAGACCAAAATTATGCCCAATGGCAGGTCTCAGCATGCATCTGTGGCTTTCTGTTGGCTGCAAGTCTTGTGGGCCGCATATCTCCAATTCTATTCTTGTCATTTTCTCTGCTTTGGATTGGCTTATTGTATTTCTTTTGTTCATTTCCTTTCCCTTTCAAGTGGATTATCTGCACCATACTGACCTTTTTACAGGGCGTTGCTTTGATACTGGACAGAGCCATCCTCCTAATATGAAAGCTCAATGTCTTCTGAATATCGCATCTTACTTGTGATCAGGGACTCCTTGATTGTTTCCTCCACTGATCGGCTCTCGTGGGGCTGTCAAAACCCGTCGATAGCAAGGGGGCTCAGACCAGCCACCCACTGGTGAGAACACCGGGGAGAGGCCCGTTCCTTTGGCCTCGCCATGGGGGCTTGTTTCTCTCAGCTGATGCCGTGCGATGCTCGTTCCTCGATACAGAACACAGCCAAAGTCACGTTGGAGAAAACATGCGGGACTTCTCCTCCTGTCGCAACTGCGCGTTGAGTGATACTTGCAAGCCCTGTCGGGCCGCCAGGCTTCCGCTATCGTCCTTCCGCAACATATGCGCTCTTCCGCCTCAACAAGTCTGCACATCTTCCGTCCCTCTCTTTCTTTTTGCTATGATTGTTTCAATCCTTTACCCGACGCACTGTTTCTTCCTGCAGAGCTTCACTTTTGAGCAAAAGAGGCTCAAAAGCTTAACCTTGTCTGTATACAGTGTTACGTATGCGCTCTGTAAAGGCAAGCTGTATCTTTTACAAACAGGGACTCAACAGGACGAAGTAGTCTTACCTGGGGTCTCAAGCTTTGAAGATGATCAATTGTAACAGTTGCTGTTGCTACCCCTTTTGCACTAATATCAAAATCCACCAGGAGCAGCTACTCACATTCCTCTCCACTCGTCCTTTGTTCGAACAGCTAGTAAGTATTTCTCTGCGCTCGACAACGAATAATAAGTCGTATGAAGGTAGGCCGTCTGCACTGACCCTCGCTGCCCTGTAAAATACTGACATCACCATCAAATAGGATTCCATAGGTGAGGTTCTTTAGCCCTGTCAGTTGAAAACTACCCTACCAGAGCCTGGTTCAAGTGCAAAGCACAGGGCTGTCTCTCACGACCTCTGCTAGCATCGGGATCAGGAATGCACTTGAAACTATGGTTAGACTCATAGTTGATGCGCCCGTCCTTTCCTTGTGTGTCGCTTTTCTTCTTTCTAGTGTCTCTAACGGCATCAACACGGCTACAACCAACAAACCTCGGGATTCGATTACTTTTGATTTTCTTTCTTAGCCAACACAATCTACGATGGGTGCGTCGTATTGTCTGCTCACCATTTAACAAAATGGAGCAACCATCCACAGACAAAGGCCAAGGGAGCCAAAAAGAAAAATGCAAAAATTTCGGCTCCTCAGCCTCTGCATGATCTTCGTCAAGGTTGTCCGCTATCCTTGCAGCTTGGCCCTCGACTGACCATCAACCCCGGCAGTCGTTCGGAAATGCTGCAAGTTTATCCAAGGGCAGCGGCTAGGACAGGTCGCCCAAGGATTCAGCGAATTTTATCTCGAGAAACGAAGGGAGGGGGGCTGTTATTTTTGCCAAGGTCCTCCACCCGCCTGTGCCCCGTTTGTTTCTCTCCGCACGTGTGTGTGTCCAGACGGCTAGAGAAGGGGCACCATTGCCCTTTTGCCGCTGTAGAAGCAACGGCCATGGAGGGGATATTCAAAAGACGTAACGGCTGCTGCTCTAGGGGCACACCAGATGAACCCAACAGTGCCTATCTCTTCCAGTCTGGGTGTTCTTACAGGAGAGGAATGAGCGCTAAACGGGCGCGAGCGGAAGAAAGGGGCAAAGCTGGCCCGAGACGAGAACCCGCGCTCGCCATTTTGACTGTCGCTTTTGCACTCATCACAGTATTCTATTTCCCCTCCAGGGTTGCAATACTCCAAGATCTTGTGTACGCAACGAGTGTGTGATCAACACGCCGCCCTTCCCAGAACTGGGCGCCATTGTTTGAGTTGAATACGATAGAGCACCGAAAGCATCAGTCTGTCAAGAGAAACCAACCACAACAAGGGACTTCAAATCTTATTACAGACAATAAAGACCAGCCGGCCAGACAAGGAATGATACTCTAATACTCCATACTCTCGAGGTTGAGACCCACAACACACGGGCGGCCACACCTTCTTCCCAGTCCAGTCCCCCATCCCTCCTCCTCTACCCTCCCTCCCCTCTTGGCCGATGTGCGCACAGTCCACTAGCCAGGTTCGGGACACAAGGAGCAAATTCACAAGAGGATCCTAACTGCTCAAAATCGGACTTGCAGGAAGAGGAGGGGTCCCCTGGCCGCTCGCCTCACGGCCATGCTTTGGCGTGTTGATCCGCAGGCCAGGCCACATCTGGGCCGAGTCTGTCCGCTTCAACATGGACAGAGGAACCCACTATCGATAGATTGCTCTTGAGAGAATTATCTTTACGGCATTCTCTTTGTCGCGCGAGTTGCGAACGAGCTTCGAACCACTCGCCGCCCGTCCCTCCTTCGGCCCCGTCCCCAATCTCTATATCGAGGTCAACAATCAGATAGAGGATCTGAGGGAAGGAATGGTACTGACACGGGCAGTAGCCCGCGAAATACACCAGTTTCTAGGCCTAGCCAGTCCTGGGCAAGGCGATCAGAGCGAGGTAAGATAATTTACTCCATACTCATGCCCTCAAAAAACGCAAGTGCACATGCTGCAAGTGTAATGCCGCGTGTCGATAAGATCTACACACAGAGAAAAGCACGATGCTCAACCGTTAGATGATCATTTTTCTTCAAACATATTTTTTGTGCCCCCAAAAAGGACAAACAATGTTTTGTCGCATCCAAGCCTGTCCCTGTCGTCTTTTATGAAGCCCTTTTGCCGCCGCACGACCTCGTGCCCGCTTGTACTGCCAAAATCGGAGAGCTATGCTTACCGGGTGTGCCCAATAGCCTGATCGTTCAAGTGAGGCGTATGGCGGAGAGGACCAAAATGTCCTTCAAGTGTTGCCTCGTTTTTTTCACCGCTAGATGGCATCTTCTTGCTCTCTATTTATAGGGATTTTATTTTCGCGGTTGTTTGTGCCTTCCATCTCAAATATGAGGGGATTGAATATTTTTGAAGATTCAGGAGCCAGCTGGGCAAAAGTGCAACATTTTCAGGTTGAATGAATGGGGATAGCCAAAGAGGCATCCTTAATTTTGCACTTATGGTCTTTTACGGCTGGAACAGGATCAGTTCACAACTGATATACATTTATCTTTTCACACCCGTTATGACAAACGGCTTCACAACTAGTCTTGATCGTCCTCCTCCAAGCAAACCTATCCCCTCCAAATGCCAACTATCCCCTAGTCCCTATGAAGAGCTCCTCATCTTTCTGCCTCGATTAGGGCTTTTTTCCTTTTCTATTTTTCTTTTTCTTGACCTTGTTACAACTGTGGTTTTCAACAGAAAATCGATACCCTACTGCTATGTACTCTGGGCTGTCGGTTTACCCCCTGCGGCTTTCGACCCCTGTTCAGTAAGATACTTCAATACATTTTGGTCATATTCGTACACCATCTTTCCGTCCACACCCCCTTCTTCTTATTCTTGTCAAGGACAAGCACACTCCCCTCCTCCTCCCCCAGTCGTTTATTCTCTGTCTGCACCTCTGCTGCTGCCCCCCATTGTTGATTTTCTTCCTTTCTCTCCTCACCCCCCCTTCTGCGTAAAAAACTAGGCTTTGGTGTTTCTCTGGCAGGTTGCCTTTTCTTGCGGCTTGTTTTCATATATGGATACATATATCGTGCATGTTTGTTCACGTCTCCTATTCTTGCCGATATACAAATATTGCTTTTCGCTTGGGCTCTGCACCTCCTCTCCACCCGGGTCTCGCATCTATATTCATATTGGTGTTTGAAACTCGACGCCGCATACTGAGAGCTTCAACTTTACAAGACCGGCCGTCTCCCGTTGATGATAGGCTCGACCTGTCTCTTCGGTCGATATTAACGCATTGCGTCTTGTCTCATCCCCCGCTCGCCGCCCGCCGACGCCGCTCAACATTTCGCAGTTGCGCTACCGGCGCTGATGACGGCACTCGCTCTCTCACCCTCTCTTCGATATTGGACGTTATGACTTTCACGCACTTGCACCATTACTAGTCACTGAATTTTTCGAGCCACTTGAAGTCCTGAATTTTGTGTGCAAGCCCGGAAAGAGTATATAAAGAACGAAGCGAAAGCACAACAAAATAGACGGAATCTGTTGATGAGCGTGAGGGGGAAAAGCTGGCCCACGCGAGCGACTTAACGAGACGATTCAACCACATTTATTCATCAAGGAGTCAACGACGAGGGGAGTAAAATCAAACGGCGGATTTCCTCAAAAGGACAAGACGACAAAAAACCCAAAGCAACATAATCGAACGGGGATCCTCAGGATTCGACGAGGAGGTGAAGACCGACGAGGACCGACATCCAAGGACCATTCAACGTCCTCGATTTTCTACCCCCATCCCCTTGTCCTCAGTCCCCTTGTCTCTCACCCACTGTTATCCTCTGCCCCCGTCTACTACACAGTCTCTCTCACTCCACCTTGCTCTTGCAGGAGTGACGACTTTTGAACCCGCATTGCACTTCACTCTTTTAGGGGGATCGCCTACAGAATAGAAAAGAAACCGTCTACCCACACCCTACAAGTGCATCGTCTATTCCCACACGGGAAAATCTCCATCTCGGTCCTTTCCTTGTCAATCTTCGGTTTTTGGTTCCTATTTTCTTTTTATTTGGATATTTTTCTCTTCCCATCGAGGGTATCTGGTTTGAAAGACACGACTTTGACTTCAACATCTCACTGCACGCAGGTGCTGGAAAATTCCTCGGGGACGGAAAGACACAACGGTTTGTGAACCATCTGGACAATGCATGCCGTCCATCTGTCCGTCAAAAATACACTGATTTCAGTCGGTCAACAACACATTTCGTCTCTCTGGTTTTCCGGTGTGCAGTGTCCTGAACTCTCACATAGGGAAGAGAAATCGCACAACCGGCTTTCGACCCTTTGATGATTAAAGAATCAAGCCCAAAAATCAAAAGAAGTTTTCCGGATAGCCCGCCATCTTTGAAAATCTATCCAGTCTCTTCCCTCATCAAAACCGGCAGTCTACAGTCGGCTCACTCAGCTCTTGACTGTCATTACCTTGAATAATTTCGGCTCGTCTCAACCACGCCAAACCTCATTTTCCAGGCTTCCCGGATCCGAAAAAAAATCAAACAGAGACTATGCACAGCACCTACATGGCCTCGACAGGCGTGGACTCGGAAGCCCAACTCGCCCAGGAGACCAACCAGTACGGCAACAACAGTTGGGTCAACATGAACGGCTACCCGCAGGCCACCATGGCCGGCTTTACCAACTCGGATTTCGTCTACATGCCGCCTATCGCGTCTCTCGATTTGCCGCCAGAGGCAATGAACCGGATGCCACCTCCGCTGCAGCCACGCCAGTCGCCGCAGATGAAGAGCGATCATGATCAGATGCAACAGCCTCAGCAACAACCGAAACTGCAGCAGCAGCATCCACCGCTGTCCATGGGCCAGCCTTCTTCGCACCATCATCACCAGCTGCCTCAACTTCCCATGCTGACAGTCCCGTCCAACCCGACGTGGCCGAGTATGCTGACAAACCCGGGCAGCTACTCTGCACCGCCGATGAGCAATGTTGTGCCTCGTAACGGACCGTCCCGGCCACCGCCGCCTCCTCTCAAGACAAAGTTGAACGAGTCTACCGGGCGGACTGGGCCGAGAAAGATGCTCACTGACGATGACCGCCGGAGAATGTGCGAGTACGCTGAAGCCAACCCAGGTGTTAAGCAGTCCGAGATTGGCAACATTTTTGGCGTCGAGCGCAGGTAAGCTGATTTTTTTCGAATTTATTTGTCGTCTATTTTTCTCTTCTCTCTTCTTCTTCTTCGCATGGCAGCTCACATAATTTACAGCACTGTTTCCAAGGTTCTCCGGAACAAGGAAAAGTATCTGGTCAAGGACAAGTCGCCTGGCACAAAAAAGGCCAAGAACAAGTTCCCAGACATTGAACGGGCACTGTCAAACTGGGTCCGCAACGCACAAAAAACCGGTGTCCCAGTTACAGACGCCGATATTAAGGAGAAATTCCGTTTCTTCGCCACCAGCACTGGCAATCCGGACACCGTTCTCAAGTCCACCAGCAACACGTGGCTCGAGAAATTCAAACAAAAGAACGGCATTGGCGCCTCACGGCTTGTGCGCCGCGCATCCGAGACTAACATTCCCGACAAGCGCAGAGGCTCAAAGTCTTCTATCATGATGGGATCACCTTCGCTTGTCCCCATGGAACCGACAAATGACTCGCCCCTTTCGCCCGGAACCCGCCACCCATCGGCATCGCCACTTTCTGGAAACCGCAGCGATGAAGAGAGAAATGTCGATAGTGCTGGAGCCTCTGGAGTCGGACAATATATCAACTTTGGTGCAAGCCACGCCAATGGAATGGGAAGCAACGGTCAAGGCCATCTCAACCACTCCGGCAGCCTGGGCAATAACATGGCCATGGGTCTCGGTATGGGCGGCATGGCATCCTACAAGCACGGCAACAACCAGAGCACGACCTCGCTTTCGAGTGCTTTCACGGAAACTCCAGTCTCCTCCTTTTCTGGCAGTGCCATGAGCCCGACAGTGCCGTTTACTTTCTCGCCAGACTCGAACGTGGGCTCTTTCTTGACAAGCGATCCCATGGCACCGCCTGGAAGTGCCAACTTCCAGCGGCCACGCAGCCAGACGCTTCCTGCCCTGAACCTCGAGTACATGAACCACAACCAGGGCCAGCATCAACAGCATCATGTCGGCAACGGTGACCCCATGGTATCGGAGACCACTGGCGAATCCATGACGCCCAAGTTCCAGCACCATCACCACCTGTCTTCCACTGCGCCGTCGTCAGCCATTGACTCGCCCATGACCGATATCTCTGCGCCTTCCTACGGAATTGACAGCACAGTCGTTTCTCCCCAGCTTCGGCGCAGCAACAGCAGCAACAGCCTCTTCCAGAGTGGCTCGCGGTCAGCGGGTGGACTGGGTGGCTCGACTGTCCTGGGTGTGCCCATGGCCACAGGTGGCAGCAGTGGCGGTGGTAGTGGTGCAGGAGGAGCAGGAGCGGGCGGTGGTGGATCGTCACCCAATTCGCCCACTCAGGACGACGCTCGCCGTGCTGCTGACACGCTGATGAATTTCATCCAACAGGCGCCCAGCGCCTTTGACCAGACCGATTTCTTGGCCGTGTCACGCCTCGTTGAGAAGCTGCGCCTGCAGGCATCCTCTTCTTCCTCCTCCAACAACAAGGGGCATATCAGCGGCAGCAGTGGCGGTATGGGCGGCCTGTCCCGAATTCCCGAGGGCGAGGGCGAGATGACCAGCGATGTAGTCCATCCTGCAAAGCTGGAATCCGCCCTCGCTGCTTGAACATCCAAACCCCAACAACGGCGACTTTTTCAGGGGCGCAGGCCCCTGTTTGTTTGTTTTTCCCTCACCATTTTTCTTTTTCTTTTTTTCCCTTCCTTATTTTCTTTTTCTTTCTTTCTTTCTCTCATATTATTTCTATTTCCATTTTTGGAGCTCCATAATCCCATCCTTCACTCTTGTGTCAGCCCCAGAAACAGCATCTTTGCCAGCCAGTCATTTACAATATGCACACTCTCCACCTCCAACACAGCCCCCCTTTTCTGGAGCGCATTTTTGTTATTTGCTGTCACTGGCTAGGTCAACTGTCCAACGGCTGCACAGAACACTCAACACTCAACATTCATCTCTAAACACAAATATTTTACAACGATCGGTTACGGCAACGAAACGATCAACACGCACACGCTTCGCTTTACATCATATACCCTCTCCTTCTTACATCCGCACATACCACACATCATTCACATTCTTGGGGATAGCCATCACACATATTTACCAAGGAAGATCTCTCTCAGCTCACGCGACCACGGCTTTTTTCATATTTTTTTTATTTTTCTACTTGGAGTTTTCACCTCTTTTCATCGTCTTTGTTTAATGTGCCGAGAGTGTGGAAGGAAACAGCATATATTGGGAAACCTATTAGCATTTGGAGTTAGTGCTTCAAAGGAGCGGTTGACGGTACATACTTGTTCCCCATTTCCTATATTTCTCTTGCTTCTTGCTTCTCGCTTCTCTCCTATTTCACATTTCATTGTTTGCTTGCTCGTTGATCTATCATTTTTGTTTGCTTTTTTTGTTACTGTTTGTTTTTATTTCTTATTTCAATATTTCACATCTCATTTATTATATTGTCTATCGTCTTATTGTTCGGCTGGGTGGTTTTTTTTACAGGGATTATCTCGCCGAGGCTGAGGACGCGAGTCCGATGGCTAGAGAAAGAGGAAACATTTCTATCTCGGACACACGTCCACTCAAACACACACAAACATTCATATTGTTGGGGTGAGGAGGATTGGGAAACAAACAAAAGAGGGAAGAACGGTGATTGGATTTCCTGGGGTGACGACGAGAGGTCGTGAGGTCAAGAGGATTGGGACGAAGTTGATGGCTTCTGTTTGGTTAATACTGGAGTTGATTTTGTGACGGAGTTTTCCCCCTTCCCACCCTCCCCCCTTCCATTTTCTCGCTTATTTGTTTTCCTCCCCCTGCTTTGTTACTTTTTTTTTGTTCTTACTTGTTCTGGGACGGCTATTGTCATTTATTTTTCTCTTCTTTTTACTTCTTTTTTTATTGGGAGGCCAAAGGGGGAGTGAGAGACTTGTTTTTCTTTTCTGTTTTCCTTTTTACACGAATGAGGAGGAGGAGAAACAATTATATCCGAGATACGGAGGGTGTTTTGGTGACGGCAGAGCGAATTGGAGCTTGTCTTGTCCTCATCACCCATTGTTTTCTTCCCTTTTTCTCTCTCCCCATTTGTTACTTGTCTCTTTCGCTCCCCATTGTTTTTTTGGTTGGCTCATTTTTTCGTCTTCACTTTCCCCCTCCCTGCCACATCACTTTCAGAGGGGTTTAGGAAGATGGGAGATGGGCTCAACATCGCACGCACGCAACTACAAACAAAAAACTACCAACCAACACCAAAAAAAGACAAGCAAAGCACAGAAAAAACCAGAATAATTAACAAAAAAAAAATCCAAGCTTTTTGGGCGGCTATTTGCAAAAACCTTTCTCTCCCTGTAAATTCTCAAAAAGCACCGTGTTCTATGATTATATGATATACAATACGTGGAGTAGTAAAAGCATAGAAAAGGGTATCATGGTATTATTTTCAGGCTCAAACGTTGGGGGCTAAAAACAGGGGGAATAATTAGGGGGTAGGCTCCCACAAAAATACGACAAATATTCAAAAATAACAATCAAAACATAGGAAGCAAGATCGCTTTAAAGTCTTGTCCCCTCAACTCAACCGCTCTTCCCATAGGCCTAGGACCCCGGTTTCTGCAAGCTCAGGCACCAGCCGTACGAAGATCGCCTCGAGAATGCTGTACAGCAAGTGCTTGTTGCAGTAGGCGTCGTCAAAGACGTCGAGCAAGCCGCCTTCAATCTCGGCCAAGACAGCCTCGCTGGGCTTCTTCTTGTCGCTCCAGACAGCGTACACGGTCTCGGCAGTGCGCCGCTTGAGGGCCGCGAGCTCTTCATCGTTGGCGGGCGCAACAAGCGTGGGCGGAGTTGCGCCAAACTTGTTGCCTGGGAAGATGGCGCCGCGGATGGAGCGCAGCAGGTTGGGGAGCAGTGCAGGCTCCAGAGCGTACTTGTGGATGTAGTGAGAGAAGAGGCTGCAGGGAGTTAGTACAGGTAATAGGAAAATCAAAGAAAAATCAAAGAATCAAAGATACGGCGACGGTCTGCAAATGGAATTGTGATAAACAAATGATCGCTCAAGGACAATGGCAATTGAATGTGTACTTCATCCAGATGTACTCTTTTGATGTATGTGAAGCAGCTCTTTCGTGGGTGCTGCGTGGGGGTCAAGAACACTGGTTCTTTGGGACAGGAGGGTGTGCGTGTAAGAGAGAGTGTGAATGAACGAGTGTTTCGAACAAAGTGTCTGATTTTCCACTGGGATGTCGCGGCAAACAGCTAAAAAAAAATCGAGAATCAGGAGATAAAAGTACTCAGTATAGGTACAAAGTACAGGTACAGGAGGTGAGAACTTTCTGTCCCGCTGTAAGCCGTGGTGGAGAATGGGGCAGCTGTGTCTTTTTGATTGATAAAAATGATAAAAATATCGCTTTCTCGTTTGATGCACGAGAATGGCGAGGTCGAGAAACAAGTAAAAAATATGATAGCACTTGCAGCTGGAACAGAATCCAGAAAAAAGAAAGCAGAAAATATGATAGAAAATGAACGACGGAAAAGCGAAACAAAGAAAAGACTTGCGCCGTTACGTCCTGAGGGTGTGTGCATGTTGCTCCGAGTATGGGTGACAAAAAAGTGCGTGCCTGCGCTTGCGCTTGCGCATGCAATTTGTGTGCCTAGGAGCTTTCTGTCCAGTGGCTTGCATTGTACTTGTAGTGCGTGCAGGAGAAGTGATAGAGTGCTTGCATGCTGCATGTGTCCATGTGTGTATTTGCGCATTTGTGCTTTTCAAAAGAGTGTGGCCGGATTTGTTTCTGTTTGGTCTCTCTCCGGGCAGTATCCGGCCTATAGGGGCCTGGTCCGGTTTTGGGAACAACATGGCTCTTGGGAGCACAGCATGAAATGCGACAGAAATGTGCACTTTTGACCCTCGAGGAGGTCGTGATGGCAAACGGTTGAAGCAGGCAGGCAAAGAGGCAGGCATACGGAGAAAAAATCCGAATGTCATGGGTTGCCTTTTTGTTTGCAAGCTTTGACCGCTTTCGCTGTAATACAATCACTGCGCACTTGCGATGCTTCTCTCGTCACCTTATTCTTGTCCCCATATCTGTCCGGAACAAGAGCTCAGCCCGGCCACCTCTATGGCCGTTGTATCCCACCATAACGTACAACGTAGCTTGGGGATAAACAACCGAGGAGGAGGGTGGGAGAGAAGAGGGGAAGACAGAAGCGAGACGAGAGAGACAAACAAGAAGCTCAATGACAGACAGACCGAGCAGGCACAGGACAAGCATGAAGCTCCCCAGGACTAGACCCAGACAGGAAAGCAGGTAAGGGAGAGAAGGGTGTGAACGATGAAGGAGGGGAAGCGTAGCAGGCCGGCTCGGGCAGACAAGAGGGAAGTGAGAGACAGAACGACGAAGAGCACGTGGCTTGTACGTCGTTCACATCGTTCGTCTTTCTCATGTCTCACGACGGGTGACGAAAACAAGGGCCGCAAAAAGCAAGCTAGGAACTTATGAACAGAGCTAGCAAGAGGCAACAGTGCAGGATCTTGCCTTCTGACCTGGGGCCGGCGGCCGCGAAGAGGGAACGGAACGAAGCGGTAGGTCTTTTTCGCCCCTCCCTAGCGCTGGCAGAGGGGGAGGAGAAAAGAAGAAAAGAGGGACAGGAATGACAAGAGGTGACGGCGGTGACAAGACGTGACAAGAAGTGACAGAATGGCAGACAGAAGGATGGGAAGAGGAGGGAAGCAGGAAGAAGCGCGGCGATCTGCTGCGAACAGATTGGGGGCCGAGGATGACCACAAAGTGTTGAACGATAATGAGGGACGGATGGCGGAGGATGAGGATGGAGAGGGAGGGGAGCTATGATCATCGGGCGCGTAATTAAGGTGCATTGGTGGACGTTGGCGCGGATGAATTCTGTGCAATAGGAGGCCAGAAAGGCACTTTTGGCATTTTATTGGACGGAACCAAAACAGGCCATTAAAGCCCACGACAAAATTAAAATGCCAAAAAACGACCACTTGGAGGGGGGTGTGAGATGCAACGATTCAACGGTCCCAGAGAGTCCAAAGTAGAGAAGAACTGTCGGTAGACAGAAAATCAAATAAAAAATGAGGACACCTCCCAAAAAGCACACGGGCCAGAGCCAAGAAAATAATGTCAAATATCATCGAGACTTCCTTGAGCTCGGTCTTTCTTCATCACTGATGGAGCAAAAGGACTGAAAGAGACAGGGAATAATCAACAAGAGGGTGGAAAGGGTGCCAAAAGATGGTCCGCGGAAACGGGCCTGGGCGGGCTCGGTCTCGATTTCGAGTGTGAAGCAAATGTGAGTGGGGATATACGACGTCTGTGAGTGTATATAAGTAAACGGAAAGAAGTGGTGTTGGGGGGGCAGTTTATGCTTTCTTTTGTGTTTTGTTGGTTTCGTCGTTTGTCAGTTTCTCAGTCTGTCTTTGTAGATGGCTGTCTGCAGAGACATGCAGAGACAGCCGAGGCCAGAACCACTGGACAGGGACCCTTGACGAGCAATATCCAGCCGCAAAGGAACGGTATGCAACTGCAACCTCCAACCCTGGCCTTGTTTTGTTTGGCCTTCCTTTGTCACTCGTATCCCAAAGGTGCAATATTGGAAAAGCCAAGCGAGGCGAGGCGAGGCGGGACCGTATGGAAAGACGAGAATGAAAATCAAAAGAAAAGAAGGCGACAGAAAACAAAAACGAGAAACGAAGGCGAAAGGGAGGAGGCGTGAATGCATCGGAAACAATTCACATGCAAGATGCCAGAAGCAGATGAAAAAGAACCGCATCCAGAGACATCCAGACGGCATGAACTGTGATGTTCCTGACCAAAGAGACGTGACGGCAGGAAGACAATCCAAGTCCAGTGACCTGCAGTGCATGCGGAATGGATGGGGAAAGTACTACCAAGGGGGAGCAGGGGTATTTGGCAAAGCAAAGCAAATCAAAGAGATAGGACGGAACAGAGGTTAGGGGGGTGAGCAAGATGCGACGCTGGCCGTCTTGGTCTCTGGATGGCGTCCAAAAGGAGAATTGTGCATTGAAGACAGGCATCCAGGAGGAGGCACAGAGTGCATAGACATGAATATGCTGGAGGTGATGAGAGGAGGGTAATAAAGAAAGATGAGAGGATAGCAATGCAGGACCTCTGGGGGGGGGGGGGAAATCAAAACAAATAAAGAGATGAAGAGAAATGCGTGTGTGAACTCACCGGTCAAGAGGTCCGTTGAGGGCGGCTATGCGGCCAGGACCGGCCATGGCCAGCCACTGCAGCATAGACAGTCCGCCGTAGAGCCAGGGCATACGAACTTCGAGCTGCATGATGTTGGAAACGGTGGCCCAGACACTAAATGCCAGCACGGGCACGACGGGCTCGTCGGTGCCGGCGACGGAGGTGGCGACCGAGTATATTGAGGCCGATGATGGGGCTACCTTGACGTCAAGCAAGCCGTCCTTGGTGTCTCTGTCTTTGACGTCCGTCGGCGCCTCCTTCGCCTTGGTCACGACAATTCCTCGCAGAGGCAGCGAACGCGACAGAGTGATGCTCGTCACGAAGAAGCGTATCGACGCAAACAGGGCAAACCCGATCTTGAGGACAGACCAAAACACAGGCGCAGCCGTCGTCGTGATCCAGTTTCCGCCGCCAGATTGCGCTTGTTTCTGAAGTTTGGCCGCCGCACGTCTCTTCTTGGCCACCTGCTTGGGGTCTTTCGGGTCGCCGTCCATCTTCTCGCGCACAATCTTGGCCACGAGCCCAACAATCTCGTACATCATCCAGGGCTCAGCGACGCGGCGGGCCAGCACGTTGCCCACGAGCAGCTCGGCAAATATTTGTGTGACGAGTGACGTGAGGCACTCGTTTTCGAGGTCTTCCGTCGGGAGAAGGACGGCCAGCAGCCCACGCACAAGCAGTTGGCGATATGCTGCCTCGTTGGTTGCCTGCTCGAGGGCGACAGCGTAGGCCTTGCCATCGTTCCCTGAGCCAGTGCTCTCCCCGCCCACCTTGATGTCGGGTATTGATGTTGATGTCGACGGCTGCACCTCGGTCAGCAGGGCCTCCGAGCCGACCGGCGGCACGGGCGACAGCGCAGGTAATGGCCACAGTGCGTGGTACACAGCCCGCGAATCTGTCTCGATCGGCGGCTGCGCTAACGGCTTTCTTGACGCCCGATATGCCCGCACATGGTTGTCCAGCAGCGCCGGCAGCTCATCAAACACCAGACTCTCCAGGTCCACCTTCCTCAGCCGCTGCTCCAGTGCGCGCGTGCAGTGCGCCACAATCTGCACGAGCTCTGTGACAAACTGGTCGTCGTCGGGCGTGATCTTGCTGTACCACGTCAGTACAAACTCGCGGACAATGACGGCCAGCAGCGCGTAGAGCTGCAGGTCAACGTCGTTGCGGCTTGTGAGGGGAGGCAGCAGGTCTTCTATGGGTGTGGAATCGCTGCCAGCCGGGCCGTTGCCCGTCCCTTGGGTTCCGTCTTTCGGGCAGAGTGTTCTTCGGATCAGGAGGATGGTCGCTTTGTCGGATAAGGGGTCGATGCCGGCTGCGCGGGGTAGTGGCGGCGGTTGGCGACGCGTGGCCGGTGGCGACTGCCCGGACAGTGGTTGTGATATCGGCGGTTTCTCTGTCATGGCTGCTGTTGTTGTTGTTGTCGCTGTGGTTGTTGTGTCTGCTGTCGTTTTCTCTAGAATGGCTGGCGCTGGCGCGCTCGCCTTGGGCCTGTTGGCCGTCGTCGTCATGGATCGCTGCAGGCTGGTCCGCTCTCGAGAATATTCGATCGTCGTCGGTGCGTGTTGTGAGCCCCTATTGTTGTGTCGCCTGGCAGATGCAAGAGTACAGAACACTGCAATTACGATGTCGACCAAATTGTCCTGTGATCGCCAGATGTCATTCCCGTCCCTGGAACCGCCCTTATCAGGCAGGCGGTGTGGGGCCGTGCCCCCAAATGCTAACAAATAATGGAGGGGGAAACCACGCTAAATGACGGCAGCCCGCTACTGCCCGCTACAACCCGCTATAGCGCGGCCGCTCCCCTGCTATAGCACGCTATAACGCGCTATAAATATAGGGGATCGTCAATTGGCACCCAAAAGTTCCAGAACATCATCATCACCACATCGTTTATTTTAATTGTTTTCTTTCTTGTATGTATGTTATTCGTACTTATTGCTGTTGATTCTTGATTTTAAATGGAATATGACGTATGGGGGAGATTTATATCATACTTACTCCATATTATAAGTTACACGAGACATGAAATGTTTCGACGAGCACAAGCCATGTTAAACCCACAGCCTCGTCCTTTCTTACTTTTGATTCCTCGAAAAAAATAATGTGCATTGGCTCTATATATGTCGTCGACCACACCATCATGGCATGTAGTTGTTGTCGTGACAACAAAAGGAGCATTTGCCGTGCGTGGTGTCTGCATATCTGCGGCCGAATCTGCGACCGAATCTGCGGCCTTCCCGGCACTGTCGCCGGACAGAGCCGCATGCACAACATGGCATTTCCATAATTTAAAAGACATGGACCTGCAGGACGACAGATGCACGCGCGACAGTGCTTAGTGTACCGTAGGTGGTGCATATGGGCGTATCTTTGGTGCATGGAATATGCATTGCCAGCTGGCAAGCGGGGATAGGCCGTGGGAGTCAATGTAATGGATGCATAAAATGTGGATGGTTCATGGCTTATGCAAATTTTGTGCTCGTTCTTATGCTCTCATGGTAAAGCGGTGATGGCATTCAGACATGTACAGGAGATCGATATATACAAGATGGACGTTGGACTCCAAGACCCAAGACAAAAGTCCACGACCAAGCCAAAAAGACCAAGACCCAGCCATTAATAAACGCCACGACGGCCAACGGCCCCAATGCACCCGAGTGAGTGAGAGAGAAAAGAGTAAGGAAGAGGAAAACCATGAAAGAAGACAGACATGAGAAGGACGTCTATATTTTTTAGATGCGGCATAATGCGAGCGTAAGTGAGAACATAAAAGTATGAAACCAAAAAAAAGGCAAGAAGCTATGAGTTTTGTACAGGCGAAAGAATATGAAAGGAAGAGGGGAATGAGACGTGAAGGCGGATAAAAGAGGGAGGCGGAGGAAGAGAAGAAGTTTGTCGCATGTCGGCTTGTCATCGAATCGTGAAGCGTCGTGATGGTCGTCTACTGGTCCGACTCTTTGCGCGTAGCCTCGTATCTGTTTTTGTTAGCATTATGTCTTTTGTCTTATACACTCAATCAGCTTGCTACGCCAAGAACAACGTACCTCTTGCCACGGAAGGCCCACAGACCCCAGTTGCCGCAGCTGATGTCCTGCGGATCCATGTCGTTGAGATCCCACCGCTGGCTGCGGAACAGGTTCTCGCCGGGCTCCATCAGCAGGTCAAACTCGCCGCGCGCCGTCTTGTTCACCCACTCAATGTCGCGCTCCATGTCGTACTGCGTGTAGCCCGTCACCAGAATGGGCGCCTTCGTTTCCAAGAGAAGCGGGATCGTCTCGGTCCACTCGTGCGAGCTGGCCGGGTGGCCCAGGCCGGGGTGGAACAGCATAAAGCAGTCAAAGTACGGGTCATACGGATAAAAGTAGCCCGTCTTGTGTATCGTGTGGTAGTAGTCGACAATCGTGCTGATCTTCATGGACGGCCACACGCGATCCTCGACGATGGCGCCGAACGGGTTTTCGGGCGTGCGGGGCGGCAGCGGGAACTCGTCGTCGCGGTTCGTCATGCTCTCCGGGCCGATGAAGATCAAATGGATGCGCGCGCTAGGGAACAGATGGGCCAGCTGCACCCAGACGTCGCGGGGCAGAGACGACTCGGCGCGGGCGCCCAGGATAAACAGGCGGACAGCGGGGGCCTGCGGCCGCAGACCCTTGATGCTGTCGCTCTCGCCCATCTTGGGCGGGTGCAGCGTGTACCGCAAAGCACTGAAACTCTTGAGACCCTCGGTGGTCAGCTGGCCGCCTTTCCGGATGCTGTACGGACTGAGCTCGTGCAGCACGCTCGCAATTGTGACCGGGTACGTCAGCAGGCGCGTCACCTGCCGCATGCTGCGGTCGTCGCTGACAGCGTTGAAGCCGCGCGTGTACATGAACGTGTCCCAGTTGGTCATGTTGACGAGCGCCTCCTCCATCTGCGGGCCCGGGTAGTCGAACTCGGGGAACAGCCGCCCGGACCGCAGGTCGTGGTCGTCCTCGTTGATCTGGCGCAGCGTGTCGCAGATCTGCAAGTGCGCCTCGTAGTCGTCCATCCAGTGCTCCTCGCAACAGTAAACAGGAATGCCACAGTCCGGGCACTCAAAGTCCACGTGCGCCGGCGGCAGCGTGCTCCCGTTCTCAAAACGTGCCAGCGTCGTCTTGAGCCGCGGCTCGGCGGCCGGAAGATGTGTGCTCTGGTGGTGCGGGTGCGGGCAGTGGGCGTGCATCTTGATAAAGGCGGCACGCTTGCGCATATCGGGAATGGGCGAGTCCGTGTATGAGTGGAACAGGTCGTCGCCGGCCAGCAGGCGGTGCTCCTTATCGTGGGCGGCAATGGATGCGGCGCTGGGGCCGGCGTTGTTCTTGTTGGTGAATATGGAGCTCCTCCGTTTTTGATTCTGGGCAATCTCGGATGTGGTGGGGTTGAGGGGGGATGTTGATGTCGATGACGTCGAAATTAATGGCGTGCTGGACTTCCACTTTTGTCGCAAGTCCGACTTGGACGCTGTAGAGATGTTTGCCTTTGCCGCAGTACCCGGAGGTGTGGCCAGCGTGGACCGGGCACGGGCAGCCGAGGCGGACGTCGAGGTCGGAATCGAAGTCGAAGTCGAAGTGGACAGACGCCGAACTGCGTTTATAGACGACGACAGCGGCCGTGGCCGGGACGGCGCCCGTGCGCATTGCCGGCACAAATTGGACAGCATGGCTCGTACGGCGGGCTCGGGGGATGCCATTCTGGTGCAGAGGGCCGGTGGTGTCGGGGTTGGGGACACGCAATGGTTCTGCGTCGTTGAACCAGAGAGAAAAGTATCGTCAGTTTTCCCTCTATTTCGCAGTGTGGTCTGAGGTGCCCCAGTTTAAAAAAAATGTTAGCACCAAAACACGCTGCGGCAGCTGACGGCCACTGGCACCTTCCCCTCCATAGACGCGGCAGAATAGCGAGAAATTCTCGTTTACCGCCCGCCGCCGACAGTAGGTACTAGCAAAATAGCCCACCTTCCCTTCAGGTACAATTATTTACTAACACTGGCAGGCAGCTCTGGGAGCTCTGTGATTGGCCACGGCGGAAATAGTATGTTCCGACGCCCGGAGACCCGCCCAGCTCTCTCTTTTCATAGTTTTGCAGGCAGGCAGGCAGGAGGGACCCGCCAGAGCTATTTCCTCGTTGATTTTTTTCCTGCCTTCAATATCCTCAGTTTTCACCTCCTTCTCCAAGCTCTCTTCCTTCTTCCCTTTTTTCTTTCTTCTCTCCTCTTCACGCCTGTGGCCTCAATCCCCCACGGCCTCATCCTTTCACTCCTTTTATCCATGCCCTGATCGGCTTTCCCCCCCTCTTCCCCGTGCGCGGCGATAGACTGGGCTTGCGCCCGCATCCGCAAACATGGCGACCGCCACGTCGAACATGTTTCTCTACTCGCTGACGCTGCAGCCGCCGACGACAATCAGCCATGCCATCCTCGGCCAGTTTTCTGGCACCAAGGAGCAGCAGATTCTCGTCGCGTCCGGCTCGCGTCTGGCACTCTTGAGACCAGAGCCCGCCCAGGGAAAGGTCGTCACTCTGCTGGCTCACGACGTGTTTGGCATTATTCGGTCTCTCGCGTCCTTCCGGCTGGCTGGAAGCACCAAAGGTATGTTTTCTCTCCCCTTTCCATTTAAAACATTGGAAATTTCCACCCAGGCACGTCACATAGTGACCATCCACCAGGCTAGACGCGTCCGATTGTACACCGCCGGGCGTGTCCTTTTTTCCCAGAAAATTCAGATTTCTGTGAAAGCCTTTGAGGAAACCGCTGGCTAACAATGAATTTCTTTCCCCCATGTACAGACTACATTATCCTGGCTACTGACTCCGGCCGTATTACAATCGTCGAGTACATCCCGGCCGAGAACCGCTTCTCTCGCGTTCATCTTGAGACCTTTGGCAAGTCTGGCGTACGACGCGTCGTTCCGGGCCAGTATCTTGCTGCCGACCCAAAAGGCCGCGCCTGTCTGATCGCTGCCGTCGAGAAGAATAAGCTGGTTTATGTTCTGAACCGCAATGCCCAGGCCGAGCTCACAATCTCGTCGCCTCTCGAGGCAAACAAGCCGGGCGTCATTGTCATTGCCATGGTGGCATTGGACGTTGGCTACGCCAACCCTGTGTTTGCGGCGCTCGAGATGGACTACAGCGAGTCGGACCAAGATCCCACTGGCGAGGCTTACCGCGAGTCCGAGACCCTGCTTGTGTACTACGAGCTGGACCTCGGTCTGAACCACGTCGTGCGTCGTTGGTCTGATCCTGTCGATACTACGGCATCCATTCTCTTCCAAGTCCCTGGCGGCAACGATGGCCCGAGCGGTGTCCTCGTCTGCAGCGAAGAGAACATCACCTACCGCCACTCCAACCAAGAGGCCTACCGCGTCCCCATCCCAAGGCGGCGTGGCGCTACAGAAGATCCCAACCGCAAGCGCACTATTGTGTCTGGTGTCATGCACAAGCTCAAGGGTAATGCTGGCGCCTTCTTCTTCCTCTTGCAGACAGAAGATGGCGACCTGTTCAAGGTCACCCTTGATATGGTCGAGGACGATGACGGCAACCCAACAGGTGAGGTGCTGCGGCTCAAGATCAAGTACTTTGATACTGTTCCCGTGGCATCGAGTCTCTGCATTCTCAAGAGCGGTTTCCTGTTTGTCGCCTGCGAGTTTGGCAACCACCACTTCTACCAGTTTGAGAAGCTCGGTGACGACGATGAGGAGCTCGAATTTTCGAGTGATAACTTCCCCGCGGATCCCAAAGCACCCTACGAGCCTGTGTACTTTTACCCACGGCTGGCTGAGAACCTGGCTCTTGTTGAGAGCATCGACGCCACCAACCCCATGCTAGACGTCAAGGTCGCCAACCTAACCGACGACGATGCGCCGCAGATCTACTCTGTCTGTGGCAACGGCGCGCGCAGCACCTTCCGGATGCTGAAACACGCCCTGGAGGTGAACGAGATCGTCGCGTCCCAGCTACCTGGCACGCCCACAGCCGTCTGGACGACCAAGGTGCGCCGGGATGATGAGTACGACTCGTACATTGTGCTGTCATTCAACAACGGTACTCTTGTTCTTAGTATCGGTGAGACCGTTGAGGAGGTGACGGACACTGGCTTCCTCTCCGGTGTGCCCACGCTGGCTGTCCAGCAGCTTGGCGATGACGGCCTGATCCAGGTGCACCCCAAGGGCATCCGGCACATCCGTGACGGCCGCGTCAACGAGTGGCCGGCGCCACAGCATCGGTCCATTATTATCGCCGCGACCAACGAGCGCCAGGTCTGTGTCGCCCTTAGCTCGGGCGAGATTGTCTATTTCGAGATGGACACAGACGGCTCGCTGGCCGAGTACGACGAGAAGAAGGAGATGTCAGGCACCGTCACAAGTCTCAGCTTGGGTGCTGTGCCCGAAGGTCGTCTGCGCAGCTCATTCCTGGCTGTCGGCTGTGACGACTGCACTGTGCGCATCCTGAGTCTCGACCCCGAGACGACCCTTGAGAGTATGTCCGTCCAGGCCCTGACGGCAGCGCCCTCTGCACTTCTCATCATGGCCATGGACGACTCGTCGGCCGGCGGCTCGGCCATGTACCTGCACATTGGCCTCAACTCGGGTGTGTACCTGCGTACTGTCTTGGACGAGGTCACAGGCGAGTTGACGGATACCCGGCAACGGTTCCTGGGACCCAAGCAAGTCCGGCTGTTCCAGGTGTCAGTCGCGGGACGGGTCTGCGTGCTGGCACTCAGCTCCCGTCCCTGGCTCGGCTACGACGATAGCAAGGCCAAGAACTTTGCCATGACCCCTCTTGACTATGGCGAGCTCGAGTTCGGATGGAACTTTAGCAGCGAGCAGTGCGAAGAGGGCATGGTCGGCATCTACGGCAACTTTTTACGGTGAGCTTTCCCCAACACCCTCTTCCTTTTTCAGAATTCTTCTTCTTTTTCAACTTGCTTTTGCTTTCGCATTTGCTTCCCCCATATAGACCATCTGGTCTGGCATAATGATGAGTAATAAGGGAATTAATCCTACGCTATACAATAGCCATGAGGACTCAGTATCATTTGATACCACAATTGTTCCTTCTGATATGCCACTTTCTTCTTCCTTTCATTGTCCTGCAACTCTTTCCTATTGGTTTTGTCACTGGACACAAGCTAACAATGAACACTGGATACAGAATCTTCTCGATCGAGAGACTCGGCGAACCTTTAATTCAGAAGTCTTTCCCCTTGACATATACCCCTCGCCGGCTCGCAAAGCACCCCGAGTTCGGCGTCTTCTACACCATCGAATCCGACAACAACACTCTTTCTCCCGACCTGCGGCGGCAGCTTCTCGAAGCATCTGGGGCCACCAACGGCAACGCCCAACCCCTCCCGCCAGCCGACTTTGGTTATCCTCGTGGCAATGGCCGCTGGGCTTCTTGCATCAGTGTCATCGACCCTGTCAGCGAGGACCCTGGCGTCACACAGACCATTGAGCTCGAAAACAATGAGGCGGCTATCAGCATGGCCGTGGCTTCCTTCACAAGCCGCAACGGCGAGAGCTATCTCATTGTGGGCACGGGCAAGGACATGGTCGTGAGCCCGCGGCGGTTTTCCGAGGGCTACCTCCACGCATACAAATTCACCGACGACGGCAAGCAGCTCGAGTTCCTGCACAAGACCAAGGTGGAGGAGCCACCGACAGCCATGATTCCCTTCCAGGGCCGTTTGTTGGTCGGTATCGGCAAGGTGCTCCGGATCTACGATCTGGGTATCAAGCAGATGCTGCGCAAGGCCCAGGGCGAGGTGGCCGACAAGCTCATTGTGTCACTCTCCACTCAAGGCAGCCGCATCATTGTAGGCGACCTGGAGGAGGGCGTCACATACGTGGTGTACAAGCCCGAGGTTAACAAGCTGCTGCCGTTTGTCGACGACACTATCAAGCGCTGGACCACGTGCACGACCATGGTGGACTACCAGACCGTGGCCGGTGGCGACAAGTTTGGCAACCTGTGGATCGTGCGGGCGAATGACAAGGTCAGTCAGGACGCCGATGAACCCGGATCCGAGCTCCAGCTTGTGCACGCGCGCAGCTACCTGCACGGCACACCCAACCGCCTGGCGCTCATGGCGCATGTCTACACCCAAGACGTGCCCATGAGCATCTGCAAGACGAGCCTGGTGGTTGGCGGCCAAGAAGTCATTGTGTGGAGTGGCCTGCAGGGCACTATCGGTGCTCTGGTCCCCTTTGTCAACCGCGAAGATGCCGACTTCTTCCAGAACCTGGAGACGCACATGCGCCAGGAAGATGCGCCGCTGGCTGGCCGTGACCATCTCATGTACCGGTCGTACTATGTGCCAGTCAAGGGCGTGATTGACGGCGACCTGTGCGAGCGGTTCAACCTCTTGCCGCGGGAAAAGAAGCAAATGATTGCTGGAGAGCTGGACCGGTCTGTGCGGGAGATTGAGCGTAAGATCTCTGACGTGCGGACAAGATCTGCCTTCTAGGCCCTAGGCCGGAGGCTCTGTTTCTTCCTATCCGTTTTATTTATCTGCATTTATGTTTTAACGAAATGGCGTCATGGATATTGCTTTGCTTATTACAGCGGGTTTGGCGGACTGGCGAATTGACCACAGAAAAAATATCCTGGTGGGAGAACCAAATGGCGTTTTTAATTTACATTTAATTTTCATGTTTACAGTATATACACCACAATTCAGGTGCAGAGCTGTTTGTACAGCAGAATAACTTACAGCATATTTCTGTGGTGTAAATACGGTCTCAATATGGAGAATCTATGTGAATGTACTATGTAAAAGAATGGTATCTATGGACGCCAAGGAGGCTGTATGCTTGAGAAAAGCTCAACTCCTCCGCCTGGAAAAGAACCCACCTCCACTACTGTTGTTCTTGCTCGCCTTCCTCTGCTTCTCGGCCTTTTTCTTGGCCGCTTCGACCGGGTGTGCCTTTTCCCACTGATCGTCAGCTTCGTAGGCCTCGACGGCAGCCCTCAAGTCGTAGTCGTAGTCCTCCTGTCCTCCACCCGGCTGTCGCCAAGCAGTCTGTTCTAGGTACAGGACGGCCAAGTCGTAGTCGGCCACTTTGCACGTCACCATGAACCGCCGGATGGCTGCCTTGCGCCGGCCCTCGGCCTCGGTCTCGACGGGCTGCGGCGAGAGCGAGACGGCGCCTGTTGTTGGCGGAATCTGGATGACCCGTCGGGCTTGTAGGAGGTGATCGGCCGTCAAGCGGTTCGCCTGGCGGATCTGGTCGGCGGGGACATTGTAGCGGAGGGAAAGGGACACCACGGTGTCACGGTCGTGGTCGAGGTAATGTAGGATGGGGCCAGCGTCCTTTTCAGAGGGATAGGTGGTGGAAGAAGAGTCGGTGTTTGAAGTTGTAGATGCGTCATACGGAGGAGGTGCTTCTGTTGATTGTGTTTCTGCCGACGTCATTGAGCCTGCGCCGAATCGACGGTAGGGCGGTGGCGCTTTGAGGCCTGGCGGCAAAAGGTCTTTGGACGGTGTCGATGCTTCGGCTGCTTTGCTTTTGGAGGAGGAGGAAGAAGAGGATGCAGGAGGTGGTGCCGTCGCAATCTGGCAGTATGGACAGTACGTCGCGAAACGAGCGTTTTTCTGGATTTTCAGCATGGGTGGCGTTTGACAAAAATCGACAGTGCAATACTCACCATCAAGCATCGACTACAGACGAATCGGTCGCAGCATGGCAACTGGCGGTGCTGAAACGAAGCTGCCTTGGAGTCTTTCTCAAAATCGGTCGGTGTCGGGACCGTCGGAGCGATCGGAACACCGGCCGATAACGGCGCGGCGCATGTGCAGCAATAAGATGCCATGTCGGGTGACGATTTCAAACATTTGGTGCAACTGTTGTGTGTTGTGCAGGAAGAAAGAGGACATCGCCACATGCCCATGTTTCGGCAGGCTGCAAGCTTAACGAAACGGGCTTTTGTGATAAGCGGGGCCGCGCTCTTACAACAATGGACCCACAATTTTCAGCGTTATGCTTGAGACCAACAGATATGCACCACGACAAGACAGCGTAATATGTGTGATGCTTAAATTTTATTTCTATTAAATTGTGCTCCTTATTCTACTATTATTTTTATTTTGAATGTAATCCAATCACTAGGTCGTCTTGTCCAACCACGACATGTCGCCGGCTGCGGCCGCCCGGCGGCACGTGGCCAGCTCGTCCAAAAAGGCAGGCACGAACGTACCCGGACCCTTGACCGACGGCAGCACAGCGGCCCGTGCCGCGGCCCGCTCGTACAATGCCATGCCGGCCAGGACAGCACTGAACGTGTCTGTTTCTTTGTCCTCCTTGTCTTCGCTGCCGCTCGCCCTCAAAGTGGCTGCTGCGGAGATAGCGGCCGAGATGACCGTACCCAGCGAACAACCTGTGCCTGTGACCTGACCCAGCATCGGATGACCGTCGTCGACGGCGACAACGCGTGCACCTGTGCTGTCACTCACATAGTCGACAGCACCCGTCAGCACGACGATACACTTTTCCCGGGCGGCCAGCCGGCGCACCAGACGGATGCGGGCTTCCGCGTTCAAGGTATTGCTGCCGTCGACGCCGCGCTGCTGTGCCAGACCGCCGGCCTCGGCAGCGGCCTCCTCTTTTGACAGGCCCGAGAGGTAGACGGTCTGGATCTCGCCCTCGTTGCCTTTGATGACATCCAGGTAGCCGGCGGCCATGATAGTGCGGACAGCGTCACGACGGACAGCCGTAGCACCGGCGCCCACGGGGTCAAACACGACAGGACGGCCGGCGGCATTGTAGGCACTGATTGCTTTGACGTAGTTCGCCAAGCTGTCCGGGTTGGCCGTGCCCATGTTGATGACGAGGGCACTGCCGGGTAGGCGGGCGAGGTCGGCGGCTTCGACGCCGCTGTTGGACATGATGGGGGAAGCACCGACGGCCAGAGCGACATTGGCGGCAATGTTTTGCACGACCAGGTTTGTCATGTTGTGAGAGAGCGGTGTTGTTTCGTGCAGAGCCTGGATGATGCGCTGGATGGCGGCCGTGGGCGGGAGACCAGCCGGTTGCGTGTAAGCCGAGAACTGACCGCCTGTAGCCCGGTAGAAGCCTGTCGGCCCCTGCGTCTTGCCCAGACGCACTTCTTGGGCCAAAGTTTCAGCTGCAGCGCCCGGGTCAGACGCGCCCATGATCGCGCTCACAACGGCCACGCCGTCCAGGGCCTTGGCGTCCTTGGCTTCAGGTTGTCTCCCATCGTAGCCGCTCTGGAAGACGACCCGCCGCGCATTGCTCGCATTGACGCCGCCAATGCACACCGTCGGCACGTGTCCAAACCCGGCCTCCACCATCGCCGCCAGCATCCGCTGGATCCCCGCCGTGCCCACCACATGCTTTGTGTTTGTTTTCGTGGGGGTCGCAAACACCGTGCCTAACCCCAGGTAGTCGGCGCCGTCGCGGCAGGCCTGGACCGCCTCGGCGACTGTGCTCGCCGTCACGCCGATAATGGCGTCGGGACCCAGCATCCGCCGCGCCGTCACCACGTCAATGTCGTCCTGTCCCAAATGGACGCCCTCGCAGTGGCCTTTGCTCATGGCGGCGACGGCGACGTCGACCCGGTCGTTGACCAGCAGGGGAGACCCCGCAGGGCCGGTGTACTCGTGCAGAGCCGCCAGGGTGGCCAGCATTGTGCGCGCATCGGCGTCCTTGTCGCGGAGCTGGACGATGCCAATGTGGGGTGGCGTGGAAGAGGAGGAGGGAGTTTTGTTGTTGCCAAAGGCGGCAGCCACGACCTCGACGACCGTGCGGCCCGCGCCGAGAATGGCCGGAGTCGGGTCGGTGACAAGGTAGACGGAATAATCGACGGTGGGGGGCGGCATCATGGATGGTTATGTTTGAAAGAAAGGAAAGAAAGGAAAGGAAAAGAAAAGACGCTTAGCAAAGTAGAATATTGCGTCAATTGCGAATTGTGACTTGCTGGCTCCGAAGGCGGCTTAAAACGGCCCAGTGGGGGGTAGCTACGGAGAAGCTCGCTGTATTTTTTGGTGAGTTTTCCAGTAGAGCTTTTTCTTAGGGCGCTTGGCGATCTTTTCTGTATTTTGACTAACGACTTATACGAAATATGTACACAACGACCTTGTTGGTTCACTTTCTCTCTCCCTCTTTTCCATCATCTTTCTTTTTCTTCCCATCAAACGACTACGCCTTCACGGCTGCTGGAATCACAAATGTGCCCATTCCCTTGGCCGGAACGGAACCCGAGACCGACCCGTCGGCCGTCACCAACGCTGTCGACTTTTCGCATGTGTGCGTGTTGTCCGTAATCCACAAGCCCACGTCCGTCGCCGTCGTCGGAACCGTCACGCCGGTTACCTTGACCGTCACCGTGTTGGGCGATGATGCGCTGTTGATGAGCACCACAGCAATCGAGCCGTCCAGATTCTTGAACGCGGCGGCCCGCAATCCAGTCCCGGCACCCGTCGCTGCAATCCGCGTCGATCCGGGCCGCACGTACCGCGAGAACTGCGCAAACGCCCACAGCCGCTTGGCCACCTCGTACGTGTTGGTGCCGTTGTCGACCTTGATGAGCTTCTCGTTGGTGTTGGGATTCGGCCACTGCACGCCCTCCCAGTACAGGTAGCCGCCAATGTTGGTGTTGACCACGGCGTTCATAATGTTGTTGGCCCACGTCATGCCCTCGCCGGCACCGCCGCCGCCCGACCACGCCGTCGACCACGCGCCGTTCAGATCGCACTGCTCCGACAGCCACACAGGCACTTTGACGTTCATGGGGCCCGAGGGGCCGCCCGTGTAGGTGTGCGAGCTAATGGCCTTGACCATGGTGTCGGCGCCCGCCGACTTGATGGCGTTGGTCATGCTGACCTGGTTGCCCCAGCCCTCGGACTCGCAGCAGACGATGCCCAGGGAATCGGTCAGGTTCTGCGCCTCGATCGTCTTGTACAGCAGCTTGATGAAGTCGGCCGCCTGCGCGCCCGACGAGCCCATCGAGGCATAGCTGGCGCTGAACTCGGGCTCGTTCAAGAATCCGAGGTGGGACACCGTGACGCCTGCGTCCTTGTAGAAACCAACGTACGCCAGCAGGTAGTCGGCATACGCCTGCTTCCAGTCGTTGGCAATCGACCCGCCATTGGCCTCGTTGCCGTTCGTCTTCATGTACCCGGGAGCACTCCAGGCGTCTGCGTAAATGTTGCGCACACCGTACGTCTTGTACGCCTCCTGGCTCACCCACAACTGGCCCGAGTCCTTGCCATCAAACTGGTAGTTGGGCTTGGCCGTCGGCGAGCCAGGGCTCTTGGGAGCGAAAGTGTTCATGTGGTCCGAGCTTGAGTCGGGCGACGATCCGATGCCGTTGCGAATGATGGAGAAGCCGGCGCCCGTCGTCGTGTTGAACAACAGGTCCAAGAGCTGTCGCTGTTTGGCCGCGTCCTTCATGTTGGTAATCAGGTTGGCCCGCTGGAACGCCAGACTGAACCCGAATCCGTCCATCTTTTGGTACGTAGTGTCCGGGTTGACTGTCAGCGTCGACTGACCTCCGGCGCCGCCGCCTTGACGCGGGTACAGTTCGTAGACGACTTCGTTGACGGGGTTAGCCGGACCGGCCAGGCCGACTGTGGCCGCCGAGGCAGCAAGAGCCGCCGAAGTGAATCTCATGGTGTCTGTTGGCCGTGTTGACTACTTGCTGCTGGATGAGTGTCAATTGTCGTAAGTGAGGGTCCCAGAAGCTGTCCCACCTGGAAACTTTCTTTCTCTTCAGCCGGTTTGTATATATATCAGTCTGTCCCCCAATCTCTGCGTCTCCGCTGCACCGCTCGACCATTTCCCCACGTCCGCGTCGATAGTTTTTGTGCATTGGCACATGGCACATGGTCGTCTCCCGGTCTTGACCACAGTACGTCGTATATTGCCGGGTTTTTACCAGTAGTATCCCAGTAATACCAGCTTTTGATTGCCCACCTTGGCATGGCACGAGTGATATCCAATGTATGTGTAAGTATGAATGTGCTGTGATTGTCTGCAAAAATATAAACAGCCGCAAATCAACAAGTCTATGAACAAAACGTCTTTGTACTGTGCCCAACTTGGGATAAAAGCAAAGGAAATGAAAATGAATACGAGATGAGACCAAAATAAAAACCGATGAAATCATGTACAAAACCCGTCCCAAAAATTAGGTCGTCCCTCTTTGTAGAGTAGTTACTCTCAAAGCATGGTATCATAAATCAAAGAAAAGAAGAAATCCAGAAAAAAGGATCAAAATATCCAAAATATCATCCTAGATCAACCCGACGCCAGTTTGTTCCTACCCCCTTTTGTTGTGTTTTTTGTCTTTTTATTTTATTCGTTTGGCAGATTCGGGTAAATACCCAGAGTCCTTATCCCATCTGTTCTGTCGTGTTCTTGGGCTCTCTTGCGGATAAATCCGGCGAAAAGGGAAGAACCCAACATTGGCAGCGCATTTATATAAACGAGCATATAGATGTCCAGAGGAGGGGGGATAAATTCTCCGCATCCACACGGGATGGCCAAGAACCCTACCCAGGCTACCCAGGATAATGTCCTCGACCGAGAGTGCAGGCGACCAAAAGGTTGTCTGCATCGGTCTTGGCAAACTCAGTGTCGAATGCTAGGTGCCGCCGTTCCGAGTCGTTCTACAAGTTCATCTGACCCCAGGAATCGTAGAATGACGGGGTACCCATGTTGGCGTCCATGTACGACTCCCAGCCGGGCGCGTTGAACAGGTCCGGGAACCCTGGGCCGTCCAGGTTCTGCATGTAGTCAATGGTGGCGTCGGCAAAGCTGAGGATCGGCTCGGCGTTAATGGCGATCGCGTCAAACGGCGCATCGGGAGCTGTGGCGGCCATGGCGCCCGGTGGGGCCAAGTGCGGCGGCGCCTGCTGTGCAAACTGGTTGTACTGCTGCTGGTGAGCATTTTGCTGATGTTGCTGCTGTTGGTGAACCTGTTGGTGGTCAACGTTCATATTGCCCGGGACACCAGGAATACCGGGCCCTGCAACATGGATCGTTGACGGCGAGTTTGAGATCATCTCCGTGTCCATGTCTGGGTGCTGCTGTTGCTGCTGCTGCTGTTGCACAGGACCTTGTTCTTGGCCCGGCTCAACACGTGCAGACGATCCACCCGGAACAGCATCCATCATTGAGGCAAACGGCAAGGGGCCCATAGTGTTGGCCGGTCCCGCACCATTGATGAGCGGGTGCAGAGCTCCACTGCTGTTCCCCGGCAGTCTATCGAGCTCCTTTGAGATCATCGCCTTGAGCTCAATCAGACGCTCGGCTAGACGGGTGAAAGGATCGTGGCGAGGGTCCAACACAGGGCGGCCATTGTTTGGTGGCTTGGTAGAGTCGTTGGTGTTTTTACCACCATTGTTTCCTTGGCTTGTGTTGCCATTTGACTTTGCGCTCGTGTTGGCATTGTTGGTTGGTGTGTTATCATCTTCGCCAGCGGCATCAACGCTGCTATTTGCGGGTGACCCGCTGGCGCTGGTGCTGCGACTGGATGAGCCACTCCGGCTGCCGTGCTCACTTGTGGCCGTGGCCGAAGACGGAACCTCGCCTGCTGCTCCAGGTCCTTCTGTGGTAGATCCTGCCCCCGCTGGCTTGCTGAGACGAAGAGGCTCTTCCGGAGAAATGCGGAACCGGTTCTGGCTGCGGCGCTCGGCGAGCAGCTGCAGGTCCAAAATTTGGCGGTCGATCAGGTCATCAAAGGCCAATTCGGCGCGCACACGACGGCCATCCCACCCGGGTGCCTGCAGCGTCATGAGCTTGAGGGCGGTCAAGAAAGCAAACATGAAATCAAACGACGATAGACACAGGAAGCGCGGCTGGTCAGTAATGTGGTCCTGGAAGCGGTTTCGCATCAGGTCCTTGATGGCATAGGTACAGGCCCACAACAGCTCCAGCCGGTCACTGGCCGACATGGGTTCGTTATGTAGCACAGGATTGCTGCTGGCTTCTTGGAGACCGGCTTCGTACAGCAGGATCTCGGCTGTGTGGACGTGACCGACAAGGTTGACTGTGATGAGGAAAAAAAAATATTAGTGAACAGTTCATAGTAATCAGCGCCAAGAAAAGAAGTGATTCCCTCCATAAGCAGCACAGCTCGTGTTGCCATTCGGATTATAAGGTTACACTGCCTTCTTCTCGTCTTATAGTCCCTTCCCAAAAACTTACCATCGTTGTGATACGCCTCGGGCATCTGCTTTTTGAACGACTCAATCTGCTGCCGCAAGTTCTGCATCATGTGCCGCAGCGACATGCCCATCTGCATGCCATCGGTGCGCAGCGAATAGGCCACCGAGATGGACTGGCTGAGTTGCTGGATGCGCACAAGCTGCAGCAGGTACGCGTCGGACGGGTACTCCATCTGGCGCTCGAGCACCTGGCAGCACGTCTCGAGGTACGCCGTGTTCATCATAATGTCGGGCCGCTTGTTGGTTGTTGTCGACAGGGCGACCAGGTAAAAGGTGCCGGCGAACGTGCGCATCTGTTCGAGCGCGACAGGTGGGTACTCGGTCGTCTGGCGCAGCGGGCTGCAGTCGTTACCGTCGTTGTCGGAAGGCTGAGCGCTGTTGCGGCCTGCATTGTTGAACCCGCCGCCAGGGGTATCGCCACCTGTGCTGTTGGCACTGGCTCCGGTGGCTGCTCCTGTTCCACCAGCGGCTCCCGCCTTCTTGTGCCGAGGTGGTGCCACAAGAGGCGGCAAGGGCTCGCTGATGCCGAGCGACACACACATGGCCCGCGCCAAATAAAAGAAGTTGATCAACTGGAAGCTGTTGATGTTGTAGTGGAACCAGCCGATCAGAACCAGCACAGCCTGCAGCATGTCCAAAGTCCGGCGCGGTTGCAGGAAAGCAGCGGCCGCCAGCTCACCCAGCAGCTGATTTCCCATGACGATCTGGCGTGACCCGTCCAAGTGGCACGCCGCCATCATGACCGACTTCCACAACGTCGGGCGGCCACAGCGCAGCTGCTCCGAGGTAATGTACTCAGGAATAATGACAAAGGGGAAGAGCGGCATCATAAACTTGCGGAACTCGGACAGCATAACCTCGGCCTCCTCGTTGTTGGGCCAGATATTGTCCGGCGTCATGTTCACTGAGTTGAGAGGAGGCAGGCTAGCTGGTGTTGGCGCACCGTCGCCGCCATTCATGGAAGTTGGTGGGTAGTAGCGCTGCTGCTGCTTTGAGGCTGCTGCGGCGGCTGTGGCAATGTTGGCCGCTGCGTCCTTATACTTCTTTGCGTCCGCCGCCGCCGCTGCCTGGTGGAAATACTGGCGCTGGCCCGGTATGACAAACGAAGGGATCAATGTGCATGGTGGTGTCGGGTCGTCCTTGTCCCGATCGCCGCCGTTGGATGCTGGTGCAGACGAGCCGCCGTTGTGTGCGTTGGAGTTGGATGTCGGCGAAGCAATAACGGTCACAGGTGGCGAGATACCTGCGTGCTGCTGTTGCTGCGAAAACGAACCCTGGCGAGATCCAAAGCCCCCCTTCTGCTGGTTTGCCTCCGCGGCAGCTTCCTCTCTGTAGGACACATTGTCGCCAGGGAAGATGTGCCGCGCCGGGTACATGTAGCCCCAGTGCGCCTTGAGCCGGAAAATGTCCAGCGGATTGGTGCGGTGATTCGGGTCGCTGGACTCGGGCGGGTTGATCTCGCTGTGCAGTTTCTGCTGTCGACTCACCGAGTCCAGCCGTGACGTCAAGTCCTCCAAGCGGCGCTCTAGTTCTGCCACGCGCGTTGGCTTGGTTGCCGCGCGCTGTTGTGCCTTGGTGCCTGTTGTGTGGCCATTACCAGTGTGGCCGTTGGCCATGTGAGGGTTGCCCGAGGCATGGTGCCCATTGTGGCCATTATGGTGGCCCGGCGTTCCTCCGTTTGCAGCACCGTTGACATTTTGTGCCACCCCTGTCGCCCGGACTCCTTCCATACCACCGTCTAAACGCCGCTTCCGCGGTGGGGCTGGCGTTTGTAGACCGCATGGCTTATTGAGTCGATGACATCTTTGTAGGTGTGTTAGAAGAGATCTTAAGCTTGACGGTCGCATCCTGGGCCTCACAAATTTCAAAAATCAAGATAAAATCAAACACAGACGCAAAGCCTCCCTTACTTACCTTTCGCAAATGTTGGGCACCGGGCCCGGCACGCAACGACTTTTTGCCTTTGCGCATGTCGAACAAGCGCGAGGCCCTTTGTTTTTGCTCACAGGAAGCATCGCTGCTGGCGTATGTGAAGGTGTATGTTGGAGTGATGCGGTGTTGTTGGGGGTGTTGTGAGTGGGCGTAAGCGTCTGGGTTGGGTATAAGTGCAGCATCGGTTCTGTATTTTGTGTCCTAATAGGACGCCTTGAGAATAACGAGGCTGTCACCACTTTCGTGTTTTCTTTTTTGTTTTGTTTCTTCTAGGATATTGAAAATCGAGTATCGATGTCTCAAAATTCTCATGACAAAAAAAGAACGGTGAAAGATGAGAAAGAGAGGGGACAAGAAACACGATGACCAAAGTTCAAACACGAGAAACCTCAAGAGTAGTAAAACCAATTAAAGAAAGGGGAGGGGGGCCAAGGCCAGAAAAGGGAATAAGAAAAAATGAAAAATAAAACAGGCGAGACGCGAGACTTGCGCCAGACCAGCAGACACTCCAAGACAGGCACAGGAACTCTTAGACTCTTAGACAAGGAGCCCTCAAGACTGCTTCTCAACGGTCGACGGCAAGGAAAGGGGAGTACTTGATTAGGAAAGGCCGCTCAGGGATGCCGTCATCCAAAGGATGACAGTACAAGTAGCAAAAATGTGAGGCCGAGAGAAGTGAATAAGAGAATGGGCAGGAAAATAAAAATAAAGAATAATACAGGAAAATATAAAAAATACACAAGAACAAGGGGAAGCCGCCCGAGACGAGGAGGCGAGAAGAGAGCGAGAAACGGAAGAGATACACCGAGAACCGTTCGAAAGCCGATCGGTCGAGGCTTTGGGAGGGCTGAGAGCTGCTGGGAAGGGATGATGCGAGACAGGCAAAAGGCTGAGGTCGGCCGGGGAAGGGATTGCGATAGACAGACTCCCACGACTTGAAAGCTGGGTAGACTGGGCGGGTTACCGAAAATCGAATGAATAAGACAGTGCAAAGCCTGACAAAGAAGGCTGGTGCGAGATTGATAGAGGACGGCTACGGAGTTGTTGTTGCCGGTCCGCGGAAAACCAGCATGGCTGTGGCGGCGCGAATTACCCGTGCGTCTCTTCTTGTGCAGCTTTTTGCAGCCTTTCTTTGACGATGATACGACCAGGGGGGTGTGATGGATACAGGGCCCGAAGGGGGGGAGTGTGCGGTGTGAGCGTGCGATACGGTATTATGAAAGGTGAGAAGATGGGAGTGTTGCAAGAAGCTCAGGGAAATAAAGGAGATGCAGGGGCGTGGGACGATGAAAGAGGAGACCCAGATGAGACCCAGATGTAAGGAAAGAGCGATGCAGATGAGAAAATAGAAAGAGGAAGGAGCAATGGAAGAGCAAGGTCACTCTCAAGCAAACAAGGAACCGGTGTAATGAGAATCTGCTTTTCCGGGTGACCGCTCCAGCATTCCCGACAATAAACGAGCAATGAACAAAACGCGTGAGTACAGGTATATGTACGGGAGTCGACAACAGAGACGAGAGTCGAAAGATTGAAGGAAGCAGGAAGCAGGCTGCAGGCAAACAGTCTCTCGGTACATTCAGACCAAAACGAGCATGAGACAAGAAAACAGAAAAGCCACAAGAAGAAAGGTGAAATTCAATCTGACGAAAGAGACGAATCAGATAAATTCCCGAAGCTTAAACTTAACCCGAGCGTCAGGACGCAACATCACGGAGGTAGGGTTATGGTTGTTCCCTTTGCTTTTGTATTCCTTCGTTCATAAGGCGTAGTGTCGTGGTTCAACCGTCTCGTTGGGGTGCACTGTGGTGCAAAACAGACAACATTGGATGTTGATGTGTAATAAGGCTCCGACGGAGACGGAGCAAAATTCTGGTTCTTGGCACTCCGTCTCCGCTCCTCAAACCGCTTTGGGCACTAGCGTCATATTTCACTCCGTTCGAGCCTTGCTGTGGGGCAGTTTAGGGGATCCTGATTGGCCAGACGTCACCAAACAGAGCCTGACGCATATCACGTGGCAGCGTTTGTTTCAACGGCAGATGGGTGTATTTGCACGTCGTGTCATGAATCTGTGTGAAATGCCATGTTCTTTCGCACCCTTTGCGACTTTTTCTCCTGGTTTTCGTCGGCTTTATTTCGTTTCTCGTGTCAATGGCAGTTTCTGCATGTCCCAAGACTGGTCGATCTGGTTTTTACTTGCTCGCCTTCCCGGGGTATCCACCGCGCCGGTCGCTCCTTCCCTCCTCGACTCCTTCCAGATTCCTCCTTCCAGATGCGATGCAGGTGCAACGGTTGGGTCGCGGCATTCTCCATGCCGCCGCTGCCCATGACTGTTGGCCATTGCCTGTGACCCTTTTTTGATCCTCTTTGCAGCCTTATTGAGTCAAGTTCTGCGGCCATTACTGACCATCATTGACTTGTTCGTTCCTTGTCCCTGTCCCCTCTTTCCCGCATCTCGCTTACCCCTGTCGACTATTGACAGCAGTTGGGGCAAGAAGGAAGGCAAGCGCGGCGCCGAGTACGAACACGAGCGCGCATATTTTTCATTTTGTTGGCTGTGTCTACGTTCTCGATGTCTGGTTGAGTGTCTGAGCATCTGATATGGATCGCGGATCGCGGCCCTATGCTGTTGCGCTTCGGCGCATCGTGGCATATGGATCCCGCCACCATAATATTACCAGAATCTGTATCAGTATCACACCCACCCTCTTGGTCATCCGCATCATCTTCGTCACCACCACCACTACGACTTGCCTTACCACATGTCCCGTCGTAGGGCCTGCCCCTTTTGCCCGGTGTCGGTGTCATCCGATCAGGCAGTTAGTTGTTGGAGGTGGTCGCGATTGAGATTGTGATTCTGCGCAAGTAATATCACCCGGATCATCTTCGTGCTTTCGTCCTGCTTTCGTCCTGCTTTCATGCTACTTTGTCCGGAGTGCGGACGCCGTTCACCGGCAGATCGATGCAGAGGTGCTCAAGTAATCCAGTAATACACAAGCCACAAAAATTGTGTGACTTGGATCAACGAAAATCAAAGACCGAGGATATCTTCACAATCAACATGCAGGGTCGGTAACGTAATGTAGGAACGAGGGCCAGAAGAGTGCAGTAGTCATGCAACGCTCACAACATGTGGCGGGCATCCTGATGGAGTTTCTGTATTTGGTCGGTCCGATGGGACATTGACGAAGAGAACTACCTAAAATGAAAGCATCTGTATCTTCCAAGAGATACATGATACGTTGAACTGCAGAAAAAAAGACAAGACAACAAAACGTTCATATCTCTGACGTTTCTTTTCTCACGCACCAAAAATGATCTTCAAAAAATAGGCGAGCACGACCCTCTTTTTCTTTCTTTTTCTTCTCTTTTTTTTTTTCTCTTTTTCTCTTTCTCACTTCTTCTTTTCCCCTTGTTCTTCTTCAAGGTTCTCCCCTTTGTCGTCTCGTTTTCTGCCAATCTTTTGTCAATCCCTCTTACACAAGCTCTCCATAAAACCATCAGACACAAAAATAAACCTGCCGAACTGCGCCTACACCTCCCCAAAGAGGGTAGACCGCCAACCGGTCCGTGTTGCGTAGTAGCATGTGAGAAAGAAGGCAAAAGGAAAATGGAACTTGTAAGAGGCAAATGGCAGATGAGCAAATGGCGAGTGAGAAAAACGTTAAAGGCAAAAAAAGCAAAGAAAATAGGAGAACAAAAAATAAAAAGAAATAAAAGGATAGGCAAATAAGAGTGGCGCCCGCCCAGCAAAATGCACGAATGATAAATAGGTAATATAGTGGGAAGGTGTGTGCCCAAACACGACAAACAATGGCGCGGAAGTAGACACCCCCCAGTAGTTTCAGTAACGCGAGAGGTGGACTAAGACCGACCCAGACCTCAGCCCAGAAACCTAGACCCAAGCGCGAGAGCACGCTTGACCAAGTGTCTTAGACCCAAGGAGGGGGCCGCCTTAAAACCCAAAACCCAAAACTCAATTCAAAGGGCCCGATTGCCCTGTTGCTTTTTGCCAGGGCTGGGACAGGGGGGTGGTGAGTGAGAAGGTGAGAAAGGGAGACGCAAGGACACGAACAAGACGACCAAAGAATGTGAGCCAGATACCAGAGACGAAAGAAAGACGAGACAAGATAGATCATGATAGGGAGAGACAAGGATAGGGCCAGCAAAGCAAAACAGCAGATGGAGACTCGGTGCCAAGGAAAAAAAGCGGTAAGACAAAAGCAAGGCAAAACGAACGTCTCTCTCTCCCTCTTTCCCCTTCACTCTCGATGAAAGTAAAAGTGAGATTGAGATTGGATCGATCCGTATTCTTGTTTATTCTCTCAGCCCCTTTTCTGTTTTTGGTCCATGGTCTCACACCTCGCAGCTTCACAGCCATATCCCGCCACAATCTATTTGTTCCCTTCTTTATTCCCCAGTACCCAGTACTCTGAATTCGCGATATTCTCGGACCCGCCTTTTGGCCGCCTCGGGCCCCTCCCACCTGAATCTCCAATCTCCACCCTGCCCTATCGCTTCCCTCTCGGCGTAATAGAAACCGCGTTAGGCCGTGGCAGACGCAGCAGGCGACTGCTGCTCCTGGGCAAGAAGGGCCTCAGTCAAGTCCTTCTTGTTCTGCTGCTGCAGCTCCCGGACGGCCTGGGTGATGCCCAGCTGCTCGTCGGTCCAGAGCGGGCGGTCCTCGTCGGCAGGCGGGGCGCCAACGCCAAGGAAGCCACCGGGCACCTGGCGGGCCCAATCCGAGGTGCGGCGGATGCCGAGCTCGGTCCAGATGGAGTCGACGGCGTGGACCAGGCGGTCGCGGAACTCCTTGACGTGGCCCGGTGTCGGGGTGATGCGCAGACGCTCCTGGCCGACGGGGACGGTGGGATAGTTGATGGACTGGACGTAAATCTGGTGGTCGTGCAGCAGCATGTCCGAGGCCTGCTTGGCGACCTCGGCGTCACCGACCAGAATGGGGACAATGTGCGAGGGGTTGGGGATCACGGGGATATCGCGCGCGGCCAGGCTCTCCTTGACGGCGCGGGTGTGCAGCTGCTGCAGGCGGCGGTCGCCGCCGTAGCCCATCTGGTACTCAATGGCGGCGCGGGCGCCGGCCATGGTTGCGGGGGGCAGCGAGGTGGTGAAGATAAAGCCGGGGGCGAGCGAGCGGATCATATCCACAAGCTGCGAGCTGCCAGCAATGTAGCCGCCGACGCAGCCATAGGCCTTGCCGAGCGTGCCAGTAATAATGTCGATGCGGTCCATGAGGGTACCGCTGGGACGGCCCTGGACGTGGGCGTCAAAGTCAAGGTGCTCGGCAACACCGGCACCGTTCGGGCCGTACATGCCGACGGCATGGACCTCATCCAGGAAGGTCAGGGCGCCGTACTTGTCGGCCAGATCGCAAATGGCCTCGATCGGGCCAATGGAGCCGCACATGCTGTAGACGGACTCGAAAGCAATAATCTTGGGGACGTTGAGAGGGAGAGCAGCCAGCTTGGCCTCGAGGTCCTCGACATCATTGTGGCGGAACACAATCTTCTGGGTGCCGGAATGACGGATGCCCTGGATCATGGAGGCGTGGTTCAGGCTGTCGGACAGAATCACGCAGCCCGGCATGCGGCTGCCGAGGGTGGCCAGCGTGGCATCGTTGGCGACGTAGCACGAGCTGAAGACCAGGGCGGACTCCTTGGCGTGCAGGCGAGCGACCGTCTCCTCCAGGTGGACAGCGTGGCGGTTGTGGCCCGAAATGTTGCGGGTGCCACCGGCACCGGCGCCGTACTCGTCGAGGGTCTCGTGCATGGTGCGCAAGACCTGGGGGTTGCTGCCCATGCCGAGATAGTCGTTGGCGCACCAGACGGTGACGCGGTCCTCCTTGTCGGCCATGTGGGCGCGGGGGAAGTCCTTGGCGAGACGGTTGATGTTGTTAAAGTAGCGGTACGACTTGTCCTTGTGCTTCTTGTCAAGCTCGGCCTCGTAGAAGCCCTCGTAGTCGAACTTGGTCTGCATCATGGCCGGGGCCGCAGCATAGCCAGTAGCCGAAGCCTTGTTGGCAGCAGCAGTCTTGGCAGACTTGGGGACCTTGGCGGCGCTGGGGATACCAGTCGGAATACCCTTGTCGTTGAAAACGTGGCCGTCGACGGCTCTGGCCTCCTGGGAGCGGCTAGTATGGAGGCGGGCGGCACGGGGAGTCGACGAGGCCGTAGCCGAGGCTGCATGAGGGCAGGTCCGAGGAGCAGCGCCATGGAGACCATGGGCACCGGCGCTGCGACCGGCCGAAGCGGGGCCGGCAGAAGTTGAGAAAGCGGCCGAGAGCGAGGCGGCGACACCGCGGTAGCCCATGCTGCTGTTAGCGGCAACGCGGCTGGTGCCAATGCGCGTGGCCTGGACAGCCATGGCCTTGCCCATGACGGGGCAGCGGCCGGCAAGCAGCTGCAGCTTCGACAGGGCGCCGCCGCAGGGCGAAGGGGCAATGAGGGCCGAGGGGGCCTCGGGAGCGGCAGCCGACTGGCGGGAAGCGGTCGAGAGAGCGCGGAGGGTGGCCGGCGAGGCCTTCTTGAGGAAGGGGCACACAGCCTTGGACTGGCGAAGAACGGCGTCCATGGTGGTCGAGGTGAATTGGTTTGTTCCTTTTTTTTTTTTTTTTTGGTGGAATTTCTTTTTTTCTGGATTTCTTTCTTCTTTCGGCGATGTGGCGTGTGTAACGCTCGAATGCGGATGATGGACGAGTACGGACGAGACAATGGGGTGATCAGACGATCAATATGGTCAAAATGCAAGGCGACGATGCAAAAAAAGGGCAAGATGTTGACAAGAGTCCTTCTTTAAAGGATTCTAGAAAAGAGGATGGAAGTCCAAAAAATGTGTCCCAAAAAAAGAAGTGACAAAATGGAAAGAGCGAGACGGTGGTTGGTTGGGGATGATGGTGTGTGGCAAAACGAGGAAGGGACACCCGAAACGCACCAAAAGACCAGAAGCGACATGGGTAAAAACAGCAAAAAGGCGCGAGGAGAAAGAAAACACTAGTGACCGGTCCACTGACTGTGACTGGTCCACCTGTCCACTAACAAAAATTTGTATGACAAGACGCCAAAATACACCAGACGACGCCGTGCAAAGAGCGTGCAAAGACCGAACCAGTGGAAGCGGGCAGCAAAAAAAGAGGGGAAAAGAGCGCTAGCGCGGGTACTAGGGCCCAGTTTTCAGCGGTCTTCGCTGTCTTCTAGGGCTCGATCGTACGGTGCAAGCGCTGTGTTTCCACAGCCAATATTACCTGGGACGCCGAATATTGGAATTACGGTATGTATCCTGGTATGACAAAGAGCAAGTACATAACGGAACTGTGCATGTATAAGTAAATTGCTGCGGTGTTCTCGTTCCGAGAAATGTACACACGGCAGACATCTGCAGACAGCTGCACAACGAAAAGAAGACCCGGACAAAAACAAAAGACGGCCGTTGAAGCCAGAGCAGAGGCCGAGACGGCATGTCGATGTATGACAAGATGAAAAATTCAACAAAAAATAAGAGAGGCTCAGGAAAGCAAATGCCTAGAATGGTCTGATACTGCAAGAGTCCGTCGTCTTTCTGGAGGAATTGTATCCATTGAGAGCCATTTACGACGTACATGCATTGGACTGACTGTGCCGTATGCAGCTCTCCGTCAGCCTCTTCGTAAACATACGTGATATCGATATGGGACAGTGCATTGCTGCCGTTTGTTGTGTCTCCTTGACCTCCTCGGTCGGACATCTGTCCATTGGATCCATTGCATGAGAGATATGGGCTGTTTGGAACATTCTAGTTCTCAATTCTGTCCACATTCGAGTCGGTGAATCGTGCCGATTCTGGAGACGCTGTAATTGCAGAAGATACATGTACTCTGTTCCGTCGTTCTTTCCTTCTCGGGATTCGGAATTGTGGTTTACAACTTTTTTCCACACAAAATGGAAAGAACCATCTCGGAGGGCCTGGCCAATCAGAGACCGCGAACAAGTCAGCCCAGTCCCGTTCCAGGCACATTTTCACCTTCTATTTCCCCGCAACGGCAGGCCCTGTGCCCCTGTCACTTTTTTCTTCTCTGTGACTCTATTTTTTCATGTGGCTGCATACGCTCAACAAATACGTCGTACATGCAGCACGAAAAGAAGAAAGTAACGGCCGCAAAGACGGACTCAATGCCGGCTATGATTAGTTGGCTGCTTGCTTGATGCACTGCATTGAAGTCTGACAGCGTAAATAAAGCAATAAAACAAACACTTTACGGGCCCTTCATTAAGAAGTCGTTCTTGCCTTTTGTATTGAGTTTTGTGTCTTTGTCTTTGCCTCCCGTTCCTTCTTGTTCTCCGGATCGGCCGCCCTGCAAGTCTCGGTGGGTTGAAAGTGGGAAGGCACACAGGCACGCTAGCGGTCATGCAGTTTAGCCTGCTGCTGATTGGACTGGGCCGCGGCACAGGACCACAGAATCACAGGGCCAAAAGCCAAGTTCAGGGGACATTTAATTCCGCCTATTTACAGATCCGATCCGAGATCAGTGCGACTCGCAACGTATTGTCAACAATTATTGGGAAACAGAGAATTGCAGAGTGCATTACTCGAAACTTATTTATTCATTGTTCATAACTATAAATGGTTTAAAGAAATATACTTGTGAAAAATATGCCCGCCAAAGCCTCCAGCGTCCAAGCCGCCCTACCTCTCACCGGCTCTCACCCATTCACTTTCACTTTCATGTGCCATGGACCGAAATAGCCCGAATATATCCCGCAAACATACTCACGAAGCGTTGATGAAGATTAGAAAAGTAGAAAGTAATATGAGCCAAAGAATTGAATAAACGTGTAAAATTGAAGAATCAAAGACGGGGTATCTATTAGCCATGGCGCCAGGCAAACTAACTGCTGATGCTGTGCTAAATATAAAGCAAAGTCAAAAGAGAAAAGCAAAAACAAGAAACATAAAAATGAGCAAGAGAAGAAAAGCAATAATGATTGGCCAATGTGAGCCAAAATCCCCTTAATCAACGACAAATGGGTTGCGAGCATTGTCGCCCGCTTTGGGTCCCGATCCCGGCGTCGGCGGCGGCAGGATCTTGGGCCGGTTGTTAGCCTTTTCCTTCTTGGCCTGCTGCCGCCGGTCGGCCTCCAATAGGTCACGCTTCCACTGGTCGCTGCCTCTTTGGTGGCCACCGCGTTGGAGCTGAGAAGCCGGGTCGATGCGTGGCGGCCGGCGGAAAGATGCCTCGTGCGGTCCGCCCACGGATCCAGAGCTAGTGGAATCAATAGAGTAGGCGGAGGAGGGTGCCGGCTGCGACGATGGCAGGGTCGGAGGCCGTATTGGGGTCTGTATTGGCGTCCGGCGAGCCTGGTACTGGTGAGGCTGGTGAGGTTGGGTCTGTGGCAGGGGTTGCGATGCGGCCACTTGTCCTTGTGGGTTAATCGGCAGTGGCGGTGACGGTGCCGGCGGCGAAGGCGTCGCTTGGAATCCTCCTGCGGTCGTGCCGGCACTTTTGCGCTTTCTACGCTCCATAACCTCGCGCATGGCCTGCAGGTCGGCATCCGATCCCGACGCACGCATCTTTGGTCGGCCTTCTTTTCTGGGGCCTGCTCCCGAACCTGGTCCTTCGCCGGCACTGCCACTTGCGCTCGCCCTCGATTCGGCTCCACTGTCCCTCCCATCTGAAACGCTGCCGTGTGTGTCGTGGGCCCGAGCCTGCGATCTCTTGAGATGGTGCTTGACGTGCTGGAATAAGTTAGTATATTCGAGATCTTTAGTGTAAGGCTTGGTGGTACATACGTCCGGATCATTGTGGCGCTTGGACGGCGTGGTGCCCGTCTCGGACCGGGTCTCGCCTTTGATGCCAGCACGCATCACTTGGCCAAGGGGTCGGTTCGGTGTAGAGGACGAGGACGGGAAGAGGTTTCCAGTGGTCAAGTGTGGCCGGCTCGGGATGTTGTTAAGGATCGCCGTAGCACTGCCGGCGTCGTCCATTGGCTCGGGTTTGGTAGCGTGCAAGGGCGGCGTGTGGCTTGGCGAGGCTGTCCAAGTGGACGGAGTCGCTTGTGAAGGCACTGGGGCAGGAACTGGCGTATTGGCCAGCGTTTTAGTCGGCGGATTCACCAGGGTACCGTCGGGCTTGTAGATCCTCTTCAGTATGTTCCGGCGGTAGTCGCCCTCGTGCTCGGCCATGTGTTGCATGTGCAGCCGGCGCACCGACTCGGCCTCCATCTCGGGCGTCATCCGGGCCCAGACCTCGGGCTTGAACTGAGGCGTCGTTATGGCCGTCGCAAAGACTGGGTCTCGGAACGCCCGCACCGCATACCGTGTCAGGGTCGCCACATCGGTTGTGGCAATCTTGGCGAGAAGCGCTTTTGTTAGCATCCGTGCCACCGACAGACTCCCTTGCGCTTTTGTAGGCATCGTCCAGGAGCAGTCAAAGAGCTTGCGCTCCACGATCCGGTTCAGCGTTGCTTCTGAGCCAAATACAGCGCAGGCATTGGGCGTAGTCTCTGGGCTATAATTGCCCGGGTTGCCTTCGATTTCAGCCATGGTCCCAGCGACGCGGTCAACCAAGGGCTGCTCGTCTGCCACCATGAGTGACGACAGTCGGTAAGGTGCAATGGCTCCGTACACGGTGAATTCGGCAAACCCAGGCGCCTTGGTAGCGAGGGCCTTGAGGCGGCCCCATTGTGCCTTGGCAGGCAAGCCCGACAGCTTGAAAAAATTGATTATCTCCTCAACAGCCCGACGGGCCTGGCTGGTTGCTGAAAAAGATTTGAGGATCATCTGTTGGTTGACAATGCGGCCAGAAAGCAATTCGTCCCGCAGTGCATCGATGAGCTCGACGGGGCTTGCCATTAATGAAGTCGACGACGACGATACTACCGCAGCAGGTTGCTGCGTTTGTCTTGATGACACCGAGTCGATGAAGCGTCCGCTGCTGGTTGTGTGTCCATTGGACGGCACCACTGGCTGGGATTGAGTGAAGCTAACACCGGCGTCCGCAGCGTTCTGCGTGCCAATTTGCATCGGCGGACGGGCTGGCTGCGGCTGGCTGAGGAACGCATCATATGCGTACATTGGGTCGGGCGCGGACGGTTGCTGCTGTGGTTGCGAGGATTCCAAGACAAGAGACGGCAGTACAGGCTGAGGCGTTGTAGGCTGCGGCGGCATATTTTGTGGCCGGTTCATGGCCATAAGACGAGCTGCCCGTGCCTTGGCCGCCTGGTCAGCTAGGAAGGCTGCCGCTGTCGCCTGCAGAGATGGTCCCGGCGGTGTCATCGGCGCCATTGGTGCCGCCAACAACCCAGAAACAGGACCGCCTGGCCCGAAACTGCTATTGCCATCAATCTGCGTGCGGTCGAGCTGCGGCGGTCCCATGCCCATAGCGCCGACGACCTGGAAGCCCTCTGGCCAGGCACCGCCCGACCGCATCCGCAGCTTGTTCATATTGACCAGATTGTCGGCCTCAGTCATCTCCTCGCGGGTGAGCTTATCCTCTGGCTCTTCCTGCTCAAACGTGTCGGTTGAGATGATGCGGGCGACACGGTTCCTGGTCGGTGCGTTCTCCTGTAGAATCGCGTCCAGTACGACATCGTGGCCCTTGAACTGGTCCGCCGTGAACGGGTTGATGTTCACAATCTCCGAAGGCCGGGTGTAGTTTTTGATTTGGTCGGCCCACGCCTGCGGGTTCTTCTTGTCCACAACACGTGAGGCGAGCTGCGTCTTGAAGACGGCCTGGGCGTGCAGCGTCGTCTCAAACGTGCCGTCGACAATCAGCCAGTACACAAAGACCTTGCGGGTCTGGCCAATGCGGTAGGCACGTCCAATGGCCTGTTGCTCGTGGATGGGGTTCCATTTAAAGTCCATTATGACCACGCGGTTGGCTCCCTGAATGTTGAGACCGACACCGCCGGCTGTTGTCGAAATGAGGTACACTTCATCGCCGCCAACGTTGAAATCTTTGACCATGGCCTGGCGCTTCTGGACGACAGTGTCACCATCAAGGCGCCGGAAGCGGCGGTTCTGGCGCTCAAACTCTTTCTGCAAGTAGTCAAGCACCATCCTGCTCTGGGAGAACACGAGCACCTTCTCGCCGACACGCTTGGCCTCGTCCAGGATACCCATCAAAACCATAATTTTGGACGAGTAGTCCCCAGAATCAAGATCATACTTGTTCAAGGCGGCCAACAGCTCGTCGACCATCAGTGGCGGCAACGTGGCCGCGCGTGGCACGACTTGCTTGGGCTGCTTCATCTCCAGAAGCCGACTTTGGAGGATCTTGGGGTGTGCCAGCAACAGTGTCAAGCTCAGCATCATGTTCCACAACCGCACGGTGGACGTGATGTCGTTCATATTTTGCAATAGTAACTCTCTGAAAACCTCGTAGACACGGTGCTGTAGGGGCGAGAGCGGCAGGTACAAAATGAACTCTCGCTTTTCGGGGAGAACGCCGTGCAGCGAGGCCACGGTGGCGCGGTGGATCTTGGGCGCGACCGTGTCCTTCAGCACCTTGAGCATCTTGAGTGCATGGCGTCTCTGCGAATTGGTGCTGTCGCGGTACAGGCCTTCACGAATCGGAATGCTGTATGTGGCCCGGAACTCATCCTTAGCAGCCAGGTAGTTGGGCGCCACCCAATTGATCATGGAATAGTACTCATCGACGGTGTTGGCGAGAGGCGAGCCAGTCATCGCAATGCGCGCCGAGGTCCGGAAGTTGCGGGTGAGCTGGTGGATATTGGAGGTGGTGTTCTTGAGCGTGTGGGCTTCATCGGCAATAACAATGTTGGGCGTCTCTTCCAGCAGGTCCGCGGCCTCCCTGCCAAACTCTTTGATCAGGCTGTTAAACATGGGGTAGCCTACCACCAGAGTTCCCCCTTCCTTGGCCCACTCGCGCAGTGTCTCAAGCCGGAAAATGCTCGGGATACTAGAAGTGACCGTGAAAGCGTGGCCAAGTGTGTCTACTTGGGCCCAGGCCAGCAGCTCGTCCTGCCAGTTTTCAACAAGTCCGGACGGGCAGAGAATCAACGTCTTGGACTCCTTGAGGTCGTCGGGGATCTGGGAGGAGACCGACTCGTCGGGCGACTTGGCCGACTCAGCAATGGCCACAAGCAGGGTAATAACCTGCATCGTCTTGCCGAGACCCATCGTGTGAGCCAGCAGACAGCCTTGCCGGGACTCTGGGGGCGCAATGATCTGGTTCCACATGAAGCGCACGCCCTCGACTTGGTGGTCCCGGATGTTCCGGCCGATCCAGTTGTTAACGTAGACGATGCCGTGGTGCTTCTCCTTGGCCACATTGATGATGAGCCGGGCCTGGTCCTGAGACAGAGTCCCCGACTGCGCAAGGCTTTCATAGAGGGCCTTGCGACGGTTCTCCTGTTCCTGGAGGCGGGCTTTGTCCTTGTCTCGCAGGTCCTGCGCGCCCTGATCTTTGCGAATGACGCGCCGCCGCTTGTTGGGAGAATGTGAGAACTGGACGTCATTAACGTCCTCATCATCGTCACTACTGTCTGCTTGCTGCGCAACGGGCCGAACCTCGTAGAGCTCCAACTCGTCCTCGTCTTCCTCGTCGCTATCAATGTCGACGACCTCGATACCGGTGTGGGTGGAAACGGCACGCGGCCCTGGCACTGAAGGGGCCCGGGCAACAATTGTGGTTGGAGCCGCTGCTGGCGTGGTCGATCTCAGTCTTTTCGGGACAAAATAGGGTGATAGGGTCCGCAGCTTGACGCAGAACTCGCCGAGTTCCTCTTGGTGTTTTCCGAGTTCCTTGGCAGTATCAAACTCGCTGGGTGTGAAGTCGCGGGACAGGACGTTGCGGCAGGTTGCAAAAATGTAAAAGTAGCGCGTAAAGGCCACGGCATCGTCTTCAAGTCCAGCTCGGGGAGCACTGGGGTCACCGCCGTTCTCCATTGCAGGGATGCAAAACTTCTCCCAGACAACATCGACATCTGTGTGCTCGGTGCAAAAGTCGACCAGCCGGGCCAGCTGCTCGCGGTCTGCACTTGAAAAGACGGTGCAGAGCAGGCGCGTGGGATCATGTGCAGATTCCCAGTAGGAAGCACCCATGTTGACAATGGCCGGCATATCTTCGAGTGGATAACCGTCAGCCAGCAGGCTGGACAAGCCCTTGGCTGCATCCGTTTGTTGAACACCTTTGAGAAGACCGGTTCCGCCAGTCGCATAATCCTGCTGTCCCCATTCCTCGATATTTCGTGTTCTTTTTTGTTCTTTGGAATGCAGCACAGGGCGCTCCTCTTCGTCTGATGTGCTGTCATCCGACATGTCCATGGGAGCATCCGACTGGGTCGCGTTGCCATTGTCGTTATCTTGGCCACCACCAACGCGGCCACGGCCATTGGCACGACCACCAGGCTCGTCATCGACAATAAAGCTGCGCATGTGTGGGTCATCATCTTCTTCACTAGACGAGTCGGTGATGATCTCCTCGCCCTCCTCCAGAGCTGCTTTGACTCGGGCAGCACGGGTCATGGATGGCCGGCGGCGTGTTGTCGGCTTCTTTTCGACAACAACCTTGGGAGGTGCTGTGGGAGACGAATAGAGTCGGGCCTTGTAGAGTGCTTCCTGCCGGTCCTCGATCGTGGCCTCGAGCATGGCGGACTGAAACCGGACTTCTTTTTCGTTCTTCCACTCGACCTGCCGCATCTCCTTGACCAGCTTGTCGATGCGCTGTCCGTACCGCTCAGCATCCTTGCGGGCCATGTCGGCCAGGTACTTGAGCGAGCCGCTGCGACGGGCGGCCATGTAGTCCTTGTGCTCCTTGCGGCGCAGCTTCTGCAGTCGCTTCTCGGTCCACTTGGTCTCCATGTCGCGGATGGCGTCGGCAATGACCGTGTCAAAGGCCTCGACGGAAAGGGCGGCGTTCCTGCGCTTCTTCGTCTGTTGATCCTGGCTCTGGGTCTCGCGCTCGGCTCGTTCTTTGGCCTCTGTCTCCATGGCCTCCCAGGTCTCGGTGTCGTAGCCCTCGTCGTCGGACTCGCCCAGAGCCGGCAGGACCTCGTCGTCTTCGTTGGCTACTGCCGGGTTGGCAGCACCTGCAAGTGCGAGAAAATCGCCGGATGCAGCCGGCCTTGTGCGGCCCAGGTGAGGCACCGATGTGCGGCTTGGATGAAGGTACCGCTGCATGGTCTTGTGAACCTGAAGCCTACGGCCACCAGGAATTGGCCTTGGAGCCGCCCAGCCAAAATTGTCGTCCTCCTCCTGCTCGTCGTCGGCGTTATCGGGATCAAGAGGGTCGGCGCCTTGGAGCAATGCATACTTAGTGATGCTCCAGTCACCGAGGTAAGCTCCCTTTTTGCTCTTCTGCCACAACCGGCGGTCCTTCTCGGGAAGATTTGATGTATTGAGAGCTTCGTTTGAGTCGAGGCGGGTAGCGCGTGGCCGTGTTTCGGCTGAGATATTTGTCGGCATAACCCTCTTTCGTTTCTTAGACTGAGAAGGCTCGCCAGGCGTCTTCAGTGCATGGCCCGGCACGTCAATTTCCATGGCATCGGGGTGTGTGGCTAGTCCGTTCGTGGCATCGTTTTTCTTCCCAGCTTCAACCGAAGCCGATTCTGGTTCTTGTGGTGGTTGTTCTGGTGTGGCATGGTTGGACGGCCCATTGCCATTTTGTGTCGCCGGCTTGTCAGAAGAACCTCCTCCGTTCTGTGCAGCCATCACGGTCTCCTTAGGGGGTGGCGAAGGTTGCATGGCTATTTGCGGCCTTGCTTCGGGCTCGGGCTCTGGTTCTGTTTGGCTCGATGTAGCAGCAGGATCTTGTGAAGCCTTCCACGCTTTGTATCCTGGGCTCTTGTTTTGGAACTGGCGAATGGCGGCACGAAGAGAGAATTTGTGTGGGATCTTGGTGATGCCCAGGTCGGCGCACAGCGACTCGAACCCGCCCGGTCCCATGTTGTCTTCATAACAAAGCAGCAGCTCGCCGTCAAGGTCGTGTTCTTCGAGCTTCACGGCAAAAGTATCTGGATCCGGCCATCGTTTCGGCGGCGGCGCTGGCCAGGAACGGTCGGGTGTGCAGAATTCTTTTATCAGTCGTTCATTCGACCAGTCGAACGGGTCGTCACTGCCTCCGCTGCCTGACATGTTGGCAGCCCTCCGATAAAGAGAATATCTAGCAGATGGTGGCTCAGTGTTAGTGAATGTTGGATGAGATGCCAGAAGTGAAGCGGGATGAAAGGTGGTGAACATGAAAACAAGTGAAAGAAGAGGGTGTCGCCACTTACTGAAAGGTTCATCTGGTAGGGGTATAGGTAAAGAAATGAAAATTAAAAGTGTTGAAAAAAAATGAGGCGAAAACGAGTGTGAGAAGAGAATATGATCAAATGAAAAAAGTGATGAAAAAGAGAGTGAAAAATGATGAAAAAAGCTGATGAGAAAGCTGATGAGAACGCTAATGAAATTGAGGCTGAAAATGAAATGAGAAATGTGAGGGTTCTGTGATTGATGAGTGAAAACGAGCAGGGGTATGAGAAAAAGGAGTGATTAATGAGACGTGGATGATATGAAAATGAGACGCAAGTACTCCGTAAGATGAATAAAGTCAAGTCGTAAGTCGCCACTGTATGCCAAAGAGAAGACGTCGCAATGCAGGGTCCTTCAGCAGGCCAAGCCTCCCAACTAGAGGAGGTGTCGTCCCGCTTTCGAAGATCAAAAGGTCGTGCTCGATTCAACTTCGATTGATGTTGACTTCACTGGGGCAACGAGTCGTGAAGGCGAAAATGTTAAAATGGCCCCGGCGCAAAACACAAAAAGACGAGGGGCAAATCGACCGGCTCCTCAGCGCAATGCTATGCGGTACGAAAGAGCAATTCGAGCTATGAATCAGAGGCCTTGGATGTCGTCCTTGACTTAGAGGACCCCGAGTCGTGATGCGGATGCAAGGGGCTGTCTGTGTTGGCTATTTTTGGGATGTCGAAAAAAAAGAGTAGACTCCAAAAACGTTCTGGATCGTTCTTGCCAGCGAACGCGTAGGGCCAGGTAGGCGCGTAGAGAGCAATTGCGCCAACGATCACCGTAGCGCGGGGAGTAGTGGTGCCCCGGTACAGTGATATTTTAATATCCAACATGTCACGATGTCCTTTTGGCTTCAAAATTGCCGATTTCTAGACACTTACAATTTAACTAATTTATATTAACTATGAGTTTTATATCGTTTCAGTATGTATTATCTTTACTTTTACTTTAGGCTGAATACAAATCGGATAATGCATGTGCAGAAGCCGGCCGACGTCAGACATACATTCCGTGTAAGAAATGTATCACGTGATCGCATCTCGGTCGAAGAAGAAAGTGACAACATGTACTGTTGCCAGACAAGAGTTTGCAATAAGAAACGTATTCTATTTGCGGTATATTGGTTAACAGCTGTTAATAGCTTGTATCTTCCAGTCTAGAAACCAACATCCGGTCCCATAGCTCCCCTGACTCTCTTTTTAGGGCGAATTGTTGAAGCCGGACCTTGCCATACAACGCACGCTGTGTGGACTTGTATTCTTTCAGCACCAGTGTTCTTATTGTTATTATTTCAAAGATCTATACATATAATAAATATATACGAAGTAAATTTACCCAAGAAAGTGGAGGTTTTGCATGGCTCGGCTGTGACATTGATGTTCTTTTTTCTTTCCTTTTTCTTTCTCATGTTCATTCCTTCGTTGAGTAAAAAAAAAAATACATGACAAGAAAAGGTCACTCATAAAAACAATAAGATGAAATAAATCAAAACGCCAAATCTCTAAGCTGAATATAAACCACGAGAATCAACAGCTGCACAACGTGGAGTCTATGTAAACCCATTGGATGCACATGGCAGGCATGAGACAGCTCCGGACCGGACCTTCAGAGAGTGGGTGGAGTGGGGGTTGCTTCCCGCTAGCTTGGTCGCAACAGCGCTGTAAATACTGTTAGCCGCCCGTTGACAAGTCGCCATCGCCGGCTGGGCGCGGCTGTCGCTTTGTAATATGGTTAGCTTCTAGTGTTGCGCTTTTGTGCGCTTTTTGCACGCAATAGTTTCCGACGGTTTGTCATCTCAGACGTCCATACGTTCTTTTATATCAGCTCAGATTCGCATTCGTCTTTTTTTGTTGATTTTGTCGATCGCCTCATAGCTCATAGCTGTCCGTGCTCGCCTCGTCAACCTCAACCCCTCGTTTCTTGGTCCCCACCCACACCCCTCACAATCTCACAATGGCATCCGGATCCGATGCCACGGCGGCATACCCACCGGCCGTGGACGAGGCTGAGCGGCAACGGCTCGTGCAGGTGATCAAGGACTGGAGCATAGCCAACGGGCTGACGGTGCGGCCACCGCCGGCAGCCATTAGCGGAACGGAAGCCGAGCTCACCAGCACGCTGGCCATGTCGGCGCCGGTGACGCTGTTTCCGAGCCCGTTTTCGCGGTCGTGTTTCGAGGAGGCGCAGGGTGCGCAGCAGGCGTACAACGAGCTGTATGCCAAGATCAGCCAGGACGAGGCCTTTCTTGCGCGGATAGTCAAGGAGTAGGCCATACCCACCCCCAGTATTCATATTTTCATATTGATAGATGCTGACAACGACAAGAGTCTCTGGCGACGACTTTACGACGAAGCTGTGGAGCGTGCATGAGCGCGTCAAGAAGGAGGGCTACACGCACAAGCACTCGCTGGGCATTTTCCGGTCAGACTATCTGGTGCACCAGGAGGCGGCAGACGCAGCATCAGGAAAGGAGTCCCATCTCCAGATCAAGCAGGTCGAGTTCAACACAATCGCGGCATCCTTTGGCGGCCTGTCGGGCCAGGCGTCAAAGCTGCACAAGTTCTTGGCCAAGACGGAGTACCCCCTGCTAAAGGCAGGAGGCGAGGCGGCATACGATCTTCCCAACAACACGAGCAGCCGCGACATTGCAGCTGGTATCCAGGCCGCATTCGAGCTGTACAACAAGAGCGAGCCCTCGACGTCTGGATCGCTTCCCCGCTGTGTCGTCTTCCTCACCCAGGACGGCGAGCGCAACGTGTTTGACCAGCGCCACATTGAGTACGAGGTCGAGGCGCCCGTGTTCCGCGTGCCCTTCAGCGCCATTCTGCAGCAGACGACCGTCGATACCACATCGCCGCGGCGCCCACTTGTGTACAAGCACTCGCCCACCCAAAACTACGAGGTCGCCGTCGTCTACATGCGCGCCGGCTACGGTCCCTCGGACTACCCCGACGAGTCGGCGTGGGAGGCCCGCTACCAGGTTGAGCGGTCATCCGCCATCAAGTGTCCGACGATCCTCACACAAGTGGCCGGCACGAAAAAGGTGCAGCAAGTCCTGGCCACCCCGTCTCAGGACGGTGCGGCGTCCGAGCTCGGCCACTTTGTGGCAGACCCTTCACTGCAAAACACGCTGCGCCGCACCTTTACCAACATTTACCCCCTGGACACGGAGTCGGCGGCTGGCCGGCAAGCGCGCGAGTGGGCGCAGGACGCGACCGTGTGCCGCAAGTTTGTGCTCAAGCCGCAGCGCGAGGGCGGCGGCAACAACTACTACAAGGACAAGATCCCTACCCACTTAAAGGAAGTCCCCGCCGAGCATTGGGCGTCGTACATTCTCATGGAGCTGATTGAGCCGCCGCCGGTGGCCAACCTGATTCTGCGCAATGGGCAGATTGAGCAGGGCGGCGTGATCTGCGAGCTGGGCATCTACGGAACGTGCATCTGGGGAAGCGAGAGCAACGAGGCCATCCTGCGCAACGAGTCGGCGGGATATCTGCTGCGCACCAAGGGCGACCAGAGCGAGGAGGGCGGCGTTGCTGCCGGGTTCGGCTGCATGGACTCGGTCAACCTGGTGTAGGCGAACCCGGTGTAGATAAGCGTTTTCGTTTCAACCTTTTTCATAGCTTAGATCTTCTGGCATATATATTTTTCTGGATGTTTTTTGAGGGTATTAATTGTTCTATGTTCGTAGAGCTGGGATAGAGCGTGGCATTGGTATGGTCGAGCTGCGTTATCGTCCCGTTCGGTTCCCTTCTCTTCCTCCCCTATAAGTACAAGTACATTATCTCGACACACCATATACAAAAGAAATGTTACGTCCAGCCGGTCGGGCTGTCAATGTCAATCGATGCGATCGTTTATGCCGACTCGGTCTGAGCAGGGCGCTTGAGGACCTCGATGCTGCCTGCAAGTTGTTAGTGGATGACTGATAATCGATACATTGTGGAATTCTCGGGGTCCGGGACATACGCTGCATAATGTTCAGCGCGCTCTTGGTCTTTCCCTCGGCGTCCTGGTACGTGCTCATCGTGGCATCGCCCTCGACAAACACCAGCGTGCCCTTGGGCAGGCCGCGCAGCAGCTCGCGCTGCGGGCCCTCGGGCAGGAAGCTCGAGACGCGGAACCAGCTCGTCTGGCGGTTGTCGCGGGGGCCGCTGCTGCTGGCGACGACGTACTTGAGCACCTCATGGCCCGTGCTGGTGGCCTGCAGCTCGGGTGTGTCGCCGAGATGGCCGACAATGGTGATGCGGGCGACCTGGCGAGCAGGCGTGGTGCTGAAGGCGCGGGCCGACGAGGCGAGCGAGGAGGTGAGGCCGAGGCCACGGCGCATAGCGAAAGACATTGTGGACGAGTGGGAGGGGAGGATGGTGTGAGCGAAAGTGTGCGGGTGGCGACTGTTGGTTGAGGTTGATCAAAGACTTTTGAGACTGTTGGCGTTGGTGATGCGATGAGGAGAGGGGAAGCGCAAAGACAATGAAAAGCACAGACAGGAACAAACGGCAGGTGCACGCACCAGGCACGGCGCAATCGCGCTCCGCGTCACTGGCGCACTTTACTGGTCGCTGGCGCGTTTTCGCCCTCCCTCACCTCCCTAGCTCTGCGTCTTGCTCCTCCCAATTTCAAGCTGATTATGGGCTCTTACCTCCCATAAGTGTGGCGTCGAATGGCCCGTGCATTGGCAGAAGACGACTGCCGAAGTGTGGCTGGTGAAGACCCGCCTTTATCCAAACGACATTCAGACCTCAATAGCGACTGCCATTTTCACCTCACAGAAGAGCTCCTCGAGAAAGGCATTTCGTAAAAGCTCTCTCGACAACACTGCAAGGGACTTCGTCTTCAGTTGGTGATGAAATGAGACCACTACCAGAAGCGGCCACAACCTGTCCCGGGACCGTTAAAAAACAAAACTAGAAACTAGCGAGCCGGCGAAAAGACTGACCGTCCAGTCGACGATGCGGACCAATATGACGTCTCAGATCGCCGGGCGCGAGCAATAAATAGAATAGAATGTGGCAGAAGTGCAGAAATGCAGGAATTTAAAAATTCATGGCAGGGAACATGTCTTGGCTCCACGTTCGCGGAAAGCATTGAGGAAAACGACAACAAAAAAGCTACAAAAAGGCCTGCAGGCTCCGGCCCCAAGTCCTCAATAAGGGAAATTGCCTATTTGGGAAAGCGCCTTTCCCCTTTTGGGTCTGAATAGAACCACGAACAACCTCAACTTGCATCAACCTTCCACACAAAAACATACCAAGACGGCAACAAGACAGCAAACGTCAGCCCGGCATGAATAGCGCATCGCCCCCCAAATCTCCCAAATCTCCTAGGGGCCTAAGAAAATCTCCTTAAACCATGAATAGTATTCCCCCGGTCGCCGCCCCCAAAAGTGACGAAGAGACGATCAGCCGCCGCTTGCTACGTCCGGCCTCTCCCTTTGACAAGGACGACGGCCAACCTTTTGAGTCCTTGTGTCTCTTTGGGCGGCCGAATTTGACGAGACTATTGGAATTTGGCTCAACTGGCGCTATGGCAGCCCTTGTTTGGCCGTGTTGCGTGTGCATGTTGGGCTATGATGCTAGTCACATCCCGTGTCTTTTTTGCCGAATTAGACGTCTATTGAGGAATTGAGGGTACGACTTTGGATGCCTGTCCGCATCTGGCCTTTGTGTGTCTCTCAAGCCTCACAAGCCTCGCTCTTTTTACGTCCTCTCTCACTCTCTTTGACAGGATGGCAGGCCTAGAACTATCTAGTTGTGGCATACAGGGCCTCCCTTGCCATCTCAGCACATTTCCCACGTCGTGCCTTTCATCACCTGTCGGATTTCATTTTCTGTTGCTCTTTTACCTCTCTCTCTATTTGTTACGTTGTACTCTTGTTCTCTTTTCGTCAATAGGACAACCTTTTCCTTTCACTACACTATCCTTCTCTATCCACATCGGTCATGACCCTTTCACACTGTTTTGTCTATTATACCCTGTTTAAAACTCTCATCCCATCTCACCTTTCCTCTTGTCACTCTTTCTCGCTTTTTGTCACTTTTGTCACTTTCTCGTCTTATTCAAATTTCCACGCGGGTCGTCTCAAACAAAAGGTGGCCATGTCGATCCGCTATTCATGATGCTCGGCCCCCATCATGGCCTCTCATCCGCATCCACAGTCTCACCCGCGATCACACCCACGTTTCGTTTTCATCTATTCCAGTCTATGCCAAGATATACCCTTCCCGTCACATTGATACTGAGGTGAAGCACTTCTATTCAGAGTTATCACACACTACTTCCGCCCCTTGCTGGGCGTGAATAGCAAAGTGGGCAAGGAGGGTCAAGGAGGTCACATATCAGACTCTATTCCGAGAGGTCTCTGCCTGTCCTATTGACCAGCAACAAGCAGCGTCCACTGTGTCTCCTTTAAATACGGGATACTGTTTTTTATATCTCTCCCCTACAAGAAGGCCGTTTGACTTTTCTCTTCTCTTTCTCTCTTCTCCTCCTCTTGATCTTGAGCATCTTGGAAGACGAGATATATTAAACTATCACCGAGCATCATCACCAGCATCAACGGATCTATATCACATCACTCACCCGCATCAACATGGAGACAACTCCTTACTACACAGACACAGGCGTGCTCATCTGGGGCCGCGCCGGAACACTCCCGACACCACCAGCCCTCGTCGCCAACGTCATCCTCCGCCTCATCCTTTGTCCCATTGTCATTCTCTTGACATGGGTTCCGCTACGGCTTCTCTGGCGCAACGGAGAGTTCCCGGCTTGTGTCTATGTGATCAACCTGTGGTTCCTCATCCTGTTTGTCTTTGTCAACGCGGCCATCTGGCACAACCAGGACTTTTCCAGCTGGTGGCTCGGCTATGGCTGGTGTGACTTGCAGGCATATGTTCAGTATGCCCTCGTCACGGTCTACAGCACCAGTGTTTGTGCCATCATGCAGCGTCTGGCGAGCCAGGTCGGCTTGACACGCGTTACTAGCCTGTCGAACAAGGAGAAGCGCAAGCGCCTGATAGCGCAGTCGCTCATCATCTTCCCTGTTCCCGTTCTGCAAATCATTGTCACGATTTTTGTGCAGGGCCAGCGCTACGCCATTGCCCCAGCCAGTGGATGCACCAATGCCTATGATGCCACGGCCGTCTTTCTCGTCTTTTTTATCCTGCCGCCTCTCTTCTTCACCATCGCCTCATGCTACTACACATGTAGGTACATATACTTGTCCTTTTATTTTGATGATCCCCGCTAACAAGCAGTCCAAACCTACCGCCGCTTCCGCCAGGTCGACGAGAGCTCCCAGGCCGCTCTCGGAGGTACCAACTCCGTCGCCTATGCCCGTCGCCAGCGCGCCCGCCGCAAGCTGTATTTCATGGTCCTGTGCATTCTAGTACCCTACACGCCTATCATCACCGCCTTCTGCGCCATCAATCTGATTCAAGGGTGGCCCTGGAACTACCCGTCCGACTTTAACTCGGTCCATTACAACATTTTCATCCCCTACAACTCCATCACCATTCTATCATACAAGGACCTCGGCTTCCTGGCGCTCAACATGAGCTGGATCCCCGTCGTCAGCGCTTTCATCGCTTTCATCTTTTTCGGCACGTCCAAGGAGGCCATCAACGTGTACCGCGAATACCTGCTGGCCGTGGGCCTCGGCCGCCTGTTCCCAGTCCTGCAAGAGACGTACGATCCGGACCGCACGGCGTTTGACAGCATGGCGTCCAACACGTCGTCCAACATGTCCAATGCGGCCACGCAAGTGTCGACTCTGGACTCTTTCAGGTAGGTCAAGTCTACTCTAGTGTTGTACATTACTTGATGTCTCCTATCCGTGCTAACAAACAAGTCAATCACGCAAAGGATCGTGTGCGCCCATTTACCCGATGACATCGGCGGCCGAGGGTGAAGTGGCCGATACCCGTGCGTCGCGAAAGACGTCCTTCCTCCAGCGCATCTTGCACAAAGGCTCTACTCCCACTGCAGATAGCACGCAAGACGTCGAGCTCGCTTCAGGTGTCCTACAGCGACCACCAGCTGCTGTTGCTGCACCATCTCGGGCGCCCTTCAATCAAGCCATGGGCCTCAGCTGGTTTACTCCGTCGACATCATCCACTCAACCCGCAGTGACCTGGAGTCCCATTACATACGCAAAGTCTCTCGGCGACGTTTCCAAGAAGCAACAACAGGAGCAGCCCACTAACTCCGGACCATCCACCGACCCTTCCCAGCCTCAGCCGCCGACCTCATCTTCCTCGACTGCACCTATTCTGGTGCCTTCGGCCGAGACAGTCGCAACCGACGGCACCCACTTCCACATGTTCATCCCCTCCTCTACTCGGCCCTTTGACGGCACCCGCACCAACAGCATCGGCGGCCGCGCCGTCAGCACCCACGTCTGGTCCGACGGCAGTGAGCCTCTTCCGACGCAGGCCCAGGATGATGTTACCGGAGGAAGTGCCCCCACCAGCGGTCGCCGCACGAAGAGCGAGGACAACCTCGGCGGGCAGCTGCAGCAAGCTCAACAGGGCGTCCGCGTCGAGCGCTGCATCACTACCAGTGCAGTGGTCCGCAAGAATTAGGGCAGCTTGGTGTCTTAATGTTTTCCGCTATTCGTTTGATTTATTTCCTTTGTCATCGACTGATGGATATTCTCCTTTGCAATATTTTCATTTGTTTTTCTTTCTTCATTGTCTTTGGCGGGCATAAAAAGTCTATTCCTGTACCTACCCTCTTTTATTAATTCAGCGCAGCGCAGCTTAATTACACAATACAAGCGTTACTTTCCTTTCTACTACCAATTTTCAATTCATACTTTGGTGATTGTGCTCGTAGTGTGTTGGTGTGACAAGAAGCGCTGCCCTAGTACAATTGGTGGCCATTAGTCAGGCATAGTGTTAGTTTGTTTGTTTACTTTCCCCCTTTTTGCACTTTTTAATTGCCACCCCCAATTTAGTGTGTCTAGGACATTTATTATTTATTTTTATTTAATTTTTGTTTTAGATAAATAGAAATTACGATTTGGCTGGTTTTATTTATTGGTAGTGTTTTTTTTTTCGTAAAATTTTTAATTTTCAACTTAGCTTTGATTCCTCATATCAAATATATCCTCTTTTTGAGTGACAAAATGCAGATATAAATGACAACCACACTGTTGATGTTCGCTATGACAATCATTTCGCCGCCCAAATATTCAATTACCAAGTTTAGTCAACTACCGGCAGCTTTCGCACGTCCATACACATCGCCTCTTAAGACTTCATTTCTTCCCCTCCAGTATTCAGACACCAAGTCGTTGCACTTTTGTGGTTGTCTGTGTGGCGGGTTGTGATGTAGACAACACGACACCATGGCTCGATACCTCTGGATTCAGGGACATGCCCTGAGCCACGGCTTATCGTAATTACGTGCACCTGTCATGTCGGTCGGGATATTTCGCAAGTACCATTTGTACGTTGATACCAAAAGCAAGGAAGATATGCAAGACATGTTTTAACAAGGGCTCGTAGGCTCAAAACTTGGGCCGTGAGATTGATTGCAGTGACAGAAGGCTTGTCTGAGATTTTTTCATCATGACAGGTCTTCTCCCCGGATTTACCAGTTTACAAATACGCAAAGTTTAGATGAAGGAGTTAATTCTCGACAAGCATCCCACCACCTGCAATGTTCTTTGGACGTCCGTTCCACGGAATCATGTGGTGCCGAAACAAAGTTTATGAGGTTTTTTTACGTTTGGTTACCCCATAATCTAAGAAGAGGGACGTTGCCAACACATCAAACTAGGAACACGGCACAAGAAAACCCCGGAATGCCCCAGAAAGACCGCAATTCCAAGTATTTTGGTATGTCCTGTAATTGCACAGGAGGAGACTGTCAAAACGCAGTACCAGCGACCGCACTCCAGAGACACGGCCTGAAGTTACGGGGAGTCTAAAAACCGGGGCAGGGCCATATTGAGTGCCTGAAAGAGCTTGCGCTCGCACATAGAAACGGTCATTAAGTCCCTGGAACCTGGGTCCTGGGGGACGGGACAGAGAGGCATAGGAGAAGGATAGAAGGGACGGGAGGAAGTCGGTGTGAATTGGGGCGTGCTTTTTTTTCTCGGTGAGCAAGGGTCGCTTTTGCTGGGACGGGAACCAAAGTCACGGGAAATAACAAAAGACACGGCTCGTCGGTGTATTCTCTCCTGAGCGCCGGCATTAGTTGATACACGCACGGTAAGGAGGCAAGTCAAGGAGCTCAGGAGCTCCAGAGCTCCAGTTTCCCGCCTTTGATCCATTTCCATCGCGCAATGTCAATACCACATTGAGCTGCAAAACACAGGTTCCTTGCAGCGTCGTCGTAGACATCACGACGAAGATGGAGACAAATGGAGACAAATGGATGCAGAGACGGATTTCGGAAAGAGAAAAAGGGTTGGGAACAGGCCAGACTGTGATCCTTGTGGTTTATTGAAGCCTTGCGACATATGTATGTCGTAAGAGGATGCACCCAACGGGGCTGACGACAGCTATTAAGGTTTTCTTTGCATTTGTTAAGTGCGTGCGTTAACATTTTGCGTCAACAATTGCGTGGAAGGATTGGCGAAATATTTTTCAAGTTGCCCGACGCCCTTCTTCGCAGACTTTTCATACAATGGAATTGTCTCAAGACCAGCCATCGCCAGTTATATTCGACAACAAAAACTCGAATAAATCCTATTGAAACATGTTTTGTCAATCACCAACCTCGTTAATGTTTTTCTGTGCCTGTATCCCCCATTCCTAAGTACCGTTGTGTTGAAAACTCTGATCTTAAATCGTCAATTAATTTTTGAGTTTTCTTTCTCACACGCCCCTCCATCTCGCTTCGCCTTCTTTTTTTCTTCTCATTGTTCTTTCCTCTCGCAAAGGCACGCTTCACACTTCCTTTCTTCCCCGGCAAACGCATCCGTGGTTAGGCGGCAGTCCGAGCGAGCGTTGCGTTCATCCCGTGCGGTCAGACCTTTTTGCTTACCTGCACCCTTCTCTTGTTTGGTCTTTTTCGCGTTTTCTTAACAGACGATAATAAGGTTTTCCAGCTAGCGTACCAAAGTTTGTGTTCTCCCTCTTCCTCAAAGTACTTCTAGAAGGCGCGAACAAATGAAAACAATGGGACCGGGGACATTTCCGGTGCTTTGTCGTTTTTGTCGTCTTTCCAGTGTTCTCCATCGCATCGCATCGCGTCTCTCTCCGACATATATCAACGCAAGCGAGGTATATTTCCTGCGACTTCTGTGACGCACGATACAACCGTGGGGACAAGCCACCGGTGACGAAACGACCAACCACCGCGCAAGTCACAGAAATCTCACAGCATCCAACAGCCCAACAGTTGTCCGAGGGCTGCAACGAGTTGATCGCTTACAAGTAGCGAATCTGCACAACGACATCGCGTAGAGGTAGATGGGAGGGTGCAAGCAATTGATAAGTTTAGAGTTACAGAGACAGGTGCCTCGGCGAAAAGGGCGGGCCGGTTCGGAGAGGACCTCGGTTCCGTTGAGCGGTTGTTCCGTAAGAGTGGTGGAGTCGGTAGCGCCGGGGTTGATGAGAATGTCTGTTGCTGTTGGTGGACATTTATTGTGCGCGATTCATCTCACTATTATTATCACTCACTTTCAGCATTGTCAATCACATTGTTGGTGAGTGCAGTGTTGGTGACCATTCGCATATATAAACGTCTGATATACCCTCCCTCTGTACTTTTGTTTCTTCTCATTTACCAGATTTTCGCTCGAGACGATCCCCTATTTTCTTTCCCTACGAACACCGTCCGAGCAAAAACAATGAGACAGGGGAACACATAAGGCGAGCGAAATCAAATCGGTCGCCCTGCCCTGAGAACAAAATGTGAGAGATGACCGGAAGAGGAACAAAGGGCAGCCGCCCGACAAGACTGTTCTTTAAAAGGAAACGGCCTCGCTGAATCTCAGGGCAAAAAAGGCTCGAGGGATCGACGATGGCTGGTTGTAATCGGGCCATCACCACACGACGGCCTATATCAGAGCCAGCCTTGGTTGTGATATAGGTTGACCACTCAGCAAAGGGGTGAGTTCTAAACTGTGGGCGTGAAAATTAATACAAACCAGGAACAGGAAATAAAAATAAAACAAAACAATTGGGGAAACAATGAATAGAGAAGAAGAAAAGAAAAGAAAGAAAAAACCCAAAACAAAAGAAAATCCTGGACAATGAACCTGGCCAGCGAAAATCTTATTTTAACAACATAAGAAACAATAGCCTGAGGGTTGAAAATAGCATGCGACAGAATGTCATGGATGTTGGGATGAGCACTGCACCGACTGTTGCTGTGCTCAAAAATAAAAACAAAAGAATGTTGCAAAGGCAAGGCTGTTGAAACTGTTGGTAAAAAAACCACGCGACGAAAAATGGCAACACTTTTTTGTGATGTCCCTTGTCCTGGTCGTTGCAATGAGTACTTTTTGTGAGCCCATTTTCCTTTCAGTGCTTGTGCTTGTGTTTTGACAAGGACGAGGGCTTTGTCATGCAACTGTTCGGACATTTTGCTGTCACAGTAGCATGTTTGAAATTGTCGTATTTTTGAGAACCTTCTTCTTTCCTCACCTTTTTTGCGTCGTTTCGCGACGCGTTATTTAATTGAACGGATTTAGTAAGAAAGACAAAGCGTACGTCGTAGGAGCAGAGGCTGGAAACTGGAGTTTCGAGAATGGAGACGAGGCTGCGGTCTTTGCGCTCACTGCATTTGCAGATGCACTGCGAAGTCTGCAGTGCGCCTTTACTCCACGATTTCTCCATCTTTTTGCTCCTTTTCCTGCCTTAGTCCCCATCGCCCTGCCTCCGGCTCTCAGACGTGGAGTCTTTGGTGGTGTTGAGAGAGAGAGAATGGACTGCCGTTTAAAGTCGCATCGCGTCGTGGAGCGTCTTGGAGCGTGTCGTGTCTTTTCTGACCGGGGCATGTTCCAAACCTGGAAGAGCGCAGTGGAAGAGTGCAACAGCACGGACACGGAACACATCGACGGTGACAAACGACAGTGACAGTGACAGTGGCACTCGCTTTCGACAACCTTAATTGTGGCGGCGGGCGGCGAAACAGCAAAACGTGGAGGCATCTTTCGAGGTTCTCGAACGTTGAGTCTCGATTGAGATGTCTCTTTGTAGGGCTCAGACACGTTCTGTTTCGAGGGAAATTGATACTCGAAAGAAGGCTGGCCAGCGCCAATACACACACACACATATCGTCGCGACAGATACTGCTTCTAGACAAGTCCTACCTTCGTTGTCGAATGCTTTCTGCTTTCTGTCCTCGGACCGAGGATGGCTGTCGACGAGAAAAGACGAAGTACCAAGGACCAAGAACCGCAAAAGAATATTCCGTGCCGTCCTGCAGGCTCCTTCAGTCTGTTGCTCCTTTTTGTTGCTCTTTTTGCCTCATTTTGCTTCTCTTTGCTGTTTTTGAACATTTTGCCCCTTTTGTCTCCCGCTTCTGCTTCTGTGCCGTGTCCTGTGCATCTCCAAAGCTCCTCCAAAGTCCTCCAATGTCCGCATTGGGCCATCTTTCTGAGAATGAGCTGTCCCTGAGTCTGCGAGGCTCCCCTTTTCGTGCAGCTGCAGGAGCTTTCCAGGCTTTCGAGAGTATGGTATGTAAAGTCGGAGCTGTAGGAGCTATGTCGTGTAAGCTGGACTCCGTAAGCTATCCCGGGAATCAAAAGTCTGGAACAGTGACCTGTCAGTGATGTGGAGAGGACAGGGAGGTATTTTACCGCAAGGAGTTGCAGGGCAGACAAAACACCTCATTACCATTGCCACTCGCGATGCTTAAAATAAAAATAAACCCGGGAAATGCGTACTGTAACCGAGTCAGACTGCACGCAAATGTAGATGCAGGTGAAGACGGCAGATGTACGGCGTAGGCAAGATGGAGAAGACGGCAGATGAAGACAACGACACGCTGACTACATCGTACGGCTGCCAACAGACAGACATGCAAGCGCATTGTTCCAACAGACAGACGCGTACCTCTTTACCGTATATCGACATTAGGACGACTTGCCCGAGTCCGAGTCGCGTGACATTCGAAATCATCGCGAGACGACGAAATGCAGGGGCGTTGGTGATGTCCCAGAGTAGCACTTTTTATTGCCGACATCGCCGACACGGCTCGGCCAGAGGTTGTTGGTAGAACGTTGTTGGTATTGGCTGAAGATGTTGGCCGACAGCCCCTTTTGCATCTCACCGACGGATCAGGGCGTCTCGTGTTTGATGGTATCACAGAAACCAAGGACATGTGGACAACATCGACAGGCAGTAACTGGCAGTGACTGGCACCTGTCAATGTTTCACAGCAGCCAACATCTTGTGCATCACACCGCCGTTTATGGCCGTCTTTCATCTTTTCGTCATATTGTCTTCTAGAAGCAGTTTTGTCAGACGCTGTGCAACGGGTCAGGGGCTGAAATTATGTTGTACGATACTCCATACGTTGGAAAGTCCAAAAGAACACGGAAGAGAACACGAAAAGAACATAAAGTCGGGCATCCGTTACACGGACCCGTCGGGCAGCAACACGAGACCGTGGCTGAAAGACAATGGACGACAAAGTGACGGGTGACGGACGGCGGACGCTGACGGCTGGCTCTTGGCAAACACGGGCACCCTTTTCATGTTCTCCGCCACATCGGGTGCCCGCATCGGCACGACCACATGTCCACTCAACTTCTCATCTGTATTTTTTACTTCAGCACTTCATCATCCCGAGGCTGTGATGAAAAGGTGACGACCTTACGAGCAGCGGCCATCTCCCCAATCCTGAAACAAGAAGCTCACCGTCTTTTGTCTATTTGTCGTTTTGTCCTGCCGATTCCTCCATCACAAGAAATCCTCGTGTCATCTATCAACACGCCCCTTTTTCGTGGTCTTTGTGCTCCAAAGTACCGTCTTTCGGCTTGTGAATATGCCGTGACAGCGGGACACATCTTCATTTCCCCTGATTTTTGGCCGTCAAATTGTCTTGGTTCTCCCCGCAAAACGTGTTCGTTTCCCATCATTTCCCCAACAATTGATTTTTGTTATCCTCCTTTTGGAAAGTATGCCCTTTTTCTACCTCGCCAAAACGCGGGGAGATGAAGATGAGACGAGCGAGCCGGCCGGTCGAGAACGAAAAAGGGCTGCAGAAACAGCTTCACATTCACATGTTATTGACAGACGTCTTTGATATGCCGTGTTCTGTTTGTCTCGTGAAAGTCACTTGGGCGGCTGTCTCCTGTCTCTTAGGGCATAGCGTGCCTGAAACAGGCGCTGTAAAGAGGGTCTCTCCAGAGTCTTGTAGGGGGCTGCTTTCTTACCCCTCTTGTGGACGACGAGGTTGGCTTCTTTTTGACATCTTTTTCTTTGACTTTCTCATCGTGAACATGTGGTCGTGCAGATGAGGCGTCGAACTTCGTTATTTTGTTGAGAGATTCTTCGAGAAGTAAACTCATACAACAGAGTTTTCTTTCGCATCCTTCCCCTCGCTTTATCGACATCTTTCTCTGCATCTGACCCTGCATTGGGACTGTGTGGAGTGCCGTGGTCCTTCTCCTCTCTTGACTTTCTGTCTTTTCTGTCGACTTTTTCTTCATCTTTTTGCCTCCGTTTTCACTCGCCCTATTTTCCATGCAAGCGCTTCCGCCAGCCCCGTACTATTTGTTCCTCTGGGTCTTCTAGTTTGTCGCGAGTGGACTTTGTTCTGGGCCTCTGGGTCTTTGGCTCTCTTGCTCTTGTCTTTCTCTTTCTTTGGGTCGATGCATGCACCTTTCGCGCGTAGCACAGTGGACTTGTGGACTTGGACCTGCATCTGCGCCTGCGTTTGGAGTATGCGCCTATTACTTGGAGCGAAAGTGTAACTTTGACCGGTCACTTCCAACTAAACTGGAAACTTAACTGGGCCTCTACGTCGCGTCTCTTATTCGTTCGGAGACGCACCTTTCTCGTAAAAAACGCGGGTCTGCATCATGCATGCACTTAAGCTCCTCTTTCTTTTTCTCAGTACCTTTTTGTTCTCTTTTCTTTTTTGACGCATCAATGGGGACCGGAAGCAAGAAAACAGCTGACATTTGTGGGGGTGAGATCGAGAGAAGAAAAGAAGCCCAGAGGCAGCAGTTTAGAGGACTTGTATCAAGTTTCTCCTGCATCTACCACCTGCTGTTCTTTTCTTCGGTGACTTGTCTGTTGGAGAACAGTCACGATTCCAACCACGCAAGATACAAACTACAAGACCGACACCGTATTCATTGCTCGACAACCTCCTAAAGTCCAAGCTTCTGTCGGCGGCATCCTTGAGGATTCTTTTGTCCTCTTTCCCTGCCTTTTTACCGTCTATTTTCACTTTTTTCTTTCACTTTTTCTTTTCAACCTGGACCACTTTGCATCCATCTGGATCCAGCCTCGGATCCAAGGCTGGGACTGGAGAGGGCGTGTGCATGAAGGATGAGAAAAAGACGCGACAATTGCAAGGGTCACGAACAAAAGAACGTAAAAAGACGTAAAGGACCAGGGACAAAGAAAAAAGACGGGACCCAAAGACGGGCCACGACGGGTCCTGCCTGGCCCGCCTTTTGGAGCCCGGGACCACAGCAATGGCGGGCCAGTGGAAAGGGACGGAAAGAAGAAGGCAAAAAAGTAACAAAAGTAACAAAAGTAGCAAAACTAACAAAAGAAACTCAAGGAACATAAGGTCCTAGTCGAGCTGAGCTTGCTGTCGGGATATCAAGACACTTCGTACAGTGTGGAAGCAGGAGGAAGGGGGCAGATGCAAGACGTAAGAAGCAGGAGATGCAGAAAAAAAGAGGGCAGAAGAAAAGACCCCTTGCATGAGGTCTTCTTCATCACCACCACCTTCTTTCTTTTCCTTGCATGTGGGGTTTGTCATAACTTTTAAGGGAGACTGACAATAAAGCGGAAGAACACATACAACATGTGTAAGTCGAGACATAGGATGTGCATCGACATGGAAGACGGCTTACGCTCAAAGGTGACCGAGGGATGTCGCTCGTCAGGCTTGATCTCTCATCACGAATGCTCATGGACAATTGCTGCTACGTGATAGGCTCCCTGCGACGACATCCTCCTTTGCCATCTTTTCGATCCTCTTCCCCCACGCGCGTTGATACAATAAAAAAGCCCACAAATCTCGTCACCGACCGAGAAGCTTGGACCTGCTCGGTGTTCTTTTTTGCGGTGTCTTTGTCTTTTTTGTCTTTTTTTTTTTTGTCGTTTCGTTTCAATGTGGATTGTCCGTGGATTCGTGGATTTGCGGGTTCGTGATCCACGATTCGTGCCCAACTTATCAACCGTGGTTTCGTGCTTTCCCCCGCCACTTTGGTTACAACTTTGACTACAACGCCCGCCTCTACGTTTTTCCTTTGCCTCCATAGACCCATCGTCGATGGATCGTCTCCATCACATCGCATCGTGTTGAGCTTGAGCTTTGAGCACTTTGTTTTGCAATTGACCCTCACCTCTTTGCCTTGTCGGCACCGGTACGGCTGGCAGAACGGCTGGGATGGGGCTGAACACGATGCAGGCGTCGTACACAGTAGAACCAAAACGAAACACTGCAAATGCAGATGCCCACAGTGATAGTCCACAAATGCTCAGGCACTCCGTGATAGGATAGCCCACCACGGACCGCCGTCCACCGCCTGGAAAAATAAAGCACACAAAGCGTTCTTGCTGAGTTGAAGCAAAGAGTGGCGATTTGGCGATTGCCCAGGACGCCAGCGCCGGCACTCAACGAGGCCAGTGTTTTAGATGTTGGCGTTGGTGAGCGTGGCAGGCGTGGAGGCCTTGAGGCGAGGCGTGGAGGTGCGAGCAAGTGTGGGCCGTTTGTATTACTCAGTTAAGAAGGGATTTGCAGAAAAGTCCGCAAGGGAATCCCAAACAAAATCAGACTGCGAGCGAAGCGAGGGCCGCAGGGCCGACAGACAGAAAGAAGAATAGGGGCATCGACATCGACGTTGAAACGTCCCGACGATCTCTGCTGGACTATCATGGCTGTTTTTGAGATAGCTGCAGGAGTTGCAGGTGCTGGTCGGTGCTCAGTTGGACAGATTGACGTTCAATTACTGTATCTAGCTGTCTGTGTCAGAGTTGCAGTTTCTGAGGGAGGCCATCCAAGGCCCAAGGCCATCGTCAACTGGCTTGGGGGTTGGGTCCGGGTCGGACTTGATGCATGCCCCGGAAGAAGAAAACTTTAGGGAGGTCGAAAGGAATGACACTTGAACAAGTGCAGTGCATTGCAGCGCACATCGTTGCCTTTTTGCGCATGTGTTTCGTCGCCGGCGAGCATTCGCACTGCAGGCTTCAGGCCTCTTCTTGTCTTTTTCCTCTTGCCGTCTTTTGCTTTTTGCTTTCTTCTTCCTGTCGTCCACTGCCACGAGGAATTGACGAGTCAGGACGCGCCTCTGGAGACGAAAAAAATGTTTCCAGTCTTCCTTGCAGTGTGGAATCGAAACGCGAAAAGGCTGCAGCAAACAAGTGTAGAAACTCTTGAAATCCGAGGCGAGTCCACTATCACGGACAGTGACAAAGACAGTGACAGTGATGGAGGGCACTGTCTGCCGCGTCTTTGCGTCTTTTCTGTCTGCTTGTCTCCTCAGTTCCCGCTGTTCCTTTTGCCTCTCCTCTTTTTGTTGCTTCTGGGGTTGCATCGTGTCGAAGTGTGGGAAGCAACAGAAGACAAGAAGACAAGAGGCACAGCAGAGCAAAAACACACAGAAGGAACCTTGCCCCTGGTCCCTGGATGCAAGCTACCCAAAAATTCCCAATTGGGACTGGGTCGTCTTCTGGTCCACCCCTGCTCCTTCCTTTCTCTTGACCTCTTGAGTCTTCTCTCTCTTTCCCTCTTTCCCTTTTTCCTCTCTTCAAGGACCCACCCGTACCTGGCTGGCTCCTTCCTTCAAGCCCCTGTTGACCCTATCCTCCCCGCACCAATAGGAAGCTCGTTCACCGTGTTAGTCTCCACTTTTCTCTCTCTCTTTTGCTGGAGTTTCTTTTCTCTCCTCTTCACTGCCTTCTCTCTCTCCATCCACAGTGACAGGGCTTCCCTGCCTCGCGACCGCTCGCCTTGCTTTTCCTGCTTGCTTTTTGGGTGCTGTCTTGCTGTCTGCTTTTGCGCGCGGTGCCGCGTGTTGCCCAGAAAGTCCAGGATACTGAGCCCAGGGGTTGTTGCGGCAATTCTTTTAGCTTTTGCTCAGTAGGGCGGAAGGAAGAGCCCTGTCGAGTTGCTGTATCGAAATCCTTCAGCAAGTCCAGGGAACAAAAACCCTCACCCTGACACTGTCATGGCCATGATGGCCTGGGAATCTGGGATGCTGGTCTGCAAGGCGTCGGGCCTGTCCTGCAGCCTCCTTCCCTCGCTTCCATACTTCGTCGCTTTCCTCTTTGCACAGTGCTCGCTTCGCTGAAGAAATGCAGGAACGTTCTTGGCTGCTGACACCACGGCACAAAGTAAGATGTCTTCCACACGGAAATACAATTTTGCTTGGAAATTACAGCGAATCACTGTGATGAATTGAGCGAGAACCAAAGGTAAGAACGAAAGCCAATATCCGTCTCACTCATTCTGACTGCATAGGGCTTGCACTATTGCTACAAACAATTAATGTGCAATTTGTGAATTGCTTGGTGCAATCTTCTTTCTCACCAAAATCCCGCGGTTTGTTGACAAGCTGCTCGTGTTGGAATAGGGCCCTCGGATAGCTCATCCTCGCAAACGATAGCTCTTTGCAGCAACACACCGGCCGGCCTGGTGGTGACCTCCTTCGGCAGCCGGAGGACAAAAAGACACAAAAACTAAAAAGGACAAAAAGGACAAAAAGTGGCTTGACCAGAACAATTGTATTTGCAACTCTGTGCCATGCGCCAGTGTTAAAACAGAACCGTTGTGCGCGCGTTGACTGCACATCAACAGTCTACAGCCGGGCTAGTGAGTCTTTTCATGAATCTTTAGTTCTTTTATTCTTGTCAATCTTCAAGCCGTCCCCGAGCTACTGTGTAAGACTTCCCCGAGCTACTCTCGGGCTACCCCTTTTTTTGTTGTTGCCCGTTCGAGTCCGTTTCTTTGTTCTCATTTCTTCGGCGCGCCGGCCTAGGCCTCCTAGCCTCGCGCGTTTCCGCAAGAGGTGAAGAGTCAACAAAAGGTTGAGGAAAATAACGAAAATAACGAAAATAAGGGGGTGTGAGGCGTTGATCAGAAAGACTGAGCGACGGGCTCTCTTGATGTCAAAATAACAAACGGCCAAAGCTCCCCAAGGTGAGCGACGGCGCGGAGGCAAGAGAGGGGGCCGTCACCGTCTGTGCGCAAAAAAAAAAGGTCCCTTTCGGCAATGGTGAGAGTGAGAGTGTGTGGTGAGTGGTGAGACGAACAGACAAGAGGGATATCGACGTCCAACTCGCAGCAAGGGAGCGAATATCGCTCGCAAGCCGCGCTTGATATTTCTCTTTTCTCTTTCTTTACCGTCAATCTTCTTTTTCGATATTCGGAGCATTTCAGTATCTTTGCGGAACTTTCTCACCGACAAGGACGGGGGACGATGGGCTACAGAACGACGGACTCTGTTAGCCCCTGCGTTTGCATCTGTCCCCCTGGGAAGGAGACAAACCTCGCAAGATGAGAACTGATCGAAGTGAGAGCGTCTCTTCTTGTCTTTTTGATACTTTCCTCCTGTCTAGGGTCTTGATAGATGCTTGGCGTGGGGACCTTTTCCTTGACGAGCTGTCGAGCTATCTAGTCCCTCGTTTGGGTCGAAAAGTGACCCCCAACTTGAGGTTCCTGAATCAGTTGACTGCCCCTGCCCGTCGTGTTATCAGTTCATCTTGACTTTGCCTCCTTCCTGATCGAACGACTTCCCAATTCCTGTGATATCTTGCGTGCCCGGCAATAAACATTTTAAGGAGCATTTTACACAGTAAACGCTCAACATCTGCAGCCGTTCAACACCCGTTATCCGTTGACATCCGCCAAACATCCGTGGCCGTCCATCAAGCTGTCGTTCGTATCCTTCGTCGCCCACCCAATCCTTCGGGACAAACCCTTACGACCTTGCTTCAATAAAAGCTCCTTTTTTTGAGAATACTGAATGTAAGATACTCCTGCAGCCAGCGGCGCACCTTGTCGTCCTTTTTTTCAATAGCGCTTCCCAACGCCAACAGTGACTCCATACGGAGTACAACCACACCTGGTGGTGTAATACGCAGCACTTCCTTTCCTTGCATTCCTTCCCTGGCCCTGCATCGACCTTGAGCATTCTTCCTCTTTCTCTCTTTTCTTTTTGCCTCTCAAAGTCAAACTTTCAAGTTGTCAAAATATGACATGTTACGAGCTTCGCCATGCCCCTCGCTTTTTTAGCTTTAGCCCGGTCCCAAACAACGGACTGGACTTCAAGCTACAGGACGAGCTATTTGGATGGAGACAGAGGGGACACGACGAAAGACGACCGGCGTGCATTGTGGGCACCCGGGCTCCTGGAACCGACTACACCCAAAACGACGAACCAGACGCTCCAAAACAGTCCGGCGATGAAGCTATCGAGAGACTTGGGAACCCTTGGGAGCTTGGGAAGACCCCGTAGGCCGTAGAGTTAGACCAGTTTCAATATGGAAATATCGCGTGTGCAAGGAGGGGTGGTGAGGGGTTGTGACAGCTCGAAAAAACGATATCAAAGTCTGGTTGAGCTCCCCACGCGGTCCAGTGCGTATCCAGCCTTGACCACAGCTCTTCCACCATATCAAACACCTCAATGGCAACACAAGAACCCCCATGTCGTGATAGTGTGCAGTTACCCGAGCTTCGTGGGGGTCTCGAGTGAGCTGGATGTTGTTTGTTTTCGATATTGATTTTGGGATATTAATTTATTTCATTTCTTACCTTTGACATTTATTTTTTGTTTTAGTTTTTACAAAAGAATAAACAAATAAAAATTAATAACCCATTTTAAATTCTTCACCGGTCCCGACACTTTGTCAGTCTTTCGGGCGCCACTACAATGGCGTAATGCACGTCTTTTCTGGTGTTTCTTTGGCGTTTCTTTTGGTGGTTCTCTGTGGCCTTCTTTGTGGCTCTCTCGATGCACGTCTGTGGAACAATATGTACATTGTAGTCAAAGTTTCCACGTTTGTTTCTGTTTGCCAAAGGGCGGCCTGGCGTTTTTTGTCTTAGACATTTGTCCGTGAGGCAACGAACCCGCACCACGGGAGCCCGTCCGGTTGGAGAGAATCCAGAACCCGAGGAAGCGACCGAGACAAAAGGCGAGACAAAAGGCAAGACAGCAGGCGGCAGGAGAGGAGAAAAAAAGAGGCGAGTTAAAAGACTTGCAGCAACGTACAGCAGGTAAAACAAAAATCGACATGAAAGTGGACAGCCGAGAGACATCACCGCCTTAAGGCCCCTCTTCTTTGCTTTTTTTTGTGCATTTGTTTCCCTCTTTCTTTTGTTTCTTGCCTCTTTCTTGCCCTCTCACCTCTCGGACACTTTCCGACTTCATGCCCGCGACCCAAGACATTGTTGCGGCCGGCAAAGGCAAGGAGAATAAGAGTTTTCGTGCCTTGCCTCCATTTCTCTGCATAAACTCTTCCTTTTTTACTTTCTTTCCCTCGCATATTTCTTCTTCCTCTCTTCTTCGCGACAGCTGTTGACAACCTGACTGGCCCGTCATATTCTTCTTCGCATGCAAGGGAGGCAGTCGGCGACGTAAAAAGAGGAACTCTTTCTTTCCGCCCACGCAGACGCATGATGCCCAGGAGCCAATGGGCCGCCATTGACTGGGCCAATGGACCTCGCCAAAACCCACGACGCTGGACTGGAATAAAAAACTATTGTGGGGGCCCAAACCTTCGGGACAGCGCTTTTCTCTTTTCTGCCAATCCCCACCACACAAAAGAGCGCAAGAGCAAAAGAGCAAAAGAGCAAAAGAGTGCTCGCTTCCATTGGGTGTTCGCAATTATTGCCATCGACTGTCAACCGGTCGGCTCGACTTATTCCAGATTGCTTCTTTACTCGTATTCTTATTTTTATTTTTATGCTGCAAGACGACGTTTAATTCAATTTCTCGTTGATCAGGTTCGTGGCCGTTGGCCGTTTGTTCCGTTCGTTGTTCGTCGTTGCACCCCCTCCTTGACCGAGAAACGTGCGGGAAGGACACGATCGCCGGGGTTGGTGTCCGTTGGGCTGTTTGAACTATTTTCGCTTTTCGTTTTTCTCGCTTCTCGCTCCTCTTTTCCTCACATTTCACATTTTCAACTCTTGTTTCGTGCGTCTCGGTGGGTTCTCTGCGGACTCCTTTTACGTCGATCGTTTTCCCAACACCAAGGTTTCGCGTCGGCGATGGGAGGGGACTGGGATACTGAGAAGACTGGCCCTCGTCTTTTTCTTGCGCAAGACGATGGGGTAGAGTTGCAGTCGGCGTAAAAAAGAGAGGAGAAGGTGGCAGTGAGCTTTTGGAGGGAGGGACAAGAGAGGAGCGTAAAAAGGGCTGCGTATTCCATACGGAGCAGACGCGAATTAGGAAACTGGAAAAGGATGGAGAACTTTCTAACGAGACTTGTGTCACTGGAAAACGCTGAAAAAACAGGGCCCAGGTCCGACGCCAGGCGAGGCCAGGCCCGCGGATCGTCGTTGTTTCTCACTAAAATGGTGATTACTGAGTAAAAAAGACGACCAAAAATCCGACAGAAAAAGGGGGGGAGGGGGGTTGATTCAAGAAATGGATCCGCTTCTTTTCTTGCCAGTTTGTGCATCGGTCCTTGAATTGCCGTTCTTGCGATAGCATGGAACGCGAAGAACAAGAAGAATATGGGGAAGTGTACGACGTAATTACAAAGGGCCAATTTCAGAAAAAGATAAGAATATCTCAAAGGACCTTGAAGCGGGATGGAAGACGTCCCGACAAAATCCAAAATCCACGATGCGACAATTAATACGCGGATGATATTACTTCTATGACTGGCGGGAAGAGGCGAGGCGGGCACGTCAAACAACAAGTGCCCAGTTTCCCGGTATCCTTCCTATCCTACCTTGTAAAAGTTTGAAACTATTCCTGTCCCGTGGGATATTTTTACAGAATTTAAATTGCGACTTGTTGTTTTCCAACTGTAGGCCGCAACTTGTTAATTTGGACTTCCGCACTTTACACAGTATTACGACATACCGCAGCGCCGCAATTAACAACAACTTGAGTTTATTTGAAATTACGCCAGCAACCAGGATGAGGGGAGCACATATCTTTCGAGTCTCTGACCTCTGGCCTCTTCATGGAAGCTCACATCGTACGGTGGAATGAAACGCAGAGTTGCGATACGACGACGAAGATTTGCAATTCGTCTTTCTGTCTTTGTATCTTATCCCAAGGTCCTACCCAAAAAGGAAGTACGGAGGACAATTGTGTCCAATGGCATCTTGTTGTAATATGCAGGGCCCGTTTTCCTGCTCTGCGACTTTCCTTATTTGACCAACAAGTTATAGGAAGCTTGCGTGTTGGGAAAGAGGGGAAACTGCAAGAAAGCTCAAAGGAGCTTAAAAAGTAACAGAAAGCATGAGGAGCATGAGAGAGCTGCAGTTGTGTGCATCGTATGGTCACATTGAAACTGCTTGGGACAGCCCTGGCCTGCTCTGGGATAAACACCAGGGACCAGCGCCGTGGTATCAAAACTGGAAAAAGGAACAAAAGGAACAAGAAAAAGCAACCTCCATCACTTTTTGGCGCATGTTGCAATCCCGAGGTTGCAAGCTGGATGACAGCACTGACAATATGAAGTGCTCGTCTCAAACAACATCGAATGATGGCAATCAAAGCAGGGAGAACGCCAAAAAGAAATATAGGAGCGGTGAAAATGCACTGAAAATGCACTGAAAATGCACTGCTGTGTTGGCAACGTTGGAAGGAGAGTCAGTGATCGCTCTGTGAGACAGAGCTAGAGAAAAGAAAGAAGCCCCAGAAGAAGGAAAAGAAGAAAAAGGAACACAACTAATAAGAAGCTACTACCGGAAGCGAAATTCGCTGGTCCCCTCAAAAGATTACCCCATGCTTTCAGCACATGTCTTACATGTGTTTTCTGTTGTGCAAGCGACACAGAGAGTTTAAAACCCGTTCCAGAACATTAATGTTGTGTATTGTGTATGTGCTTGTGATACCGAAAAAGCATATGGTTTTCTTGAATTAAAATTGCTTGTCCTCTCGGACACAGAAAACGCCATGCGGATCTGCCATGTTTTTTTGCCATGCTTTTTCGTCTCTGGGTACTTGTATTTGACATGCCAAAACATGCCATGCACATTTTTACCACGCGGGTGCGCGCACAGTTTTGTGTAAACCCCCGTCTTTTAGCCCCCTCCACTCCGAATGTCCTCCCCCCTTTCGCCCCCGTCAAAAAGTTAAAGGTTCAGGGATGTTGATATCGAGTGCCGTGAGACAAGTGCGACAGCAGGGAAGAAAAGAGGGAAAGAGGGAAAGCGGTCGGCGAAGCACAAATAACAAAACGTCGGTTGTTGTTGGTGTTGTTGTTGGCTCCAAAATGTGCCTGTTGTGAACGGGGATCATGGGTGGACGGAACGGGTCTCGCAGTCTTGGCCAACTTTTTGCTGTTGGATACCTTTTGTCGCGACCCTCCACGACCTCCACGACTGGCGTCAAAATTGGTCAAAATGCTATCTCCCATTCTGCGCTATGCATGCATGGAAGGATGAAGAGAATGAGGGATCTGCAATGGAAACAGAGAATAAGGGTAAAAATTGTAAACAAATTCAAAATGGCGGACAGGACGGTAGTGAGAAGGGGAAAAAGGGAAGATGTCGAAGAAGGAGGGGGTGTGTGGAAGCGGCCTTCCGAGATGCTTGACCTTGACCATGTTGACGAATGACCTTGTTGATAACTCCTTATTCATGCTTCTCGTTTTCATCGGGCTCTTTCCGTTCTCGTGGGACGATATCTTAACCTTTTTGGTCTGTCGAGATCCTCTTCAGATCCTCAAGTCAAACAACTTTAAAAAGTCAAACACGCTCGTGGCCAAGACTGTCTTCGAAACAAACCATTCATGCGTTTTTGCCTTTCTTTTCTTTTTCCGGCATCTGGCCTGTGTACCCGCCTTGCCATGCACACCGCCATGCACGAGGAGAATTCTCCGTGTCGAGGTTGAGAATAGACGACATACTCCGTAAACACAAGAAAGAGAGACATCTGGAAACAACTAAAATAACAACACGTACCTGGACCAGTTCGTGGTACCTGCGTACGTTTGTTTCGAGTACGAATTCGTCAGTAGGGCGTGGCTTGTAACACAGTTGAAGCCACGATGTCTTGGTTTTCGTGGAGTCTTGATCGTGGCCGTGCTGTGGCTTCAAAGGTTTGAGATCAAAGCTTCGGTTACAGTTTTTGTGTGTCCGTCACCAATGTTGCGTAGATTGCTCCTTTTACCCTCCGGCTCCGCCGTGATTGCCAGGACCGGGCATCTTCATATCTCAAATTTGTCTCCTTTTTTATTTTTGTTCTCGTGCATCTGTTTCGACTTCGATTTCGACATTCGTTATTTCGTTATTTCGGTATCCTCCTTTTGGCTCGCGTTTCTCCATTTTCGTGTTGTTTCCTCTGCTGGTCTATGTCTTCTGTGCCTTTTCGTGCCTGTTCTTGTGCCTTTTTCTGGCAGAGTGGTCTTCCCCATAGCGGTGGGTCGAAATATTTCAAGTGCCAGCACCGAGCAGGGACCAGGTCACCGACAAAAGAAAAACCTGAAACACGTTAAACTCCACAACCCCTGTCGTGGGAAGAGGAAAAACAAAAGTCGGGAGCAAGACGCTCGTTTCCCTTACCCTTTCGGGCTTTTGGGGCGTTTCTCTTGAGCTCCATGGATATTCGAGAGCTTCGCTCTCGGACTCGTTTTTGTCCTCAATTGATTCTTGGCCGTCGCCCTACTCCGTACGAATCTACTCTCGAAAATTGTGAAAGGTCTCGTACGAGTGCCGGACAGGATTCACGGAGCTGGCGTCCAGCTGAATAACACCGACAGAGCCAGCACAGACCCGTGTTGTTTTGACTTTGTTTGTAATTCATATTGTTGATCTTGTTGTTTCTGTCTGTGTGTTTGCCCAAAAGGCTGGCCACATAATGTTGAATGTGGACGAACTTCATCAGGGGTAGAATGAAGATATCAATGACGAAAAAGGGGGCAAACCAACGGAGGTCTTCGTGAACGTGGTCGCAGAATGGGAGATGGTAAATATGAAAGATGGGGGTTTTGATTTCGACATTGACAGGGTTCGCTGTTGTGTTTCTGCCTTTCCCTTCGTCTTTTTCTTCCATTTTCTCCTTTTCTTCGTCGGTCTGCCACGCGCAGACGAACCGGGTGAAGAAAAAAAAGAAAAAGGGTAATACAAAAAAAGATCGTCATCGACGGGGATCGGATTAGGATATTTTAAGCGTCGATCTCTTTTTCTGATGGCCGCCCACACCACACACCCCCTAAGAAAAGGGAAAAGGCAAAGGAGACAAATTCGCTTCTTCCCGGCCGGCAGCGACTTTGGGGTTGACTTAGTTGACTTTCTTTGACAACAAGGTGCAAAACAGCTTCCTCTTGGGGCGTTTCTGTTGCAGCAGGATGTTGGGTAAAAGCTGGAAAAGGAAAAGGTTCATTCATTGCCCAGCTTGTTAAGGATATTGTGTGTGTTTTTCTTGCTCACTTTTACCCACTCACATTTGCAATGCATAAAATCGGCTCTCCGCCAAAACATGCCTGCCTATATCTTGGTTGTATTAATGGGTGGGAAGGCAAAATATCGTGGCAGTTGTCAGTCTAGCGCGTTAGTGGGAGTCTCTGTGGGAAAGTTGGATAGCCAAAAGGCTGAACGAATTCAGTCAAGTTCAGTTCGTTTTTGCAGTAAGAATCTTACCTGAAATCGTGCCTGTTGGCCCACAGAGCCACTTTCAGAGCCACTGGGAGCCACTGAGCCCACCTCCCGTCCCCTTGCTCATAATAATATTCCGCCTGTTATGGGAAATATTGAATGAGACTCCGTATTGTAATCGCCCATGAATCTCATCTCCTGCAAAATATTTCCGACAACAGGGGAGGCCTGGCTGGCCTGGAGAGTGGGAGGAGTGCGAAAGACGATAGTGAGAGAAGGAAGCACAGAAAACGACCCAAAAGACGTGCTTTTCTCAGAAAATCGTGCCAACCATCGTCGATCCTTGCCGCCCAAGTGGCCTGAGGAAACCTCAATGTCACCCCGTCAGTGGAATCCAGCATCCTTCTTCTTGGCCTGTTGTTTTCTTCCAGTGGCTGCAGTGAAGAGCGGCCCTGTTTCCCAGCCTTTGGGTGTCGTGACTTGTCTTTTGTCTGTGCCCAGCAGTGTTGCATTTTCAGATTTTGTCGGGCAGTCCAGGTCGACCCACCAAATGTTGATCTGTATCTCCCCAGGCCATTTCGAATTGCCCAGCACGACGCTGAGTGCTAGAAAGCCCAGAAAACCATATGAAGGGGAGAGCGGGCACCCTTTCCTGAGGATCAGTTTGGCTCATTTTGGTGTTCTGGCAGGTTCTCGCCCTCTGGTAAAATTAACCTTTGCTTGATTGCCACGAGGGTTTGGTCGGCGTTGCCGTTGATATCTTGAGCCTGAGACGAAGTTGATAAGAACGGCTCTGGTGTTTTTGGTCGATCTGGTCGATGCTTTTGTTTACTTGCAGGTGATCTGATTTGGTGTCGTTATGGCGCCGCTCTCGCACCGTTTCTGGTGTTAGTCTGTTGACGATTTTGTGTTCACGAAACTCGTGCAACGCAAGCGCAAGCTATGGCCAGTTTCTCTTGGTTCGGCTTATTCCCTAGAGTGAGGCTTCATCGTTGTCTTCCAGTTTTGCTTTCCTTTCTGTCTCTGAATGTCTTTTCTTCTGGCTCCCCTGTAATAACTTTTGTCTGGGGGCTGACGTCGCAACTGGGAGGTGCTTTTCTCTCCTGCGAGACCAGCCTCTTGCAAGCCCAAAATGTGCTAGCTTTTCTTCAGGGCCAGGGCCTCTCACTGTTTGGCGCTCACGACCACACTCCACTTCCCCTGCTCTTGGCCTTGACTCATGTACCCTGACACTGTGCAAAGTATTGGGAGATACTTTGTCCACAAAGTTCTTTCTGATGACAAAGAGAGGGTGATAGTGACTGCAGCGACCGCTGTGATTGCTAGTGTGGCTGCGACCGTGATGAAAAAAAAAAGACTGGTTCCGCCATCACCATCAGCATCTCTTGCACTGTGCCCTTACCCGCTACACAGAGATCCTTCGATGGGGCTGCTCCCTGGGCACAGTGGCACAGTGGAGAAGCAAAAAGATGCTGGGCACAACGTCGAGATGCAGGGCGACGCAGGGCGGACGCAGGAGAGGGAGAGAGAACTGCAGTCATGCTCCACGGATGCTCCTTATGGCTCCATGGCCGCTCCATGGCCCGTTCCCCGGTGCTCCTCCTCTCCGTCGACAGACATACCGAGATGGGGCACCGCAGGCCCGTATCTGTACCACATACGACGTATCTCACAGGCACAAAAAAGTGTTTTTTTTTGCGGGCGTGGAGCCGGATGCACGCAAGTTGAAGGAGGTTGCAGTTCTCGAATAGGACACGTCGTATGCGGATATGATGGGGTGAGGAAGCATATGCACTTACTTCGTTCGTCGTAAATACTCAGTAGTGGGAGAATGCGAGGGCGAGCAAGAGAGGGGATAATCGGATAAGTGACACAATGTCTTGGAGAGGTACCATCTAAGACGGAAGAAATAAGGTCTATCGTCCGTCACCTCCAAAAGGAGCGCGAGGATAGGTTGCTGGCCAAAGAGGACATCGGGAAGGTGGCCCGCCGGGAAGGCGCGACCTAATACGTTGCGTTCTTTGTTGCATTTGGATTTGGATTTGGGTTCGCTTGCTTTTTTGGAGAGCTGTCCGCACCTCCCCGCAGAATGCTAAAACGACAGGGCCGAATTGACACAAAAAAGTGTAGAAACTGTAGGAATGTTGTCAGGCGCAACTTCTCTATCAGTGAAGAAAAATAACAGGGCAGGTTTGGCAGGGGAAGCAAGTCGCAGTTTCCTTCCTGGGTTACGTTTGATACTGAGATGCAGCATGTTGCAAGTCCTGACAAAACTGGAAGCTACGAACGACCAGAGGACGAACGACAGCGATGTTGATAGGACATGGCCGATGCTCCGCACAAGCTTGGGGGAAAGGGCGAGCTGGTCGTACCTGCCCGCGCAATCCCAGGATTCTGTCACGGGCGGGGCCGCAAAAGGTGGTTGCAGGAAGGAGGCATCAAGAGAAAGGTACAAACCTGTAGAGGCAAGACACATACGAGGTACACAATGCTCCTTCGTTCCTGCCTGCGCTCTTTTTGGACATCCAGGAACGCCAGGAACGCACCTGCTTCCGCAACATGCAGTATGTGAAAGGTGCGTGGAAGATGTTATCTTCGAGGCATCTGCAGCAGGTCGCTCCTACTTCACCCGTTCGATCAAGCAAAAGGCCGCAATCCGCCAACTCGTCCCTTCCTCATAAGGCATTGCAGCCACACTCTTTCCCAATTCGGCCGCATTCTGACGTCGAATTTTCTCATTTCTCTGCATGCAACCCATCTTCCTTCACTCGCTCTCTTTTCCCACGCTCCCTCACTCGATGTGCTTGTATCCGCCATTTGTTCACATTGCATTCACACCCACACCAGCTCCATTCATCGAATGATGTTGGTATTCTTTCTTATTCTGCAATTCCATATCCCGTCCAACAACAAATTTCGCGCGCAATTGACGCCTCGCCGTTGGTTCTATGATGGCGTCGAGCTTGGTCGCTTCATCAAACCAGAAGGCGTTTTTAGCCAAACAGAGGGCACCGACCTTCAATTGCGAAATAGGATCGCGCTTGAGCTGAAATAGGCACAAGTACACACACCAATGCCCAACAGCCACTGAGAACCCGAGAATGCGCCCACAAATCTGAGCGACCCGTCGTTTTTTTCAGGCGCGGTGCCTGGCGACGGCTTCGGCTCCATCCATAGATGGTTGTGCCGGCCCTGAACCAAAATGCCCCCAAATGCGTGGCTTTAATGCTGCCAAGTTCGACGAATATCCAAGGGCCTTTTATCCAGCGACGCTCAAGCAAAGACAGTGCTCCAAAGGGCCGAATCGTCCTCGCACGGAGTCTTGTCACTGTTTTATTCTGTGGGTTCACTTTCTTCTCTCTTCTCTCAGGGCTGCTGTTCTTTTTGCTGGAGAAACCCCTGCTTGGTCCCTGGCTGTGTTTTCCTCGTCGCCGGCGTTCCTGGCTTGCCTTTCCGTTGCTCCTTTTCACAACTGGGATACGGCGGCCATCCCCAACAGGGAAAGCAGGATTGCAGCTAACACGACACCAACCAGCAAACTATCCTCGCTTTGGCGTAGCCTTCCCCAGTTTTCCAGAGCTTCCGCGCAGGGGGGGCTCCGTTGTCTAACGTGCTGCAACCTTGGGTGGGGGAAAGAAAAGCAGAGAAGACAGACATAGGAGAGAGAAAAGAGAAGAGAAAGACTCAAGAGAAGAGAGAGAGGAGGCCTGGCCCCACTTTATTGCCGTTGTTGTGCTTTTTGCTGTTGGCTTTTAGAAGGGCAGGCTTCGCACGAACGCCCCAGAGCTCGTCCCCTTTCCAAGTCTCACCATCAGTGGCTTGTGGAGTTCCTCCACCACACAGGAGAAGAACTCTGCTGCCCAGACTCGTGGCTCGCCTCACTGGTGTTCCCCTTTCTTCGACACTTTCATGAGCAGCTTCTTCATCAGTCCCTGCTGATAGCGGCAGTTTCTCCCTCGCGGAGTTGTGAATACCTTTTTGGCCTTTTTGGCCGCTTGAGAAACAAGACCAAGACCTTTTCTTGTTTTACCCTCTACTTTTCTTCTTCTCCAAGGCTGGCGTCTCCTTGCTTCGGTTCTGCTGTCTCCTCACTTCGCTTCCCCATCCCCTTGCTACCGTCTCCATCTGTCAATGGCTGTGGCCCTCCTCTCCTCACTTCTCACCTAGACTTGTGCGAGTATTTCTTCCTCATGCTCGCTTCCCCTCATCGCGGACTTATTAGACCGCGGTTGTCCCCCCGGCGGTCCTTCGGCCCATCATTGCATCTGCCCTCTCTTCCCCTCATGTGTCTTTTCGTTGAAGAAGAGCAAAATGTGAAGAAAAGGGGAAAAAAAGAACAGATGCTCGCATGTGGTGATGTTTGCACGGCGCTGTTGAACCGTTTTGTTTCTGGTCCTTTTTTATGCCTCTCCCTCGCGTGCTTGTATGGCGGATGTTGTAAGCGGCATCCCCACATCACACAACTTTATGTCCTTTTTGTTTTGTCTGTATTTTATGCCCAAAACCAAAGATATCTTGCGCAGTGCAGGCATATCAATTCGTTTCTGTATGTCGGTTTCTCACTTGATCAAAAGCCGACTTTATGGCCCACAGACCAACTGGAGAAGAAGCAGCGCACGTCCAGTCCCTCTGGATTTGACCATCAGAGAGCTCGACACGGTTCTGTTCTGGAGAGAGAGAGAACGACGATCCACAGAAACGCGACCCAGCAGCAACTCGCAGCGACCCTGGACCTGGCAAGGAACACACAGGGGGTGGAAAAAGAGAGAAAAACGAAAAAGCGACCAAAGACGAGAGAAAAAGAAAAAAGAGAAAAACACAGAGAGAGGGCCAAGGAGTGAGAAACGCGGCCCACATTTAGCGTTGCTCCGTCTTCAACGTCCACCCCCCTACCCCGGTCCCTTTCTCGTCCCCTTCCTCCTATTCAGAATTTCTGAAGACACCCCCCTAGCCACCGCCTGCCTGGGCTACCACCACCACTCCGCAAACCGTTTTTTCTGTACCACCTATTTACGGAGTAGTCTTGTCACCCAGGTGGACTCTTCTTTTTTACCCAAAAGCGGCCCTACTCCCTCATCGTCGAGCTTCCCGTATTATTATTCTTTTCCTTTTCTCTCTCTCATTCTTCATATTCTCAGCATTGCATGTTTACTCGTCGACCTGGTTATATCGTCACTCATTAAGTTTTTTGTTGCTTCAGTCACTCTCTACATACACGCCAACACTCTCACGACATCCTCAGCACTCCTTTTCTCTCCTTCATAACATATACGACGCCAGCACAATATAGACGACGACACACTACATATTCGTATACGACCACGACGACTACCGAATAAGCATCGGCGGTCTCAGATGCAGTATCATCTTTGATATTTTCAACCTCGACAACACATACTCACACACTCACAGCCATGCCTTCATCAATCACCCGGTCAGGCAGCATCTCGGAGCTGCTCGAGCCCGCCATGGAGGGCCCTCCGTCACCAGAGACCCTCCGCGCCATTAGCAACCAGATGCGGTTGGCCTCGACTGCCGACAAGCACCAGAGCCAGCAGAGCCACCAAAGTCACCAAAGTCACCACAGCCGCCAAAGCCACCAGACAACATCGTCCGGATCCTCGTCGCTTCGGTCACTGACCTCGGTGGACCGGCCATCGTGGGACAAGGCCTTTGACCAGAACACAACGTCCTCGAGTCTTTCCCGCAAATCGTCGGGACGGTCAACAACTAGCACAGCACCTCGCGACCGCCACGAGAGCGTGCAGATTTTCGGCAAGAACATCTTTGGCAAGCGTGGCAGATTACGGCGCGAGAGCAGTGCGCAGAGCTCGTCCAACAGCTCGCTCTATTCAGCCGAGACACCCTTTGAAAAGGGTGTGGCCATCTCCTCGCCCCCACCACCACCTATGCCGCCAACATCGTCACACGGCCTGCCGCCATCCAGCAGCCACGGCAGCATCGGCACCTTTTCTTCCACGTCCAGCGCCCACTCTTCGTCCAAGGAGCCCCTGATCCCCTCCTTTTTCAGCCGCCGGCGAGCCGCCAACAAGTCGGGCCCGCCCAGCGAGGATCTGGATGGACGCCGCCGCCTGCAGATCTCGGGACCGTACAACTTCCAGCACCTGACGCACACGCAAAAAGAGCAGCTTCCCAACCTGCAAAGAGGCAGCCGCGTTGCTCTGCAGTTTGAGTTTGTGTCGGCCCAACAGTCGTCTGCAACCGCACCCGCCGCGGACGGCAATCTGCGCGGCATCCAGGCCGAGGCTCTGCACTTTCCCAACTTCTCGTCAGAAACACTGCCAATTGACGAGGATGCTGTCCTTGCCACGGTCCCTCGGCGGTCGATTATGCGGCCACACGCAGCGTCTGTGTCGTCCGTTTTCCCTCCGCGTCTTAACCACAGCAAGTCCCAGGACCAACTGCGGATTCCGCCGCCCCGGCCACCACGGTCGCCCATTGAGGCCTCGTCCTTCTCGCCTCCTATCCCTCCTCCCCGGTTCTCGAGCAACGGCCGTGCATCGATGCGCCCTGGCGACCTGGACTCGATGACGATGACTTCTCCTACCAGCCCTCCGCGGATGGAGCGCCCGCGTACCAGCGGTGGTTTCCGGCAACCGACTCCCTCGGCGTCGTACTCGACCGTGGACATGCCGCGCCCGCCACTAATGCACGCGCACTCGTACTCGGCCGACATGAACGTGCCCTCGTTTGTGGACACCCGCCGCTTCTCGCAGATGCCGGATGTGTTCATTCCTCCTTCGGTTGGTGCTGCTGGCTCTCCTGCGGCTTCTGCCACGTCTCCTTCCGCCACGCCCGATGACTCCAACTGGCCCCTGGCTGCTCCCGCGGCTGCGTCAACGTCCACCTTTGACATTCTCCCTGGCGTGCCCGAGGAGGAGGAGCAGGTGTACAACCCGCGCAACAGCGTGCGCAAGTCGCGTATGAGCGTGGCCAGCAACGCCTCGTCGCTGCGCAAGAGCCACTCGCTGCCGCTCCTGCAGCAGTTCCCCCAGCCCGGCGGTTCGTCGGCCATCAACGTTACCACCAATAACCAGCGCCCGCCGAGCGCCGCTTCCGACACTCTGGGTCGCTTCGATCTCATGGCGGCCCAGCGGTCGATGCGCGAGGCCGTGTATGCCGGCGACGACGACGCCGACGAGCTGGCCAAGGCCAACTGGGAGGACGACATCGACTATTGCTACGAGCACGAGATCGAGGCTGACTGCGAGTACGCCTGGGACCGCCCCTCGGTGGACCTGTCCCGCGAGGACGCGCTGGCCGGTGTGGCGGCTGTCCACGAGGACAACATGGCCGGTCACAGCCACGTTGTTTTTCGGAGCTCCAAGATGCCCCTGACGCACGCCGTCTCCTCGCCGCACCTGCTGAGCCCTGGCTGCTTTGACATGCCCGCGCTGAGCCCGGCCAGCCAGACCTCGATGGCGTCTATGAACGAGGCCGTGACGCCCACGACCCTGGCCATGCGCCGCCCACCCGGCCTGACGATCCAGACCGGCCTGGAAGAGGAAGACTCGCTGCGGCCCATGCACCGCTTCTTCCACGGCCGCAGCGGCTCGCGCGGCTCGCGTGCCTCGAGCTTCAAGGAGTCGCACGGCTTCAACCTGTCGCCGAGCCTGTTCATCCCGGGCAACGAGAACTATGAGCAGTTCCGCCCGCCGATGCGCGGCGCGCCCGTTGGTTTCGCGATTGGCGCCGACGAGGAAGACGAGTTCACGGCCTATGCCGAGTCCAACATGCACTCGATGGCCATGGACAAGTCGATGCTGTTCATCCCCACGCGCACGAGCGCGTCGACGACGGCGAGCCGCGAGTCGCGCGACTCGGTGCTGTCGGACCGCCACATCTCGGCCAACTCGACGGCGACGGACCTGACGCGCCTGACCATGAGCACTGCCTCGATTGAGGATCTCATGTACAAGAAGGACCTCGAGGTTCCTCAGATCTAGACTGCAACAGAATCTGTCAGCAAAACAAAACAACAAAACAACAAAATTGATTATACAAAAACTGTCCCTTGACGGGACTAGCGATGGAACAGGTGCCAGTCGCCATTTGATTCCTCGCCCACTTTGTGCCAAACCGGCACAGTCCATTCATTCACAAAACCAAACCAACAAAAACCACAATCGCCCTGCAGGGTAAACTTTCCTTTTACTTTCCTTGATACCTTTTGATTTTCTTTTCTTTTTTTGTCACATTTCTTCCTTTTCTTTTGTCTTGGGTGGTCTTGCTTTCGCGGCTGGGTAGGCTTACCCCGCGAACAATGCAAGTTTCTTATTTGTCTGCATATCATACTTGGGTTTATCTTTCATCTGTTTTTCTACTTTCTCATCTGTCGCTTCCGGTTACCTTTTTTTCTTTCTGTCTTTCTCGTTTATAGATCCTTTTTTAGAGTCGCCCACATACCAGCATCACGGTATCTTTTGGCGGATATGACGTTTCACGACCTCCCACCATCAACACTACCACACTACCACAACCTTTGTTGTTGTTACTACTACTTTTTTTGTCACCAACAAAAGAAAACAAACCAACTTATCAACCATCATTAACAAATCAATCTTTTCTTTTTTTCCTTCTTCTCTACTTTATCTACTTTCCTTTTCTGGTTGTTTCCATCATTGTTGTATACAATATATTTGGGGGTCCTTTTCTTCTTTTTTTCTTTTTTTCTTTCACATGTTTTCTCTTCCTCCTTTGTCTTTTCTATGGGTCTGGGAAAGGGTTCACAAAAAAAAGTATCGGGTTTTCTTTTTAGCACAACCTTGACAATCAAGCTGAAGATTCAAAAAAGGAGACAAACACAAAAATCGAAAAGTACTTTTATTTTTCACCGCAACTGCGATCTCCCTTGTGCAATGTGACCAACGACTGTGAGTTGTGAACTGTGAACCGTGAACACTGCAGGATTGTGTTTGTGCCAAACATATACCTCGTGTCTTTGTGTTTTTTATTTTTATCTTTATGCACGAGTTGCGAAAGTGGCCACTCTTTATGCACTGGTTGCATGGATCATGTCCAGTGAGATGTGAAAGAAGAGGTCGAAAAGGAGGGTGGGCGGGAGCGGGCCCTACGGGCGGTACCGAGAGAGATGCAAACAAAGAGGAGAAACTACGTCAGCACTCCAAAACTGCAAGTGCTTTTGGAGAGAGGGAGCAGAGGGGGAGGCAAAAAATATGCACAATGAAATGAAGGGTGAGGAGAGGGAGTTGGAGGAGAAGCGACGGTCAAAAGTAGCTGAATTTTGATTTGTTCGTATTGGAGCTGCATCCAATGAAATCGCCTGGAGCTGCTTTTCTGCCCTCACGGTGGCCTGCAGCCTTTGAAGCTGATGCTTAAGCGAGCCTGCAAGAGGTGGGAAGGGGAAAGAAAAAGAAAATAAATGTGTCGATGATGGAGGTAAAACGAAGACGAAAACGGTGAAGACGAAACACGGAACCAAAGTTTGAATAATAAAGCAAAAGAGAAAAAAAAGAAAAGGGCGACCATCGCAATTACATCTTCGAACAAAGTCAGCTGAAAAGAAGAAGCAATATTTTTCGTTCAAAAGAATGACAGCCAAACAATAGACTCTGCAACAGAGATGATCGTCCAACAAGCTGAACTTGACAGTTTGTTCTTTTTCTGTCTTTGAATATGTTTTTTTTTTTTTTTTTGGTTCGTCGAAGAAACCGCATCTTGTCCTCTTGTAGTCCATCATCGCATAACAGCATTTCTCCATATACGGTGACAACTTTTGTTCAAGATCCGTACGTCATCCGGGAAAGGATCCCCCGATTTTTTCAGCTAGGCTGGGAATGAAGACAGGGCTGGGGAGATCTGGGTCCAAGTCTGGGCTAGGCCGACGCCGACCCACACCAGGTGATTTCTTGGGTCGTCGCATGTTTTCTTGCTTGGGTCACCTTTTTATGCTTTCTTTTTCTGGTACCATTTTTACGGCAGTCTTTACTTTTGGACAATGCAATACATACAATACTAAAATCTCGTGCATCGTCTCTCCACACTATTTACAGCCTCACTTCAATTGAAGTCTTCAACCCATATGTCTCCTTACATTGCGTCTTCGCCTCTTCTTGCCGTCTTTTATTCTTTAGTTGTCTTCTCTTCTGTGTTGAGTGCCTCCCCTCACCTTCTCACCGAATTCGTACGATGGCTTAATCGTACGGCAAAAAACAGGCCAGACCACACTGTCGGGTTTCCCCTCACTCTTCAGCTCTGGCAGTCTATTCTCCGAAGCTGGCAAGTATTGATTTTCTGTTTTGATTAAAAAACGATAACGTCGAAAAACTGGCCATAATGTTTGAAACGGGCAAACGATCAAGTAAATGTGTCAGAGCTGGGGAGAAACACTGCGAAACAAAGGTTCGAATCGGTTGACGTCAAGAACGACTCGAGAAAAGGATGGGAACAAAAATCGAAAACCAACAAATTGAGGCGTTTAAAAATCGTGCATTATTCCCTTGCAGTGGTCCCATGGCTTGCGCAGCCTGACGACATTGTGAGTCCTCCTCGTCGCTCCTATGCCCCCCCGGTTCAAACTACCCCCGTCTCCTCCCCACCTCTCGTGACACCAGCACAGCTCGACAGGTATTTGCGAGAAGGCGCACGCGCGCCTGCCCGACGACAGAAGAGACAATCAATAATACTGTTAGTACTGGTTCTGGAAGAATCTAGACGGTGCTCCCGCACAAAAACACAAGACACAAGACACAAAATCCACAAGCGCAAGCGCAATGTTGCTGGGCCTTTTATTTGGCCTTTGGCTTTTGGCTTTTGGCTTGTTGGGTATATCTGGGAAAGACAAGAACGAGTTTGAGTCAAGCCGGTTGGGCTTGAGCGCCGTGAGACAGAGCGACAGCAGAAACAACAGGAACAAACGGGCATATCATACCCAAGTGGCTTGAGAGTGCAGAGCGTGAAGTACAACAGCAGAGAAAAAGGGCAAAAAGGCAGCGTACAAAAGCTGCGAGATGTACTTGTTTGGTGTACAGAGCACAAAGGTGGCTTGCTATTGTGACTGCGACTGCAACTGGGACAGTGAATGCGACTGCGTTGCAGCACAAAATCATAGGAAAACATGCGAGATCGTTTTTCACGTCTCTTTTGTCTCCTTGCCTCCCCCCCCTTGTCCTTCCATATTTCGTCGCGTCCCGCCCTTTTCAGCCCTACTCTCCGTTCCTTGTGTCATCCGTTGGGCATTGATGGTTGACGATGCTGCAAGAAGATTGCAACCCTATTCTTCCTTCTCTTCTTCTTTTCTTCCCCCTCCGAACCCTTCTCCTGGGAAGGATTCCCTGGCAAAAATAGCGCTTCATCTCGAACCATGGTGGCGGGATCGTATCTTAGTTTCCATTTCCACACACACCATCCTTTTCTTTATGTCGTCCTCCGACATGTCATCGTTCTCTCCGTCCACTTTGGTGGTAGGTGGTCCTCAGCCACTGAGCCAGCCACTCGACCAAGATGAAGCGCAAAACCTTGAGGTCCACGTCCTTTGGTTCTTGTGCATCACTCCCACCTCGCCTATCTCGCCCTATTTCTTTTATTGTGTATCCCGTGTGTTTCTGGTCTCCAACTTTAGATGTCTTGATCCAGCCCGGTTTTATCTCCAGCTTTAGTTTCTTGCTCTCCGGAACGGCAGCTAGCCTTGCGCGGAGAATTTATAAACGAGGGTAAGATCGTACAGGGCGACGATAGTAAATAAAAAACAGAGGGAGGGCAGCAAAAGAAGGCTAGAATGCTACGTCGTACGATGCGCCAATCTGCAAAAGGAATACGGCTGCTGTTACAGGTACGACGGTACAAGGACGAAGTGCTTGATTAAGTGTATCGTCGACTTCTCGAGCAATAGAGAAAGTAAATGCAGTAAAGAAATATGTATGGGTGGCTGATTGCATGCCCTGTCTGCGAATACCGGGCTCGAGTTTGCTCGCAAACTGCTGGTTTTGCTCAAATGGGAGCGAGGGAGTACACACAATGTACGGAAAGTGCTTCCAGACGAACGCATACGACGTGAGAACGGCTGCGGCTATGATCCAACCGCGATTGCAATTAAAGACTGCAACTGCGGCTGTGACTGCTGCTGCGACGGCTAAAACGGCTACGACACTCCGCTTCGGCTGCTCACAGAGGGAAAGATGCATACTCAAACATCTTGTGAAGGGGCCAAATATGGAAGAGCATCCGCGGTCGCAAAAAAGAATGGGCGGCTTTGGTTCCTATTCGCCCATCATTGTCTGTGACGCCCTCTTCGGCAACGAATAAAAAGAAAAAGAATACAAAAAGGACTCACACAAAGGGTACAAAAGACGCAAAAGAAGAGGTAAAATGTATAGAGGAAAGGGCAGGAGGTGGCGACACAATCATGAGGGGCTGAGGTGCCATTGCACAGCGGGTGTAGAATGGCTGTATCTGACAAAAAAAGAATGCAGTCACGTTTGGTGTTCCCCATTATAAAATGTTTGAAGTGGAAGCATGAAATAAAAAATAAAGCACAAAATGTGAGGCGTGCAGAATCGAAATCAGAAAAGTCAACAAATGCAACCGATATGAATGTGCGACGTAAGTGTGCGCAGAGTGCAGGAGCACAGGAGTGCATGAAACAGACGGTTTCCATGCCTGTGTTTGTTTTCTATGTTCTTTGTGTCCGCCCTGTCTTTACGAGCAGTTCAACGGGCAGTAAATAAGACATGGCAGAAAATGGGAGAAGTGACCGATGTGGCTCTGATAACAACGCACAAAAAAAAAACATCAAAAGAAGAAGACAAACAAGTGCCCAAATTCATTTACGCGTATTCCGTACCACACCGGCCAACGCCAACGCCCCCTGCATCACGGCTACTGCAAAAGAAATCAACGAGGAGTCCGAATACCCAAACAGGGCAGCTCTCAATGGCACCTGTTTCTTTTTTGTAACTTTTGGCCCCCACCTGCTGTTTCCAACATGGACGCCTGCGCCCAAAGAAGAAGACATCAATGGTCTGACAAGACAAAAGACAGCCCATTTGAATTTCATAAGCCCATCAAGCCATTCTAGGCCAAGTTGTTTCCAGCCCGGCAAGCCCAGATGTGGCAAAAACATGGAGTATCTGGAGGCACTTGCTTAAAGATATACCCCTTACTTCTTGCATTGTCCCTCTCTGGATCGTTGGATATACTAGGCCCTTGTTACTTGTATATTGTCTCTCGGCCGACCCCAGTATTACTCGGGCGAGGAACTTCTTTACTGTCATTCGTTCTTTGAATATGGGGTCGGGAGGAAAACGAGGGCCTGTAAAGCTGAAGACAAGGCTAGAAGGTGTCTATACGAGCAGAATAGGGTGTGGAGAGGGGGGTACAGGAACACAGGGTAAATAGCATATCCAAACAAAAAAGAAAAACCTAGCATTTTGATAATGCGGCAGGTAGCTGGTATATTGGGATTGGATGGGTCACGTTCAGTTTCAAGGCCATCTTTCCTAGTTTCGTCCAACCCAACACTTCTTGCTCGCAAATGGACTTAGCTTCATCTGCCCTCTTGACCTTCCCCTTTGAATAGACATTTGGAAGACAACTTGCCATATTTGGATGTCGTAAATCTGGCAACCTTTAAACCACTTGGCTTGGGGCCAGGGAGCCAGTAAAAACACCAGATCTCATCAAGATGGGCGATCCGGGACAGGGAGTAGAAAATAATAAGAAAATACTATGCAGCATGCTGGGCGGATGAGCACTCCACAACCTCAGCAAAGATGAGAATAGGGTGGCCCTCTTTGTCTGTCTCTCTTAAACTATGGGCCCAACCTCGCCATGCAATATGATGTGACTGACTGTTGGGTGATTTTGGACTTGTGTGGGGAATTAACAATCTGCAGGATGAGCAGAAAAGAAATAAATCAAAAGGAAAGCACCAAGGAACGGTGACTTTCAAGACCAGCCCAGTTTATACTATCTTAATCAATAAAGACAGTTAAACACAGGCACGATACATTATCCTTGTTCTCTTCCTAGCACTTGCCACGCCACCCTCTGTGCTTCTCCGTTTCTGTTGCAATTTTCGGGCGAACTCTTTTATTCCCCTAATCATCTACCCACCACCCTACATAAGGGAAGCTTATTTGGGTTTTCCTTTCTTCTCAGGGGCTGTCGCCGACTTTAAGCCAAGGCTGTGATCGCCACACGAAGAATGAAAAGCTGCAAAATTTGCGTTATTCTTATTGGCAAGGAGGACAAGATGTGCAAGCCACATCTTTCTTTTTCCTGCCCAACCTGTCCTGAGATTCCCGCGTATTTCACAACCCTCTCCACCTATTTTAAGTTTTGTACTGTTGTTCACAGACAAAAGTTGACACATGCCACAGTAAAGTGAAGGAGAGATGAAGCAGCGAGATTCTGCGGGAAAATGGAGCTCTCTGCCCACCCTCTTCCATTCCCCATTCCCTCCATTTTCACTTCAGCTTGTCTCTCTGATGCAAATCTTCTCCCCTTTGCTTGTCTTTTCACGGTGCCGTTCCGCAGGCTTCCTTTTGGGTCTTGTCTTCTCCTTGGCCACCAAAAAAAAAACCAAAAAAAACCGGTGTACATGCTTGCACGGCGCACAGAAAAAGTTGTGCAAGATGCAGCACGCAATAAACGAGTCTAGGGCCACAAAAAGAGAGCGAGTCCTGGTTCAGGCACACGTGTACATGTACCACTAGGCTCGGTCCGTGTGTGAAAAATAGCGTGGCTAGTGAAAGACGGGATTGTGTCCAAGCTTGTCCTTACACTCTTGCTAAAGATAAAAGACGACTATTGACAACAATGTCCATTTGTAATATTTGAGAGGTCCAAGAGGCGTGCAAGTACATAACTGAGTAGCAGTGTGGTATTCAAACCCAATACTTCTGGTGAAAGTAGCCATCATAGACTCTCAGCCTATCTTCATCCTGTGTGCCAAAATGTGCCGATACCTGGTACATGGCCGAGGCTCTAGGTTGCAACTTGGCACAGGAGACAAAAAATATGGAAGGCTTCGAGGGTGATGAGTACACTAGGGGGCCTAAAGAGCCAAGAACCGTGACAACATGTGCCCGATGAACGAGGGACTGTCCTGGTCAGAGCTTGGATGGCAAAGATACCAGATGAGCATACTCGCTGAGATGGGGAATGCAAGTGGCGGAAGGAGAGAACCATCTAGAGGGACGGGGGGACCCTTTTGTGGGAAGAAGGGTGGGATGGGTGGGGGAGGGAGGGAAATAGTCCTCGTCATAATGCAGGATAGAGAGAAATCGACAATGCAAAAAAGATGGGGAGGGGAGCGCGGCGGTCAGGGTCGCCTTTTTCACGGCATATTATTATGACTTGCTTTCCGGTCCCCGCTACCACTGGCCCCATGACGGAAGCACCGTGTTTCTCTTTGACCCCTTGTCCCATGCGCACGAAAAGCAAAACAGAAAAAGATCATGATCACGGCCCCACAGACCAGATTGGAGCACACCGTAAAGAAATGATAGGCTCGTTAATACCTCCAGGTGCATAATAAGAAATTAAGCAAGGATTGGACAAAGGATAAATGGTGTAGTATTCGGTTTCCTAGCTGAATAAAAGGGATTCCAGGGCAGCAAACGATCAAAAAGTGGCGGCAGATAAAAAATTCAAACAGATTTTAGCGAGTATGGGCACTTGCACTGTTAGATGAACCATGAGAAAAATAGAATCGGCGAGAGGATAGCAAAAGTAAAATGGAGTCACAAGAATTACATTGCCATCTGCGGGCTGCATGCTGCACGCCACAAAGCAATCCTCTATGCAGGCCGGTGAAAGGGACAGGAAGGGACAAAGAGACAGAACAGAACAAAACATACCGGAAGCTCTTCAGGCGCTGTGAATAAATTTTGTGCCCAAGTTCCAGCCACATGAATTTGTGTTTCGTAGGCTTTCGCCGAGGTCATGAGCTGCTCTGGCTCCATGCCTGTATTGACCCCATTGATTTTGAGAGAACGGGCGTCGACTCGCGTAACTGTGGCGAGAGCCTACAAAGTTGCCCAGGCCATTGGCCCTGATTCTAAGCAAAAGTTATTGTTAGTATTTGTCTTTCATAAAAATGGAAAGGACAGTAGAATAGCAGACGAATGGGAGACATGACGTTCCCAATATACCAAACTGCGAATTACGACCTCGGTTGAAAAGGAGAACTGCCCTTTTTAAGCTGCATACGGACCATTGCCGCTTCTAAACACCACTCAAAGGATTACATGGTAACATGGGTGTAGGGGCGTCTTGGTGTGTGTGGGCGCGGGTCAGAGCAGGATGGCTGTCACAGAGTTCATAGAGGTCATTCTGGTAGTCGAGGACATCAAAATGGCGAGTTCCAGGCTGCCCTTGCAAGACAACCGTCTTGTCCCCGCTCTGTACGCAATTATTGCCTTTGCATATGTATGCGACAGTGTGTGGATTGTGTCTTCCCGTTCCCATGATTCTTTTTTGCAGCCAGGAACTCAGCCTGGCGGAAATGTCAAGCTTCGAGGCCAGTGGGCTGGTTGAGAAACACGAGTTACCGCCGCACAGGACTCGACATAGTGCCTCCAGCCTTCTCCAATGGTTAAGCTCTGCCATATTTTCCCAGTCATATATCATTTACACCGAAGTTCTTTACTGACCTGTTGCCCGTCGTCTTTGGCAGATATTGTCTTATCCTCTGAAGTGTGCATGCTGGCCGTTGAGCTGAAGAATTCAACGGGACAGATCGCTTGCATTTGTCTCGGGCCTGAGATAGCTGTGGCCAAGAATAGTCCTCTAGTCCATGAATGCTTGGTTAGTAGCCCAACTTGATTCTCGTTATCTAACTCATCTCACCGAGAGAGAAAAAAAAAAAAACCCAGCCACATACGTTTTGGTCGTTATGGAGAGTCTTGGGACATGAGGGTTTGAAGTAATCAACGTATGCTGTGCGGAATTAAAACGAGACTAGGATCAACCCATGGAGAGTAAAGGGGCATGGGGAAGGGGGATGGGAAGCGGACAAAGACAACACACCAATCTTGAGTGTATCCACACACCCCAATTGCTCCGAGGCCCATCTAGGGCTATATCTATGTCCTGTCGAGCTGTCAGTGTCACTGGGTACATCTTTCTCCTTTATTATCACTTTTTTTCATGTGGAACGGAAGTCTTTGCTTTGGTTGCGGACTACCGGTTTCCCAGATCACCAGAGCGAGAGCAGTGCCTCAAGAACGGGTCACAAGGTCGCCAACGCAAAGAACACCAATGCCAAATACCCGATTCCCAGCTATTTTTCGAGAAATCAATAGCATTTTCAGGGGACAAACCATCAGCTTGTCTACGAAAGACATTGACCGTCTCGCGAGAACTGCACCTGCTGCGCTTAAGGGAACGGCTTTTCGAGCGGCATTGGTAGTCAACAAATCAATTCCTTTGCACGCAACGGATCGATCCCCAGCGAGGAAAGAGAACGAAGATAGAAATCACGAGAAAATTCCTTGAACCCGGAGCCCATATGAAAGAAAGGGTGTGCTTAAACATCTCTCAACCTTGACGAGCTGTAAGTGTGTGGGGTGACAAGCTAGCTCCAAGCCGGCAGGGTGCTATGGTGGGGAGACCAAAGATCTAGTGTGCAGCCCTGCATTGAGATCTAGGGCGACCAGTTGAGTGGTACGACCACGACCAACTTGCGCCGCCGGAGGACAAGGTGATTTTCTTGGGTTAGTGGGAAAGAAGAAGAGAGACAAAATATTTTGGGGGAGAAAAAAAAATTATTAAAGAAGAGACGAGAATATTCGACGTCAGTGGGAAGGGGGAGCGGAAACTGGGCGGACTCGGTCAGCCGCATCCAAAAAATATCCCGAAGCAGCACTTGAAGCTCGACGCCAATACCAACTGTTTGCCGGCGTGGGCCCAGACGCGTGCAGAGCTGGAAACGGGGTGCGATCTCGGGTGATTCCTAGACAGGGCGTTCTTCTAGAACGGCTTGTAGTTCAGGAATAAAACAAAACAAGGCTCGGCATCCTTGCTCACGTTCCAATATTGTGGTTCGGAAGCTGCACTCACATTGGGAACCTCGACCACGGCCCTTGCCTTTGGGAGGGCGCATGTACTAGTGGCGATACACCAAACTCTCAAGACACTAGCTTGACCGACCATGGATACATAAGAAGAGCCATAGGTAAGAGAAATCAAAGTTGAAAGACAAACCCGAAAGACAGCATCTAACAAAAACACAACACAGGCCGTTGCGAATAACATACCGAGCCAACTAGCTCCAGCGGCGACCAAAATGAACAACGAAGAACAAGGCAATGCTCCGGAGCAGTACTTTGCGACAATCCACGAGGACGACGAAGTATGTGATAACCTCCCTAACTGCGGGCTATGGCTTTGTGATATTCAAGTGGCAGCAAGTGCCAGCTGGGGGGATAAAAGAAGAAGAAGCAGAAGACAGCAAAAGCAATGTTGGCGACTAACACAACAGCAGATGCCGGATCCCAACGACGTGGCTCTGGCTGCCGTTTCCGGAACAATTCACCACGGAATGTTCCCCCACCCGATATACATGCCCTTAGGGACTGTTGCTGGCTCTCAGCCAGGGTCATTCTTCCATCTCTCAGATGGAACAATTCAACATGCGCCGGGTTCAACATCGGTAGCCTATCAGACTAGCCACGAGTGGCAAGCGGCACACCATATGGGCTTTCCGAACACTGCGAGTGATGCTTCGATGGGCGGCTTTGGTTATGCTTCATATGGCGATCATCACCAAGGAACACAGGCTGGAAGCTTTCCCACATCATTCCACCACGGATTTGTCTTGCCATCAAATTTCGATCACGCGATGTCGTACGCGTACGATTGGAACGCCCATGATGCCCAAGAAACAGGCCATGGTCCTGGGCCATCCCGTTCAGGCACGGCCCCCGGAAGCACTTTGGTGTCCCCGACCGAGGCCGGAGCCGGAGCAAGAACCCCAGGCTCCTTTACGTCAACGAGCAGTGGCGGGCAGTACTCGCCCATTTATACCGGGGCATCAAATTCCCACATGATGGGGGCCCAGTCAGGTAGTGGATCCACCCTGACACCTGGTAGGGGTCGGCAAGACGGTGGGCAGGCAAACAAGAAAGGCAAAGGAAAGGGAAAATCGTCCGAGAGTCGACAGTCAGGCAAAAAGTCCAAAGTAGGTTCAGCCCCATCGTCCTCGACATTTGTCAGTAGCTCCGGAGAGAGCAGTCGGTCCGGTGCTCCGAGTTCCGCTCGGGGCTCCCCCTCGCCGGCCTCGAGCCGAAAGTCCCAATCAACGACGGGAGGGCGTGGCGGAAAGAAGGCACAGGGTGGGGAAAAGGACGACAGGAACTACCGCGTCCGACTGAATGCGGGTTTTGAGAACCTGACAAAAGCCCTTCCAGCCGAGAGTCTCCGCTCTCCAGCAAGGGTTCTTGGCCACATCAGCGATGCATCGGCCTCTACCGATGTTGCGGAGAAGAAACCAAGCAAGCAAGAAGTGCTAGAGCTGGCTCGAGTTCATATCCATCAGCTTGAAGAGCGTAGGGATGCTCTGGCACGCGAGCGCAAAGAGCTCATCGATACCAGGCAGAGACTACAGGCAATCCATGACGGCCAGTTCTCTTCTCATGGTAGAGCAGCCGGAGGGGAAGAATTTGACGAGGAGGATGAGGAGGAGGAGGATGATGATGACGATGACAAAGAATAGGGGTGCGGTCAATATCAATTTAGGCGAGGCTTAGACCAGTTATGGGCCTCCCCAATTGATATGATCTTGGTGGTCATTCGAGATTGAAAGATACAGCTTGGCTTGGTGGACAGGCCGGGAAGGGCGGTTGATGATATGCGATTTTGAATCGAACTGGTGGAGGAACAGGGTGAAGAAAAACCATTGTCTTACCACATTGATGGGAATGTGGATATCGCAAGGGTCTGCCGATTGGGGGGGGCATCGGGCCGCTTTGTATGGTCGGGTTTCGGCTTCTATTTTCATTTGTTAGTACTTGCGTTTATTTTCTTGCGGCGGATTGTACAGCGGGATGCTCAATCAACCAGGTTGGGGCAAAGGGACAACACGCCTGGATGACATGGCTTTCGCTTCTAGATACCGGATTTCGGCGTGGCGTTCTCCAGCAACTAATATTTCATGATGGTAGAATCTGATGATTCCCAGAGCATGAATGGGCTGGACGGGATCTATGGATAATGGAGGAATCGGCAACTATTGGGAACAGGAAAGGATCTGGTAATTATTAGTTGAATTAGATAGTTGGTGTTTCGTGAAGGTTTTTGTTCTGTTTTGATTTGTTTTGTTTTGTTGTGCTCTGCCTTGTTTATTGTTGACAGCAGCCTTTTGAGAGCAACCCCCTTTTTTGTGAAAGAGTGCAGTCATATTTTTGGGGCAATAACGGACATTTTTATGATTAAATGGAAAGAGCGATCTAGGCACAGCCGGATGGGGAGGTACGAAGCGCAGAAGGACGGAGTGGTTGGGCACAATAGTACGGCCCTCGTGGCTTCCTTTTTCTATCATTCTGCGATGCAATGCAGTACTTTCGACCATATAGAAGGGAAGCGTGTTCCGACATGCAGAAGGACCCTGTAGCTCCTTGCTGTCAAAATCAAGGAAAATAGCTTGTCTATTTCCTTTCTTTCTTATTCAGCCTGTCAAAGAAGGCAGGAATGGCGTGCGTGCATATTCGGGGAAGGGCAAACGGCGAATGAGGAAAGAGCAAAAAAGCCTCTATTTTCTTTAAATGCATACATACTCTATCATTTCTGGCGATTTCAGCGCCAACATCTTGACACACGAAATACTAATACGGAGTACACCTTGACGGAGTAACACGAGGTACATCGGGGTGGCCGCTGGTGGGCACGGAAGCAGACCTTCCCGGGCCACCATTTATTATCGAATACGCCTTCCACGACATACTGATTATCTAACTTAAGTATGTTGGAACACAGCAAACAATCGAAGTCGTTGCTGGCCGGGTGTTGCACTGCGTGGCTTTGTTCGTCCAGTGGGCTGTTCGAGATGAACAGATATTGAAATAATACACACATACAAAAGGTGGTAGATCATGGTAGCCCGTACGGGTTAGGTGGACAAAAAATATATAATATACAGTGACGACACTATCTGGAGCTAGTAAAAACCAGCTGTCCAGGTGAAAGGGAGGAAATAGTAGGAACAATAAAAAATGGTACAAACAAGCAAGACCAAAACCGAAACCGAAACTCCTGTTCCCTGAGAGGTATCAAAACCCAGACAAATGATAAAAGAAATAAGAGAAAGAGAAAAAAAAAAGCGGAAGAAGCCGAAGTGGAAACAAATAGCAGCCGTAAAACACCTCCCCATATAATACCGTCGAAACCTTTTTGCGTTGTGCCCATGCCCATATACCCCACGCACCTTGTCTGCCCACCCCTTTCTCATTATGTTGGAGAAAGATAGGGCCAAACAAGGTACATATTATTAATAATTAATACTGGCCACCGGCACCCCACAGACCTCGTATTCTCCGCGCCAGCCAGATGTCGCGGCGCATGATGGTGACACGGCGTGCGTGGATGGCGCACAAGTTGGTGTCTTCAAAGAGGTGGACCAAAAAGGCCTCGGCGGCCTCTTGCAGGGCCAGGATGGCTTGTGACTGCCACCGCATTCCCTCGTCGACAGGGCGAACACTCAGAGCAATTTCGCGGACCTGTAAGTTGTATTGTTAGCTGGGTTCATGGCCAGAGCTGCAAGTATACAAGGTGAAGAGGGGGGAACCTACCACACGGGCAAAAGGAAGCTTGAGTAGGAGTAGGTCGGTGCTGCTCTGATATTTGCGGATTTCGCGGAGAGCCAGTGTTCCGGGACGGTAGCGGCGCTGTTTTCTTTGGGGAGCAGGGTCACCGGCTGCAGTATGTTAGTTGGGCTGTCAACTTTTTGAGTATAGCTTGGAGGCTCGACTTACGCTGAACATTCGCATTGGCATTAGAGGTCCGCGCCGGCTTCTTGACACCACCCGTAGACGGACGGCCAGGGCGCTTGCCGCCTTTCGCAGCTGTAGACTGTTTCGGGGCCATTGTGTGGTTTTATATGAAAAGATCGGGGTGAGCGCGGAGATTTGCGCTGAAAGGTAAATGTAGAAGTTTCGAGATCGTGGCCAAATCAACCTGTCGCAAAGAACAGGGGAGCTGCGCAAATAGCTTTGGGGCTGTGGTACAAGCGGCCGTCGATCAAGAGTAAAGGCGAAAAAGGTATGGCAGCCGTTGGAAGAGAGTATGCGCAAAGTTGTTTGAAGCTCGGGAGAAAATCGCAAAAGCTCGGTCTTGCAAAAATGAGTGCGAGAAGCTGAAATTGGGAGAGAAAGATTGACGATGCGAAAAGCGTCGAGTTGCGTAGGCGTTTGAAAGGTATTAAAAAGGCGTAAAATTCAAGTAAAGTTGTAAAAGTTTGTAGAATTAGATTTCGAGTTTCTTTCTTGTCGAAAAGAAAAGGAGAAAAAAAGATAAGGGTGGGTGGTTATCCACGAGATTATACCATGTTCTGAGGGGGAGTTCAAATTCAAATGGGAACGACGAGAAATTGAGGTGGCTGGCGATGCCCGCATTCTCCATAGCGCCCGTCGCGGCAGGAACGCGTTTTGGACCTGGACTAGCGCGTAAAGTTAAATGGTATTGATGACTAAGACGTGAAAGTGGATACCAGCCACGTATTTCGAGCCACTTTGGCATAGTTGAGTGAGGGCCCGCCAAAGTGGTGTGGTTTTGGCCCGAGCTCCTCCAGACAGCCTAACTCAAAAGTGGGCACCCGCCAACCCGCCATGCGATCTCGCACGGCAGGTGCGCCCTGTTACTAATTGGAGGACCCCTTTGCCGCCCATAGCCCGCCATAATAACCAACTTATGCTGCCGGCGTACATCCGTTGATGAAAGGCCACCTCAACATCAACAACATTTAACATCTGCCATAATATCAACAGCGCACTCGACGGCAGCACGGACCGCACCAGATTAGAAAGACTAGCGTTTGATTTATAAATCACCTCTACCCACAGGACGTCTTCAGAGTTATTTCCTTTACCTACATCTTCTCTGCGGGTCACGATATCCTCAATTACAATCCGACTAACCTGACGTCAACCAACATCTGCGCCACACGTTACCAAACATCGGCGCACACCGCACGAGACCCAACGAGCACCCCATTCTCGTCTTTTCCCCCCATAGCCATGGACCAGGTTATGGACGGCGGGCTCGTCCCGCTCGAGCAGTGGTTCTGGGAGACGCCCATTTGCACCCGGTGGTGGACGACGGCAACGTTCGCGATTAGTATTCTCGTGCAGTGCCAGATCCTGACACCGTTCCAGCTGTTCTACAGCTACCGTTCAGTCTTTGTCAAGGGGCAGGCAAGTTTCTCCTCTTCTACTCCTTTTGCTTCTTCTTCCCCGCTAACCTTGTGATGTCTAGTACTGGCGACTGTTAACAACATTCATCTACTTTGGCCCCATCTCCCTCGACCTCGTCTTCCACGTCTACTTCCTCCAGCGATACTCGCGACTCCTCGAGGAGTCTGCCGGCCGCTCCCCGGCCGTCTTCTCCTGGCTGCTGCTCTACGCAACGGCCTTTTTGCTCGTTCTATCGCCGCTCGTCTCGATGCCCTTCCTCGGCCAACCCTTGTCCTCGACACTCGTGTACATTTGGTCGCGACGCAACCCGGACACACGGCTTAGTTTCCTGGGTCTCATGGTCTTTACGGCGCCGTACCTACCATGGGTGCTGATGGGCTTCAGCCTTGTCCTGCACGGTACCGTCCCCAAGGACGAGATCATGGGCGTCGTTATTGGCCACGTCTACTATTTCTTTACAGACGTGTACCCACCACTGCACAACGGGTCGATGCCGCTGGGCCCGCCCAACTGGTGGCGGCGGCTGTTTGAGGCCCCGCCGCCACGGCAGTTCGACGACCGGCACGATGACGACGACGATGACGACACGGCAGGCGCATTCGGTGCTGCTGATCTGGCCGCGGCTGGTGCAGAGCGCATTCGCGCGCCCTGAAGTGAGATGAAGAGGGAAAAACAGCTGCCACATGGAGCATAAACCGTCCCTGGGGGTTTATTCGAGTCGAGAAGGGCTTGCCATCATCCGCTTCGCGGCAACTGCCGCCTTTACCAAGTGAACAGAGCACACCCAATGCCCCCTGAAGCGATCAATCCGTTGACGTATATATACTAGCGATGCTGCCTACTACCAGAGCCGGCTCTCAAGTCTTGCTCTGTGCCCAGGACAGCCAGCGATTTACTGATTTTAGTGCATTTATATGGGCGTTTGTTTCTTTCGGATTATGAATGTATGACCAATCGATACATCAGACAAGCGATTTCTACTACTGCGTCGCCATCAATACGGAGCGGCTCTTTTGTACAATAGTTAACCAAATATCATTGTGAATATTTGAATAAAAGTAAATAAAAAAGTAAATGTAACGCCATTCATCCACTGCTCTCCACTATAGGGATCGTCTTTTCCATCTAGTTCAGGTACGTGCTGACGTAGCCCTGGCGGAACTGGTTGTCGTTGAGCTCGTCGCTGCGGTTGAGCGGCGTCCACTTGGGCTCGTCCTTGAACAGGCGCATAGCGTGGGTGTACTAGAGGGTCAGTAATGTGTCAGTCGGTCATCGGGGTGGGGGCGGGTACTCACGTTCGTCTCGTCCGTGGTGAAGCGGTGGTAGATGCCGGCCGGCAGGATGATGAGGTCGTCCTTCTCGAGGCGGATGCGAACCCACTCGTCCGACGTGTCGCGGACGTCAAAGTAGCCCGCACCGCCGCGCACGTAGCGGATCTCCTCATCCTCGTGCAGGTGCTCGTCAAAGAAGCTCTTGACCTTGGCCTCGTAAATGTCGCCCATCGTAGCCGGTGAGACCTTGATCTCGTCGCGGTTGCGGTAGCCGCGCTCTTCGGCCAGCTTGTCGACGGCGGCAATGTCGGCGATGCTGTAGTAGAGGACGCCCAGACGCTCCAGAGCGTCGACGCTGACCTCCTTGCCGGAGTCGTGGGGGAGGCGCTGGTCGCCCTGGAGAAAAGAAGTAGGTCAGTATGCGGTTCTAATGCCAATGTATCTTGCTGCTCGTTGTGTCATCCGACATACCGGCTGGTTGTCGTAAATGTAGGCCTTCATTGTGATGGTTGATGCAGTGGGGGTTGAGGTTGTTCGTGGAGATGTGTCGAAGAGAATGCGGACAGAAGCCGTGGGTTATATACGATTTGTTGAGAAACGATCGTCGCGGTTGTAATCCGATTTGGCTCGTCTGAAAAAAAGAAAAGAGAGGCTCGGCAAATGCACAAAGCTTGGTTGCGTCGTAATGAAGACGAAAAAAGACCAGTGAGATAAGTGAGAAATGCAAGGTCGCTGATTCGACTGCAGGCGGTCTATCAGATTTTCGATTCAAAGAAGGAAACTTTGAGAATGCGAGTTGAGCGAGTCTCCTGGTTTTTGGTCTTTTGCTTTTGGCTTCTTTTTCTCGAGAGGGGATTCGGCTTTTTTTGGCGGCGAAACGGCCTCACGGCCAAACGTCATATTTTAGAACGGGCGACGGGGCACGGAAATCGCATTGCGCCATTGGCTGCCCGCCAGAAAACGTGCTGCTGCCCCGCCCTTTCTTTCGTACAAAATCGTCTCAAATTTGGCAGGTCCGCTGGAACTGCTTACATACACAGGCCTAAACAAAGCCTGAATGGCCTATTCTCCGCCAGCAATTAGTTAACTCCTTCCTCCGACAGGCGCCGGACAGGGGAGAGGGGAATGGTGGAAGCTAAAGGGTGGCCCCTCACCAGTGAACAGGGCAGAAAAGTGGGTCATTCTCACTTACACAAGCGACCGCCCTACGCCTTCAAATGCCGACAAACTTCATCTTCATCAGACCGACTCTTTCTTAATTCTAGAAGCCAAAATAGAGTTCCTTCAAGACTGGACTGTATAAGCACATATTTTCATATATTTTTTTTTACAGTTTGCAAGCGCGCGTGATGGCAACCAAGACAGTAACTAAGGAACTGACCTCGCCTTGCAAGGCGAATCGACGACATCTTCTTGGCCTCTTTATGATTTCTCCATGATTACGATCGCATTCGCATTCGCATTCGCATTGTTATCCTTACAGTCATAAGAACTACGAAATAGTTAAACACCGTCCCCCTCTGTTTCCTACCCTGGCCTGTGGATGCTATGCTGACTCGCAGCAGAATGGAGCCTGGTTGCAGCGGATGTCTGTATGAGAATGGAGGTATGCCTGAAGCAGCAGCTCATAGTTCAAGAGAATACGAGAAGGCAACGTCGATATGCATGGTGAGTTATTACAAGCGCCAGTAAGAGCCAGTAAGAGCGGTCTGGGGATGATTAGAAAATGTAGGTGTGAAAAACACCCCAAATTGTAATCAATTCTTCCAGTAGGCTTTTAAGGCTGGAGTACATAATGTGATAGGTTGTATCATCTTACTTTTCCCGATCAATAATGCGAAAAGAAAATGCAGAGGTACAGGGGATTCATTTTGACTCTGTCGATGATTGCGCTCACAAACAATGTGCATGGTATTCAGGGTAGTCTCTCAAAAAGCACAACTCGACTGGTAGAGCGGCAATATGATCGGTGTAAGAAGGTGTATTACGAGATACATGTCATGGAATCAGTGAGCTTAACAGTTGTATAGATGGGTGGCTGATAGTATAAGCCAACAATCAGTTATGTGGGTTACCAATACAAAACTTGCTCAGGGGTTTGTTTACTTTCGTCAGGGGGTCCTCCCCTATTCAGCACCATTGCAGCTACTTCTATCGTTATTCATTAGGAGGCTATCAGGGTGTTAGTCTAAGCTCATGGCCTAAATTATATGTGATTCGATTAATTTAAATTCTAAGTTTTGTGTTTTAGCAAATTTTTGTAAATCGAAGTGTACTTAATAATTTCTTTATATTTAATTTTACCAAATAAGGGTTTTTTTATAGGAAAAAATGATAAAAACAAACCACAGTCATTTATAAAAAAAATAAAATAGAACAAAGGTGGATAAATATTATTCATTATTAGAGGTGTGAATAAATTCATACAATTTTTTTGATAAGACCTTGGCCATAGAATGTTGACATGAACGTGATGACATCAATGAGTATGGCATTCAATCCTCTGTTGGCCCAAACAATTAATTTTTACCCGACTAGAGATAAACCTGGTTGTAATTCCTCGTATCTTATTGATATATAAAGCTCTCATACTGGGATTCCGATTTGTGTCTACACATCATCTAAACTTGGAGATATGCCGCGAGCTATCAACATCCACACACACGGTACAGTGCAAGCTTGGATGGGTCTTTATCAATTGATACTCGGGATATCCAATGAGATATGAGAGCAGAATATCATTTTTCCCTCGGGCTGTAGCAAATAAACAATATGAGAAACTGGATAGGCAACGGGGCACGACGCCGGGGTGGCCGAATTCGGGGGACAGATCTCTGTTGCATCCAACGAGGCGGTTGTTGATATGGTGATCGCACTAAATAGTTGCTCACAAAGAATGTAAGATATAGGAGAAGGAGTATCTTGCACGTCTTTGCAACCCTTGCATCACAAGGTAATTCCGGAAAGTCGGGAAGCCCATGAGCAACGTATGTCGACTAGGATCGTATGGTGCTTTGTTGTATGGCGTTCCAGACGAGCCAGGCGTGCCTCATTCCATGATTGCTCCGTGGCGGCGTCATGGGTAGACCCATCTTGGTGCGATCTTGGTGCTTGTGTTACATATCAATCTACAGCTCCTAGGAACGGATGTTGATCTTGTTGAGTTTGTCTAATGTGTGAACACTGCCTTGTCTATTCATACGATGGTGACGATGGATGAACCACCGAGATTTAAGAACAAAAATTATGTGCTTATGCTGTGTTCTACGGCAGTTTAAATGAAATTGATATATCCTCTCTCCTCGACGAATAGTCATGCCAATCGTTTTGCTCATTGCAATATGTGCTCTTGTCGCACTGCAGCATGTTGGAAATGAAAACAATCAAAGAACGGGACACGCACAAGCCAAACATCATTGATTGTGTGAGACCAAAGCACAACAGCCAAATCCCAGGTCCCAAGATTCCTATCCTGTCTCCTCTCTCATCTCACAGAAGACCAGATGACATGACGGCCTGATGACCTGATGGTATGGGGCATGAATGGGACAATTTCGATGAGGACCGGCCTCACCGTGATCAGATGCATCTTCTGAGATTTGGGATTCTGTCAAGATACACTTCTGTCGGGCAGGCCATTCTTTTTCTGATGCTTTGTTGCATTTAATTTACTTTGTGGAAGATCTAGCAAGAAGTGGTTGACACAATCTTGCCGGTGTCGGGGTGGGAAGCCATTCTATTCCACATGGCGTCCATGGATCCAGGATTCTCCTATCTTGTACTATCATCAACTTTATTTTGACACAAGGCTTTGATATCGGTGGGATCTACAAAGAGAAGGTTATGCCATCATACTGATAGCGATATCATCATATATCATTGAGATATTGGTTGAGATTAATCGATGTAATTAACCCACTGATACATGAAATATGTAAATTTCTATTAACAGCACCCTGATCCTGGTCCAGGTACGGGTACCAAAATAACAACATATAATTGACGGCTTGAGCGGTCCAAAGCGGTCCCTTTTAACCAGGTGATGACAGGGAAAGTGAACTTGGAAGAACTGACGTTTTACAGTAAAGATGTGGCGAGAATCTTCGAATTATTGTGAGGCAAGAGGATGATCAACAATTGACAAAGAGGCACCTCCCGTGTCTACCCGTGTTCCGTTGTTGATCCCTTGTTTATATTCCATGGCAGATGTTGGTCATACAATCGAGACAATCAAGTCTTGTATATGGATATCGAGACAAGGATTCAATGGAACACCGGGGAAGTTTCGCAATGGGAGACAATACGGGTCAAACTGTATCGGTGGCCCGTCTTACCGCTGGACTTCCCGTTCGTGATCTTCATTGTTCGCTCCAGTTTTCTTTATTTACTTCCCGTCCTGAGCCATGTTTGGGGTCCACACAAACAGGCAACATTGTATAAAAAACCACATGGAAGTAATTTACGGACGGATTAACTGAATCCCTGGACATTGAAGAAATTAACCCGCCCGACGCAGACCCGGAAGAGGATATGGACCAAAGGAAAAATGAGGCAAACGGCGGCTATGAACAACCTGCCGATGATCGGTGATCAAATTCTGTTCATGATGGATGATGGCGAAGCCACGTCAAGACGAAAAGCAACTGTTGTTTATTTTCCCGATTAGGAGAATTGTCTTTGCAAGTGCATCATCCTTGACGTAGCGATTCACGATTGCTGTCAAGTATTTAACCAAGTTTTCCTTCTTGTCTTGGTCGGTTAATGCGATGCTGCACACTGGGTTGCTGCGATCTCGCCCAAGATAGGAATGATCGCCACCATTTCCGTCGGGGACTGGAAGAAGGGTCTCTTTAGAGTGAATATATCTTCGCGCACTTTAATGAAAGTTGGCAGCTGGTGATACTAGATGATGCACTGTTGTCCATCGCTTCGAGTCTTTTCTTCCTTCGCTTTGTTTCGCCTCATTTTGCTCGAATGCGGTGAAGTTGATGGACGGCGATAGAACGCCGGAAGACAGAAAAGCAGGGCAAAATTCAAAACAGTAACCCCGAATGGAGACATTCCCCCAGAAATCAAAAGTCGCTAATCCATGCCCTCCACATTAGCCGATATGCAGAGCTGGGGCAGTTTTCGTTTGAGCGGGAAGCAATATAAAAGTGCGTCGTGGAGGGAACACACGAGCGGCAGACAGACAAAAAGATGGGGGCAGAAGGGTAGGGAATGAAGGGTAGGGGTAATAAAGCATTTGATTTCAGAATGTTTGATTCCGTACTCGCAGAAGGAGAACGGGTGCTGTGCTTCAGTCCTTTTGATTGCCACTGTAAGCTTGAAAGGCGACACAACTTACGCAAGGACGTGAAAAGTGTACCTTGAGCTGCATGAAGTGTAGAGTTAGTAGTTTGCATGTGCAAAGGTAAAGTGGTTGCATTTACAAGTACGTATCGCTTCTGGCCACACAAACGAAATAGAGGAAGCAAGGAAAAGTGAGGGGAAAAGGAGGGGGGCATACAATTTCCATGCACGTCGATGCATTGGGGGACATGCCGCACGTGGGATGGTCGAAACATCATAACGACGGAGGGGGAGGGAGAGCGTTCTGCCGCAATGACGGTGTCACATTTTGCTTGTCGACACCATTCATATTACCGTGCTGCATGAGGGCTACACCCACGGACGGCACAAGGAGACGCAGAGTGTGGAAAAATTTTCATTTGTTTGTTTATTTTTCATGTTTATTTTTTTCGACCTGCATATCACGACGATTTTTTTTTTCCTTGATGTCCTTGGCGGTAGGAGGATCGTGAAGGAGTGTCGATGAGCTGCGAAAAGGAGGCGAAGAAGGCACACTTGAGCGGCATCGCATCGCATTATCGTAGCGGTGAGCATCTTTTCACGATAAAGTGTGGTTGCGTTCTATCATTTACATCCTACTGGTAGAAGAGAAAAAAGGAGGGAAGGGAAAAAGCCATTGGCGTATCAGCAGCAGAAGAGAAGAAAAAGGCTGTGTGACATACTGCATCATTTTTTATTGCTTTTTTTCTTTTCGTTTTTCTCCCTCTTTCCTTCTCTACCTCTTCCTCACTGTCGAATGAGAGACGACTCTATCCCGCGCCACCAGAAAACTGCTCTGGTCTGGGCTGTTCTGTCGCATTGGTAACGGGAGCTTTTGCCTTGACACTGTCCATCATCCGTAAGAGAAGCTTGCCGTGTGTGTGTGTTGGTTCTTTTTCAGTATTTTTATTTTGATATATTTTATTTCTTGACCGCTTCATTTGAGCGTACTTTCTTTATCTTTTTGAGTTCATCGTCACCTTTTGTTGACTCAGATGCGCCTCGCCTCGATGTCGCCATCGGAGCATTTCCACCATTGACCTCGTGACTTACAAGTCGTCTGAGCAGAAAGACTGCACTTATTTTTCGAGTCGCTCCACAAACTAATAGGCAGCCCCAGCGCAGGAATCGTAAGACGCAAATGTAGAAAATGCCATTTGTTACGTGCCTGTATTATTATTCTTTCCCTTTGCCTTTTTCTTATGTATTCATTTGCGAAATCATATTGTCAGACAGGACATTAAATGACATAATTCACGGAGAATAAGAATATGGGGGTTATACAACAAAAATGTGAGAATAAGAGTGAGAATGTTCCAGGAAGAGATGAGAACAACCGCCCGAAGCGCAGCTATTTGGTACCGGGCAGACCGGGAAAGACAGAACGACAATGAAGGAGGACAGAAGGACAGAGCGAAGGGAAGGAAGGGCAAAAATGGTACATCTGGGATGGCACACCTGTTTTCCAAAGATGGCCCCGCCCTTGCCTGTCCGCCATGGGCTGGCAATATTGGCCTTTGTGCCTTTTGCAGTTTCTGTGACACAGCCTGCCAGCCAACCGGCCGTGTCTTGTCTTTTCATTTTCTGACACTCTCGTCCCGAACCATGGCAACGGCAGCGAATCGCACTCGAGAAAAGAAGCGGTCTTCACCGGATAGCCTTTTTGGGGCACGCCCAGAAGGCCCAGATGGCCCAGAGGTCCCATAATAGCCAGTCAGAACAGATTCCAAAATTGAAAGCCATGATCCTTCGATACGCTGTACTTTCTTTCGTACGCATTTACTGCACTTTTTTGCACTTGATTGTAGTCCGTACTTACAGTTGCAGTTTAAGTGCAAGCATGAGTATTCCTTTTCCCTGGTTGCCAGAGTGGGACGATGCAAGAAGAAACGGGGCATGATCTGCAACAAGGAGCTTCAAAGGGCCCGCAAAATGTGTAGCTGGACGGGCTCTCGCGGGTCTTGGACAACAACGGGCGACGACAACGAGTGACGTTGGCTCGGTTGGCTACTAAACCCCAAGATGCTGGCGGGCACAAATCCTTTTGGCACTTTGGTTGTGTGACTCGACCCATGGACCAACTTTACGATTCTACACATTTGCGAGATCAAGACCAAGGATGTGAATCCAGAGTGGTCCATCGGAGTTCAAAGTGCAGAAAAAAAGGGCTAAAATGTGCACAAATATTTCATCGAAGCGAGACGAGGCTTGAGAAATGAGGACGTGCAAAAGAACGGTGAAGGTTTTCTTTGTGAGGCTGCATTTTTTTTTCAGCCAGTGCAACCCTCATTTGAGAAAGGGTTTTATTTTATTTTCTTCTTCCAAACTACATTGATATAGTTACGAGGCAGAGAAAGTCAAGAAAATTTTCGAGAAGTGACAGGAAATCAAAAGTGAGGGGGAGGGGTAGAGCGCACAGACAGTTGATGTTGGAGGGGAACAAGAGACCACGAACGTATCTTACAACTTACACTAAAATTGGGGGACATTTGGGGGAATATGTCCCGCTTCGGCGGAAAGTGTCGATGGAAGGCGTTGAAAGTCTGAAATCTACGCTGGAGATGCAGGCGGCAGAAGTCTTTGTGGCGTATCTGCAAGCACTCTGGCGCTGAAAGGGCTTTTTTCTTTCTTTTCTTTGGGTTTGCCTGCCGTCCTGCTGTCCCTCCACATGCAAAGTGCAGTTTTTCACATCCATCTTTGCATCTTGCCCATTTTCCTTGTTTCCTTTCTTGGCCACCACTGCAACGCTGCACTGAAACCTTGGGGACGGGTGACCCAATCGCTGGCCCTCTTTTTTTTTTTTTCGAAGGAGATGCACTTGTGTCCTTTTCTTTCCTTTCCTTCAATGATGCTTGTGTTTCTTTCTCGAAAGCCAAGATGCGCCAGTGACAAGCCGAAGCGCACCGAAAGCCGGAGATGAGGAAAAGAGGCGAAGGAATAGTTTAGAGCACAAGGAGTGGATGAAGTTGCAATGCAATCTGTTCTCATCGTGAAATTCGGCTGGCCTCGCCGATGGAGGGACGTTGTCAATATGACACTAGTAGGCATAGCCGCCGTCCCGTGTCAATACTCCCTGCTCAGCCCAGGGTCTTAATTGTATGTAAGACGAGAAGGAAGAAAGCTGAAAGCAACAAAGGGAACAAAAGGAACGACGGCGCAGAGCCAACCACCGGGATCGACCGACGAAAAGGGTGGAGAGGGAGGCGAAAAGTGACAAGGAAAGGTCAGAAAAAGGACACGGCGAATAGAACAAAAAGAACGAAAAAGCAAGACTAAAAGTGACCAAAAAAAGAAAGTAATGGAACCCGCTTGTCAACTCTCCAGCGGGCCGTAGTTAGAAGAAGATGAAAGTTTTAAGCTCAATCACACTTGCCCGCTGAGGAGAAGGGCGGAATTGCACCTCTGACAGGTCAAGCCAAGCCTGGAGTTGTGACCCCTCAGCCATCATGTGGCCGGTTAGATACCAAGTTTGATGATAGTTTTCCCTCTTTTGTCCCCTTGTCTCGAGGTTGGGGTCCGTGATCTTCGTCTAGAGGCACTGTATCTCACTTCATTTCCATGCAGGGACCGAGAGACTCGGGCTCAGGTCTAAATCTGCCTTTGTTCTTTCTGTTTGGAACTGACTAAAGATGTCGTCAAAAAGACGTAAAGAAGCTCGTAATGATGGAAGAACGACACCATTAGTTCTGAGGCCAGCAATACGATCCGACACGAGATGCCCCAAGATGCCCCAGAGGCGGCTTTGCCAAGCTTATGTGAACACCAACCAACACCTCTTTTTCGGTGTAGTTTTGGAGGGCATCAAGGTCAGCCTCACGGCGCTCACAAGTACCAACTCTCACTACTGAATTCACTGAGCCTGCTGGATGGGTGGCCACTGTAGGAAACACGATCTCGCTCTCGTTTTCTCAGACTCTGACCACCACCATTTTCTTTGGTTGCTATTTGGGTCAGTTTTTAGGCCGGTTTTGTCTTTATTTTTGGAGGCAGAGGCGCCAACAGCGCGTGTAAGTGGTGTAAGTCGGTGCCCCGGCCAGCGGCATGACGTCACAAACTGTGGGTGTTTTTGGTGGTCCACTGTGAATTATGGGGAGTTTTATTATGGGGTGGCAGGAGGAAGGCCGAGAAGGCGCAGGCCGGGAGCTACCCTTTTCGATTTTCAAACCACATTCCTCCCACTACTGTGGAAGGAATACGAGGAAGGTGCACCGGCGGCTATCGAACATGGCGGTCAGATGTTGCTTCACGCTTCGACTGGGTTTAAGTCAATAATGGGCCATTCTTTGGCGACATGATCCTTGGGACGTCGGCAGTCGTTCGGCTCTTTTGATTTTCTGGATCTAACAACCTTATTATTGGTAGATGCGAGCAGAGGGAGAGTCACTCGTAAAATACATTGAACATCACTGTTTGCATTTCTCGCCCTTTCTTGCCTCCTGTTGTTTCGGGTCTGGCAGCACATGACTGTGGTGATCGTCCCTTTGTGTGGCGGAGAAGGGGTCTTGCCCAGAGACAAGGGCCTCTGGCCTCTCTCTCGTCGGCTAGTCGCCGTTGACTTGTCTTGAACGGAGTGCTGGCTCTTGTGTAGCTCGGGATATTTCTTTAGTCTTTTGGCTCTGCGACTGGGTGGCTGGGAGAGACTCTCGAGACTCTTTACATTCTGTATAGAGTCAAACTCCTCCTGTCACTTCGTTGTCTGTGTACGGCATGCACACTCTCCTGCTGTGCTCACGGGACTGGAAGCACAGAATGTGGCCGTTAGAGGTCAGGCCAGGGCAGGTCAAACATGAGGTCAAACGGGGAGCGACAAAAACATGAGACACTTTTACTTTTCAGAAGAGCTGACACTGACAGACATGTGCTGATATGATTTGTTCATGGGGCGGTTCCGATGCGGGAGCACGCAGAGAGGAAAGGGCTGGTTTTTAGAGTAGCATTTTTTCGTGACTCGTGGTCAATGCTCGTGGCCAGACTCGTGGGATGGCCAAAGGCTGTAGTAGTGCTCTCTGTCCAAGGAAGAAGCCAAAATGGAAAATGTCGGTATCGTCAACCATTTTCTTTTCTCATACCTTTTCTCAATTTCTCAAAGATGGCATGCCGGAGATTCCCAGGTAAAGATGAGATGAAAGAGACACGATGGATGCGCTTCTGTGTCTTGAGAATGCCACTGGTTGGTAGCACGGTCTTGGAAGCTGCACAGAACTGCATGCTAGTGGAGACAGCGGGCATTGGTACCAAAAGGCTATCTTGGACGGAAATATTCATGTTGTATTTGGAAGAGATTCGAGCAAAATCTTGCAGGTCACAGCGTTTTCTGTGGATGTCTCGCACCAGCGCTGTCTCTTGCCTGCGTGTCTCATATTCCCGTCTGCACTTGCCTTTTTCATGATGCAATTCGGCACGTCGACTCCGGATAATGAATATCGATAGAGTTAGAGATGGAAATACGCCGCAGATGTGGATGTGGATGTTGACAATGAATGGGGCTAACCTGCTCTCAGGAATGCACGTTGGAGCCACATATCAACTTCATATCGACCAAAAGCCGATCTCTCGATCGGACTTGATAGAGATCCGTTTTCTTTTCTTTGTGCCATTTCCATTCTTATTGCCTTCCTGCCGTCAATGACAATGACCAAGTTGTTTCTCACGTTTCTGCCAGGGTCCAGGAGGCCCAGCAGGCCAACAGACAATCAACGAAGGCAGGCGGCCGTTGCTTGTACAGAGCAATCTATGTTTATTACTCCTTGTCCTCGAAATGCCATGCTTTTCTGTGTGCCGCCTCCGGCAAAGGAGGACGTCCCGCATGTTCTTCTCGTCCACGTCTGTGCGGCAAAGGAGGAACGACACAAAAATAAAGAAAAGAAAAAGAAAGCTCGGACCACTTGGACCAGTTTCCCAGCCGCCGCACGCCATCAATATTGGAGTCGTATTACGGGCTTGGTCAATTTTTTTTTTTTTTTCTTTCCTTTCTTTTTCTTTGTACTCCTCTTGTCGCATGTCTTGTATATCGTGTGCATGAGCTCTCGGAAAGCGACCTCCAACTGCCACTTGTTAATGCGGGCTGGAGAGGACCCTGGAAGAGAGAGCATCGTAAAAAGAGAGTACAAGTATCTTCTCTTTCGAATCTCTGGTTCAAATGTCTGGTGGTCCACACACACATGCCATTCCTGTAGGGCACTAAAATAGACAGGCGCGACAAGACCAGGCCAGGAATGGGAAATAGTTGGCGTTAGCACGGTTTTTTGTGTGTATCGTCTGTGGCTTTGAATGCGTGAGCGTCGAGAATGTCTCTCTCGAGTGGCTCTCCAGAGGGGTCATTTTCTTCACCGCTGATTTGATTTTCAGATTGGAGACGGGGTTTTGGGTGGTGGGCTGGCAGGCTGGTCCAAAAAAGGATATCGGCCGTGGGGGGAAGTCAAACTTCAAAGACAAACCACAAAAAATCGACAAGGGTGGCTGGTAATGGAAGGGCGATTCGAAGGAAAGGCTCATAATAAGAAACGCGCTTTTCGTCATGGCTTGGAAAAGGATCGTCAGAGGGGCATTTCGCATTTCACCACTGTCTCGTTTTTTTTACATGTGTGGTACTTCTCTTGTCTTGTTGTCTCGATGTTTATTGTTTTTGGTGTTTGGTCTGCCCACCGCAATTACAGCCCGCATAAAACGAGATACTCGAAGGAGATAGACGAAAAGATGGGGAGGAACAGGGGAAAATCAAAAGTAAAAATAAAGAGGGGGTTGTTTTGGCAAGGTTTAATTTGCCAGAATAGCCAATTGGCAAACACAAGAGCCGGCATGGCGGCATGGTAATGAAAAAGATCAACAACATAAGTTCGTAGATGGCATTGGCCGGGAAGAAAGAAACAAAGAAGTGTCTACAAGTATCAAAAGATGCAAAATCAAAAAGAACTCTCGAGGAAGCCATGGAAGCTCTCGGGAAAGCCCCCACTGTCGACACCATTCGCCGCGTCAGGCGAGGCTGGCGGATGACGAAAAGGAAAGAGCGATGGCCCTCAACTCTCAAGAGAGAGAAGGAGAAGAGGGGCTGGGACATTTTCCACTTTTCTTCAGACCAACACGCCGAACGTCGTACTCCGTTGCATCGTGGGCTTTTGGCTCTCCTTTTTTACAACGTAGCTTAAAAGATTTTTAGTAGAGAATATACGACATACTTAGGACAAGTCCGTCGCACTCCTGTTATCTTGATATCTCTCTCCTGAAATCAAAACTGAAATCAAAAGAGGGGTCTTTCCGGGGTCCAACCATCACTTCGCGCCTGCTCTTTCGGTCGCCGCCGGCAGCACGCTAGGATGGAAGAGGAAGGGGCGCTAAATCGAGGGTGACGGCGCTGGTATTACTGTTGGCGGCCTATCATCTGGCGACCTATCTGGCGACCGTCCTGTTACCATTTGCTGCCATCTGCGACCGTTTAGAAACTATCTCGACCGGCCTCTTGATCTGAGGCCTTTTCCCAGAGGACGTCCGGTCTGCTGGTCAATCCTCAGTATGACGCTGTCGGCTTACGACTTTATTTTACCCCCTTTCTATTTACCCCTTTTGTTTTCTTGAGAACGGTCTTTCTTCAGAGCCGGCATCAGAAACACTAGGCACCTGGAGAAAGTAGAAATATCGCCAACTTTCAGCCTACAATGTATTGCCTGTTGTGAGTACCGTCTACTGCGGCAGTGTGCCGAGAGCGCCGGTACAACCGGGAGCCTACAGAGTTGCATCTACACTTTCACTCGAAGGAGCAACATGGTTTGAGGCGAGGAGCACAAGAAGGAAGTCCGAATCTGAGATCGAGTTTTTTTCATTTCTTTTTTCTCTTTCTTTTTCCATCGTGGTTGTCTTCATGGCGGTGAACATTCTTTTATTTCTTTTTCTTTACATTGATTTATTTTCTTCTTCATCTTCCTCCCGACAATCCTCTTGAATATGATACATCCAAGGAGAGAAGGAGACAGGATGAAGGTGCAGCATCCGCTCCAGCTGGATGGACGATCGTTACTTTTCTCAGCGCCGCTTCCATCCTGCAGTGCTGCATGTGCGACACTCAAGACACACTTGCACAGGAAGACACACAGGGAAAAATAGAGACAATCGGGTAAAACCTATCAAGCTTGAGAGCGAAACAGAAACATGCAGCGGCCCTTGCGTGTCTTTGCGTGCCTTTTGATGTGCCCTTGGATGGTGCCCTTGCGTATCGACGATGCTGTCCAAAGCTGTGTCGTCGACATCTACGATTCACCGCGTCGACTTGCTTTTTTTTTTTTTTTTGACAAATTTCTTCTGTGAACGAATTCGTCTTTCTTTCCTGCAGGCCCAGTTTGCTCGACCCCCCTGCCTATATGCACATATTGTATGCCTCGCAGTCTGCATACTGTAGCGCCGGGTTTCTATTCTTCCCGCATTGATTTTTCTGAGCCCGAGAGTTCTAATTCTTTCCCTCCACTGCTGTGTTTGGGTACTCCGTGTCATTGCGTTGCTCTCAGCATGCACTCAGCAAACGCTGGTTTGTTTTCTTACACTCTCTTTCGTTCCCTCTTTGCCTCTTACTTGCACAGTTGCAGGTTGCAGCAGCTGCAGGAGCAGATGCACCATGCAAGCCCCCTTTTCCTGCACGTAAACGGAGGGGAGGCCGCATGAGACTTTGAGCAGACAATGGGCGTTTATTTTACCTAGAGAACCCCAAAGAAGGAGGTCGACGGAATTGACAAAAAAAAGTGAGGGAACAAAAAGCCATTGACGGATTTCTCAATGCAAGGCCAAGCCAATGCCAGACGAAAGCCGGCCAAAAGCCCTCTTCGCTGCCATTATTGGCCAGAGCGAGGACCCTCTCGAGATTTGTCCACCGTCGGCTGGTTGCCCTTCCTGGCAGCGAGCGGCAAGCACGGGCGTTCGTCACAAAGGACGAGAAGAAATAAAAGGAGAGAAAAATAAGAAGGTAATTCAAAGGACACGAACAAAAAAAGAAAGGAAGAGGCGGGGGTGGGCACTCTCTCCGCCGATTCCGTGCGTATTGAAGCTGCATTTTGCTTTACATTTCGCATTGTGCGCCTGCATCGTCTTTTCTCTCATTTTCTCTCACATTTATTTCTTTTCTCATCCTTTGATTCTCACCACCGTCATTATGAGCACAGAATAATGTCTGCAACTGTGAGAAAGAGATTACCTCAACACCGCCTCCTCGCCTCCTCCCAATAGACGCGAAGATGGTAAACAAAAACAAAAACATCCTTCTAGCACACTTCCCTCGGCTGACGCTACTAATATCATAAAAGACGGCGGTATTAATTACGAGATTCAGGTAGGGGCTGGCTGTGGAGGAGACTGAAGGCCGAGTTGCAACGATATCTCGCTTCTCTCCAAGCTTTTTGGTGTCATTTTGGCTGTGTTTGACGCTGCTAGTGTTGTTTGTGTGTGTGGTGGGGGGAAGTACTCCGTATTTTCTGTCCTGCTCCCCTCTTAGTCCCCCTCCACCCTGGTAATCTGCAATTTTACCCTGCTGTGATGTCGCGCGCAAACGCGCTAGAGTGGTCCTGGCGTCCTGGGCGTCCCTTGAAAGGAGACCCCACTCTAGCACACGTCCCCTCTTTTTTTATTCGGCGCCCACCATCAAAACCCGTCAGAATCCATCCACCACCTGAAAACATCCTAGCAGTACCCTGAGTACGCAGGCAGTGGGCAGCAGGCATCCCGGCCGATATGAATGTGGAAAGTGAGATAGAGGGAGGACCCTGGAACCCCACCAAAAAGGTGCCTATGATCCCATATTGACGGTCTGTTTCCTGTTGCTTTTTATCGTCTGTTCTAAAGTTTCTCGTCGACGCCCACAGCCGCCGTAACCTCCCCTCTTTTTTTTTTCTGCTCCTGCCTCGTCTCGCCTCGCAGGTTCCCCCCTGCAACTGCGACCGCACCCACTGACAAGGCTCCTGCTTTGAAAAAGTAAAAAAGAGAAGCAGAACCGAACAGTCAAAAAGGCATCAAAGGCCACACGGCTGCTGGTATTAAAACCAAATCAGCCCCCCTTCCCAAACCCTGTCTCCAATTTCCCGTTTTCCCTTCCTTTCCTCTCCTTCCCTCCCTTTCTTCTTCTTCCCTTTCTCCTTCTCTTCTGTTTTGTCCGTAGAGGTGGTTGCTTTCTCGATAGAGCAATCCGTTAAATACGAAACAGAAGAGAGAAGAAGAGAAGAGAGGACGAGACGAACGTCCGAGGGAATCATCTAGGAAAAGGAATAGGAAGAGGAAAAAAGAACGAAGGTCCTGTGGTGCTGTTTTGGTTATTCTGTTCAGCGTGGAACATTTGGGGCCCTTCCATTGTTCTTTCCATTTTTTTCTTCTTCTTTCTTCTCCTTCTATTTTTATTTCTTCTTTTCCTCCTTTTTTATTCTCTCCTTTTTCACGTCCGCGTGCTCCTTCCTTACACACTCGCGCCTTCCTTGTCGACAATCCGGCATCGAACGACTTTGCCCGTACGCCTTCGAACGCGCCTTCCCTCAGAGACGATCCAATCTCCCCCACCGTGTCGCCTTCCTGTCGCCTTTCTCCGAGTTCGACTACGCACGAAAACACCGACGAGCATATAACAAACGTTGTGGAAAGGGAACAGTTGTCTGGGTGAGTGGCTCTTTGCTGCATATTTGCAGCGAAAGACAGCATCAGCACATTTTGCAGTTTGCGTTTTACGTTTGCGTTTTGAATTGCGTGGTGTTTCTTATCGTGCACTCCTCTCTTTCCTTCTTTATCTGCTATCTACACTGGCGCCTGCCTCGCTTTCCAGCATTTGTTTTGGGTAATCGCGCGTTTTTTGTCCTGCTTCGTTTCCCGCTAGCGCTGGTCGCTCCTGCCGTATCTATCCTCTGGCCTCGCTCGTCCAGGTCGCTCTTGCCCCCTCCCGTTCCTTCCCTCCACCCACGTTCTTTAGTGCCAAGAGGCCCTTGACTACGCCCAATTCGTGTGACCTTGGCTGTTTGGTTCGAGTGTTTTCCTTTTGCTCCTTTTGCCAAAACACAAAACCACTTCGCAACAGTCAACCTCCTCAAATTCCCGAAACAAAAGAAGAACAAGACCTCGAGCACAATAAGAACGAAACAAGCACGACGACACAAAGAACCGCTTCCTTTCTGCTTCACCGTCCTTCCTCCTCAGCCTTTTTGCGCCATCTTTTTGTGCGCATTTCACGTCATCTTCTGTTTCTTTTCTCATCCTCGTCCTCCGTCTTGTCCTCTTATTTCGTTTCATATTGTTACCCCGCGAGCGCATTCCAGCTACCATACGTCCCTGCTATTTCGTCGTCTTTTCTTCACCGTCCACTCTCTCTGGTATGCAAAACCGACAAGCCTCGCGCTCGCCTCTTGTGATCAGCCCTTGTGTTGTGTGTGTTTTTTTTTTCTGTCGTTTTATGCGCTTTTGCTGCATCTTCTGTGTCCTTTTGTGTCTTATGTTCTGTCTTGTTTATTCCCACCGTTTTGCTTTCACATGTTGCTTCTTGCGCCTCTTGTCTCTCCTTGCTGCCTTTCCTGCATACCGGTCAGCTGGCCGAGTCCTCGTGTGTATTTGATCGCTCCACGCATTTCCAGTCCCTCCAACCAGCCAGCCAGCCTTCCGTCTATCTCTGCCCCTTGCCTTTTCCCTTCCCCTCCCTTCTCCAATCCAGCCACTGTCGCCTCCAGTTCAGCAAACAGGCACTCCGCCGCACTGAGTCACCTGGTCGAGGAAACGTGCAGTCTTCACCAATAGATATCGACGGAACGAAACAGAAAAAGAAAAAGAAGGAAGCCAGGCACCGCTTGTCCTCGGCCTTGTGAGAGATCGGACAAACTGCGGCATACGGCACGGCGGACGAGAAAGGAAAAGGAAAAGCAGCACAAAGCCGAAGCATGAAGAACGAAGCACCGAATACCGAGCACCAAGAACCAAACACAGGCACTATCTCATTCAAATCCAAAACCCATGCCAGAGCACGCATACGCAACTCACATGCACCGCACCACATTCACCACCTGCACACTCACACACACAATACACAAACACGATACACACGTACACATGCACGCTTGCACTACTGGGATGCAGCAGGAATGAACACACTGGTTTCCCCCAGTGGACTCAGCTTTCCAGGAACATGCCCACCCACCATCACTTGCACCACACCCTTCTGCCCTTCCACCCTTCCACACTGCGAGCCTCGTGTCAGCCTGGGACACTGCTTGTTTTCTTGTTTTGGTACTTTTTTTTAGTTCATGCCTTTTGGTCCGTCGGGCGGTTGCCCTGCGAGTCTGCCGCCTTCCGCAGCCTCCAACTCTTTTAGAGCCAACTTGCGCATACAACACAAACCACTGCTCCGCAGCCTCCGCAGCCTAGGCGCTGTGGCAAAACTGTCAACGCAACCCAGTACCGCGTGCACATCCTTTTGTCATCCTTGCATCTTCTCATCATCGCTTTCCTGGATCGCCCCGGCGGCTTCCCTTTTTCTTCCTTGATCACCACATTTCACTACCATTTTCTTGTCCCACTGCCTGCGTCTTGCCTACTCTCTTCCTTGTCCTGTTAGACAGATCCGCGACGCCTCTCTTGATCCCAAGGACTGGATTATCGGAACATCAATGAACCCATGAACGACTTGCTGGGATGGTACGGAGTACACTTTCTCCTTCATGGCATGTTTTGGCCTCTTGATGTTGCGATCCTATTTTGTTAATCTTCTGGAAAACCTTTTGCTTCTTTTCTTCTTTTCTTTTCTCCTGCCACAATATTCCATTTTCTGCAGCGCCTCTCTTCTTACGCGTACTTTTCTGCTTCACTCACTCTGTTTACCCCCACACAAGAAACACAAAATTGGATGTTTGACTGACTCCTCTCTGTACGACAGCCCTCGGAAATTTTGTTTTAATTCTCCTTCATTTTGATTCTCCTTTGGACGACTTTCTCGACACAGCAATACTTCGGTCGAGTGTCACACCGTACCTTTCGAAACGAACACATCTATAAAGTCTCTTCACCGGCGAACTTGCATCTTCAATCTCCCCCCGACCTCCTACAACCGACCCTACCCACATAGCATTTGTCCCCAATGCATCCATAAACGAAACCGCCGCCATGGATTCGGAAGACGGGGAGTTGTTCATCAAGGTACGTGCAGACCGAACAACCAAGATTTTCCGCAGCAGCGCCTCTTTTCTTCCAACTCTCTGCTAACACCTATGCAGCAACTGGCCACGTTCGTGCGCACGCACGAAAAGGCCCTTGCCAACGCCTTGCAGTTCCGGCGTCAAACCGCCCCTCGACATGGCCCTTCCCAGAGCGTCTCATCGCTGCCGACGAGCTCTTCGACCAACACCCTTCCTGAGCGCCCTTCCACCTCCTCTTCTACCTCGAGCTCTCTTGCAGCCGCACTGTCTCTCGGATCACTTAACTTCACTTCACACAGCGTGAAGTCGGCCAAACTCGCCCTCACACCACACCACCTCTTTTACCTTCTCTCCCGCTTCGAGGAACTTGGCATCCCTGTTGGGCCCATGGGAATTCGTATCGAGAACCTACACGATGCCACCGCATCCACCAACTATGTGTCGTTCCTGAGCCAGTCTCAGCGCTCCAAGACCCATGGGTCTGACGTCGGCTCTATTCGCTCTGTGTCCAGCATCCGCAGCGTCATGTCCGGCATGTCCGCCCTCTGGGCCAGCTTCAGCCTTGGCTCGAGCATTTCAGCTGCACGCACCGAACGCCAAAAGGCAGCCCTCCAGGCAGATCTCAAGTACCTGTACTCGGCCTTTACCAAGATCCCCTGCCTGCGTCTCGCTCCCGACTGGCGCGCACGTCTTATTCGCGGTTACGAAGAATTCCCCTTTGACTCGGCAGTCCCGCTCTACGTCTTCAAGAACGTGCAGGCACTCGAAGTTTGCGACATGGACTTCCGCCAGTTCTTTGGCTGGGACCGCCTCGCCGACCAGTTGCGGTCGTTGACGCTTAAGCGAGCCTCGATCGAAGACCCTATTGAGATCTTGGTCGACATTGTGCTTGACGATATGGAGAAGCGCCGCCGGCGCACGTCTAAGACGCAGTCTTCACCTACGATTGGTCCCTTCAGCGGTGGTTCTGGTGGTGGCAGCTTTGGCATGAGCCCCCGCCGCAGCAGCCCTTCGATCCCGCACGCCGAGTTGCACAAGAGCATGTCTATGCCTGGATCGCCCGATCCTCGCACTTCAGCACTTGACATTCGCATTGGATCAGTCATTAGCGAGCCGAACACAGATGATCAGAACGAGCGTAGCAGCAACGGTGATTTCCGCCCTTCGCTTGCTCGGTCGAACAGCGACGAGGCCTCGCCTCACTCGCCTTCCAAATCGTCACGCCCACGCAGCCACTCGCCGCGTCGGCCCTCGAGCTCGCGCAACGGCACATTTTATGCCCGTGGTTCGCACAAGGTTCACCGTTCCGGCTCGGGCAGCTCTTATTCGAGCCTGTCTGACTCATGGCACAACCGTCGCGGCAGCACGTCGAATCTGTTGACCGTTGGTGTCCTCCCGGCTACCAAGTGGCGCTTCCTCAAGCACCTCAGCCTGGCAGACAACTCGTTGACTTCGATCCCTGCATTCAGCCTGGCCCCGCTCTCCAACACCCTGCACTCTCTGGACCTGTCCAGCAACCTCTTCACCCAAATTCCCGACAGCCTTGCTACTTTGACGGCTCTTCGCGCATTGAACTTGTCGCACTGCATGATTGATTCGCTGCACTCTCTTGCGCACTTCCCTCTGCCTGCTATCACCGCGTTGAACCTGCGGGCTAACCGCCTACAGTCAATTGCTGGTATCGAGAAGCTGTACCCGCTGGAGCGTCTTGACCTCCGCGATAACGGTCTCACCGATCCTATGGAACTGGCGCGTCTGACGGGCATTCCCGACATCCGCGAGGTTTGGGTGGGCGGCAACCCCTTCACGCGTACGCACAAGGACTACCGCATCACTATCTTCAACCTGTTCCGCAAGACGCCGGGCTTCACCGAAGACATCATCATTGATGCTACCGGCCCCAGCTACTCGGAGCGCAAGTATCTCGTGGAGCGCGTGCCTCTGCCTCCCATGGTCCCCGTCATCAAGCCGGAGCCTGTGCCCACTATCCCGGCTGTTGATGTGAGCAAGCCCGCTATTGTTTACGACGCGCCCCGTGAAAGCCGCGATGGGCGCGAGTCACGCGAGCCTGCGGTGCTCCGGAAAGAACGTCCTTCAGCGCGCGCCGCCGCCAGCGAGAACAATACCAATGCCAATCGCCGAAAGCGGGCACCAAAGCGGCGGATTGTCGACCTGGCGACAAACAATGTCACCACAACACGTCTCCCATCGACATCGTCGTCAATGATGCCGCCGCCTGTTCTTCCACCGTCGGCTGCTCCTTCGCCTTTGGACACCTCGTTTGATCGCACTGCTGCAGCTGTTCAGCCACCATTGGCCGTTGTGCCTGAGACGTCCTATCTGCAAACTGCAGAGGAGGTCTCACGCCCTCTGCCTGCTTTGCCCACAGAAGCTGCCGAAGAGGCTCTCTCACCAAGGACTGTACCCGCATTGCTGGAAGAGAAGCCCATTACACCGCAAAATGATATCCCGCCGCCCCCCGTTGATACGGGCTCAGCGTTCACAGTGGCTGAGGTGCAAGCCCTGGCCAACGGTGCCGCCGAATCACCGACATCGGCAAGACTAGCACAGGCTTTGCCGCCTCTGCCACCACAGTCACCGCTGACAGTGCAGCCGCCAGTGTTCAAAGCTCCGGCGACACCCGTTACACCCACACGCACCCCAACCAAGGCAAACTCCACGTCCTCGCCCTCGCAGAACGGGGCGTGGGTCGAGCCGCAAGATTGGGATGTCGGCGGCGAGCTATACCGGCGCAAGATCGAGGCACTACGTGATCAGGTGGGAGAGGGCTACCTTAGCGTCTTGAGTGAAGAGACCTGGGACCCTGTCCGCCACCCTCCACAATATCACGATAACCCCTTTAGCAGTGCCAACACCTCACCCCTCCATCCCAGCCCTGTCGCGCCGCGGCCGACAAGTGTGCAGGCAATCCATTCTGGCCGCACGCTAGGGTAAAGGGTCAACGGACGGCTTCATTGCCTTTTTCTGTCGTCCTTTTACTCTGGGATGCTTATCTTATCTTCCCTCTTACACCATCATACTACCACCTCTACAATCACTACCCTACATCTACACCAATCTCACAACCGCCGGCTGTTTTGCGCATGTTTTGCCATTTCGATTTCGAAGTACAGTGCGTTGGGCGTTGGCTTTTGGGCAGGCGTTTGAATGAAAAGCAGTTCCGGCTACGGTCGACTGCCACAGACTCTTTTTGTGTTACTCATTTATATCTTTACCCTTGTTGGACTTTGATCTGCCAACACATACACATCCCCCAACCCCCCTTTTGATACCCTGACCCCTCCACTGCAGATGGTGGAGGCCGTCCATTTTACAGTTTTACATTTGTTTGGCCCGACTCTCGTGTCGACCTTGTCAGCAAAGATAGATTGGCTGACCGTGTGGTGGACGAACGGTGCTCGTCCATCGCTGTGTTGTTGTTTGATTTTCTCGCATTTTGCATTTGCCCGTCCTGTTTCCATCCTTCAGTTCCCATTTCCAGTTTCTTGTTTTGCTTTTGCCCATTCTTCATTTGGATTTTCTTGATACCTCGTTTTCTGGAGTTGTGTGTGTATTTTTTGCCGTCCTTTGCAGGCAAGAGGGACCTTTATATTTCTTACATGGGGGTGCGACACTTTTCTTCTTTTTGGCCAGCTTGGGCTATTGTGTTTTGACAGGGCGTTTTATATTGGAGTATTTCTGGTAATCCAAATCACAAACATTTCTCATCGATGAACACTTGAAGCCTCAATGATTAGCTGTGATTAAAACACATGATCTATTGAGGTTGCTGCTGATGAAAGTTGGAAAAATATAATCGGTATATTTAGTTGAAGTATGTATCGTGTGTGGTGCTTGGGTAATTTAATTGTTCATGACGCTGTTTTATTCCTCGGTTGCCTGCGTGGTAGCCATAGCTTGGAAATATTAAATGCAATACCATGGGCATCGCCTGCGGATCGAGCATGTCGCGTAGTGGTGGCATAATTTAAAGAGTCGTGGGAAGCTAGACATTAAAAGTGTAGAAACAAAAGAAGGCGATTTGTACGGAATAAACTTGGATGTCATTGTCTACTGGGCGATGACGAAGATCGGTGGGAAACTGCTAAAACTTCTCAAGCTTAAAACATCCAAACTCTCGTTAGCCTTCCCGACGACATCGGATTTCTTTTTGCCATTTCGCCAATTCAGGGTCTTCCTTGGGTCCCGACAAAGCGGATCGTGCCGCCACGTTGTGATTGCCATGTGGTCTGCCAAGGAGGCGGTGCCATTGTCATGGATGGGGAGGGGCGCCTCAAATTCGATCCTTTGCGCTTTTGTTTAATAGACACAGCATCCATGACCGTCTACATAATTGGACACATATTGCAAGGCATGCCTTTTCCCTTCAAATCATAATTATATTCACAATTCACCTTGAATTTGTAGTCTAGCCATTCTCGCTATTGTTAACGTTAACTTTTGACTTCGGATGACATCCAGGATCAGGCCGTCACGATCAATCCAGTGCAATTGGTCCATGTCGTGAAATTATGTTCGGTATCTGTGGTAATATGCTTCATAGATACTGGACCTACTTTCGTTCAAATTCGAATCGACCTCGCCTTCATTACCTGCCGATTGAGCCCGACTTCGAATCGATGCGTTAAAATAGTGTGGCATACACATGCACGCGTGAATGTGCGTGAGTGTCATCCAGTGGCTCGAATGCACTCCCAGACAATCGGAAATATAAATGCCACGCTGTGCAATTATACCGTAGAGATCGCTCGTTGCAGAATAGCATCAGCGGTGTATGCAGCAATTGGCGGTTCGGTCAGTGGTGCAGCGCCAAGACGGAGGAATCGCCGACGATATGACATCATTTGGGTCCCCTCGCTCGAGGCCATTCTAGATCATTGAAGATCCGGTGCTCCACAGATGTAAGTGCGATGCTGAAGACAACTGAGGAAAACAGTAGGAAAAGATAATTAAAGTTTGTTTTCGTGAATAAAGTTGTACATGCAAGATTGCACCGCCACAAGGCCTGTGGGCTATTATCTATGGAATCGAGTTCAATTGACAATTCCCCTCATCTTCAAAGTAAATAAGCGCCTCGCGCAAGCACAACGGCGTGTGTCCGGTCGCGAAATGCGTGACAGCATGCTCCATCCTGCAGCATTAAATAGCAGCGTTGATTATCGTTTATTCTGTGACACCCGTGCCCCTTGTTTGGCGGCTGACAAAAAGTGGGCACCCAGAGTACACAACGCTAGACCCAAATTGGAATAGTGCCGTTTGCCGCCCATCGCGACGTGAACCTCCACCGAGGACATCTGGTGGTTGAGTGGCCATTTTGCCTCCACCCCCTCGACGACAAGTTGGAATCCCTCCTTATCACCAACGAACAACACCGCATTTGGGGCACAACATAGTGCATTCTGTCCGCCGTGCGCGTACCTTCTTCGGCGCGTTACTTTCTCGACAATCTTCACACGGTTTGCCGCCTTTTTGCGCTCCTGTATTACGCAATCAGATGCGCGTCAGAAATCCCCTCTCCTTGCCCTGAGACGCGGTTCTCGTTTTCGACGCCTCACCGCATCGCCACAACCATCTCTCCATCACCAAACCACCCGAATTCCACGACTATTCCTACCAAACACAACATATACGCGTTCAACACCCCCCGAGAGCCTCACCAGCTCGCCCTATCCGCGTCCCTTTCCACCCCCCTATGGCGGCTGCGCCATCCACGCCTCGACGAACGTCGACTGGCCGCCGCCGTGGTCGCCCTCCCGGCTCTACCAACGCCGCAAGAAAAGCACGAATGGCAGTCGAGTCTTCCGAGCCGCCGCCTAAGCGGCGCAAGTACATCCCTGGCGGGCCTGGAGGCGGAGGCCGTTTTGTCGACGAAGATGGAACCGTGACTTATGTGGTCCGCGGCACCCCAAGAACATCAACCGGCAGCAGTGGAGGCGGAGGCGGCCGTGCCGGTAACAGTGGCAGTCGCTCCGTAGGCGGGCCTCGCCGGGCACCGGCCGTACGCGCACCCAAAGCCGCTGCATCGTCGCCAATACTGCCGCGACGCGAACGAAGCACAAGGACACGCATTGCCGTGAGCCGCTACGAACCCGACGATGAAGAACAGTTTAGCTCGGCCGCCGCTGTGGCAGCCGCCGTCGTGCAGAGCGAAGGTTACAAGCCTCGCGAGGAACGTGGGTGGGAAGAGTTCCACCCGAATCTGGACATTGAGACGACGTTCATGGTCTTCCGCTCCGAAGACGTCGACGGCACAGCGCCGCGCCAGCAGTCCGCCACGACAACACCTACAAGGGGCCTGTCTTTTAATGGTGCATCTCCGTTTGCAAATGCAAACGGTGCAGCAGGCACAGCTGCAACCAGCCACGAGGCTGGTGCAACAACAGGAGCAATAGCAGGTGGCGCCGCAGACACAAACGGCAATCTGCCCAACGGCGACACAGCCGGCACATCCTTTTCCACTGACGCATCACAACAAGACTCTACCGCTGCCAACGGTTCTCCCTCGGGCACGACAGGCCTCCCTGAGACACCACTACGCCGCAGAATCGGACGGCCACCGCGTGACGGACTCGGACTGGGCCTTATCTCGTACGGTCTCTCGACAACGCCCAAGACGCCCAAGGTGCTACCCATCCACAACCAGACGCCCAAGGAGAAGCTAGACCTCAAGCTGCCATCCTACCGCAAAACAGACCGCATCCTCCTGTTTGAGAGCAAGAACTTTAGCCGCTACGTCGACAAGTCCATGATGAACGTCGGCTACCAGGAAAGCGACAATTACGTCAGGCCTGACCGCTACCTCATCAAGGCCAGTGACGCCAACGCGGAGGAGGAGATCGACGCTATCCAGCACCACGCTGCCGCCGAAAAGGGTGCCGCAGGAAACACCAACGGCGCCAGTGGAAGCTTGTCGTCGTACCTGCCAAACACGTATGGCGTGCCTGGCAGCAGCGTGAGTCTCATCGTCGCGGGCGGTGGTGCCGGCAGCAATGGCGGCGTGGGCCGTGTTGAGTACGACATGGACGAGCAGGACGATATGTGGCTCGTGAAATACAACGCCCAGCGCAAAGCCGCCAACGTCGAGCCCATTACGCGCGAGATATTCGAGATCACCATCACCAAGATCGAAAAGGAGTGGCATGCGCTCGAGAAGCGGATCCCTAAGCCAAATCCCAAGCCTCCGCAGACGCACCGTCCACGGTCCTCGTCGGCTGCGGCCGTTAACGGCGAGACGCAGAGCGGTGAGGAGCAGGACAGTAAGTGCGCTATCTGCGACGACGGCGACTGCGAAAACACCAACGCCATTGTCTTCTGCGACGGCTGTGACTTGGCCGTGCACCAGGACTGCTACGGCGTGCCGTTTATTCCGGAGGGCCAGTGGCTCTGCCGCAAGTGTCAACTCATCGGCCGTGGCGTCCCCACCTGCATCTTCTGTCCCAACACGGACGGTGCCTTTAAACAAACCAACTCTAGTAAATGGGCGCACATGCTGTGTGCCATGTGGATCCCCGAGACTTCGCTGGGCAACACGACCTTTATGGAGCCTGTCATGGACGTCGACAAGGTGCCCAAGACCCGCTGGCGCCTCAATTGTTATATTTGTCACCAAAAGATGGGCGCCTGCATCCAGTGCGGCAACAAGGCCTGCTACCAGGCCTTCCACGTCACCTGTGCCCGGCGCGCGCGGCTGTACCTTAAGATGAAAAACAGCCAGGGCAACTTGGCGATCCTCGATAACAGCATGATCCTCAAGGCCTTTTGCGACCGCCACTGCCCGGCTGACTATGCCAAGGAGAACAACGTCCACCAGGCCACCCGGGAGGCCAAGAAACACTACAAGCGCACGATGCGCGGCCGTATCTGGGCCGACAGCCGTGCGTCTGCACTGCAAATGGCTGCCACAACACATGCCATGGTCGGCCACCCCGTCGACGAATCACAAATGACAGGTGCGCGTATCACCGCCGCCATGGGTGCAGCAGCAGCTGCCGCCGCCGCATCCGCAGAAACGGGAGAGGACGGCGCTTCTGCCGATGCGGGCGACAAAAAGAAGGGCGCCGCTGCCAAGCCCATGTGGCGTCTGCCCTCTGGTGCACCCGTTATCCCCCAGGCCGTCTTCGATATCGTCGAGACCGCCTTGCAGCGCTTTATGCTGCGTCGTCGCCGTGAGTTTGTCTCGGAAGCCTGCCGCTACTGGACCCTCAAGCGCGAGGCGCGTAGAGGCGCCGCGCTGCTCAAACGCCTCCAGCTCCAAATGGAGACGTTTACGTCAATGGAGCTCACACGCCGCAACTTTGCCACCATGGGCGCATCAGGTCAAGCCCGTCTCGAGCGTCGTATCGAGTTTGCCCAGGCTCTTATCCAAGATCTAGAGCAGCTCCGCGGTCTTGCCGGGGACGTTGTTGAGCGTGAACGCGAGAAGCTCGAAGCGGCCGACTTAGAGCAAGACTTTGTCAATACCTGCTACTTCCCTGTTCACCAACTGCTGGCACCTGTCATTGAAAAGGCCAGCTTCTACGACAAGGACAAGGACGTCTTCCGCTCAGCCTTTGCCGCCCTGCAGACCAAGCTCAACAAAAGGTTTTATACGAACACGCTTGCCTTTGTGCAGGAGCTGGCGAGTGCCGTGAGCACCACAATCAACGATGTTATCCTCCGCAACAAGGAGGACAAGACAACCCCGCCCGCCGATGAATCAGTCAATGGAAGTTCCGCATCTGGCGACGCAGTCAGCTCCACAACACCTGCCGTGGCTGCCACGCCCAAACTCACAGCGACAGCCGCGCTGACCGAGGCCCGCGATCGCAAGAGGCTTGCTAAGCGCATCCTCAAGGCGATCCAGCCCATGCTCGAGGCCGCCATCCGCGCCGAGGCCGATATCACCCGTGTCTCGCTCGAGCCCCTCCAAAAGGAGCTCGAGCAGCTTCTGGAGGCCGCCGTCGAGATCCAACCCAACGCGACAATACAGGCTCTGCTGGCTGGAACATCTGAAGATACCGTCATGACGGACCGGCCCGAAGATGGTGGAGTTGTCAATGCAGGAGGCCAGATTGTTGTCGCATCCGCCCAAGCCAATGGTGGTACACCCACAGAGGACGATGGTGACAAGATGGATGTTGATGCTGCCGCCGACGATAACGCTGCTCCAGCACCAGTCACCACCCCGCGGGCCTCGACGCGCAACAAAACGATCAGCATCGAGATCACCACACCCCGCACCTCCAATCTCCTCGCCAGCGGCGCCGCCACCCTCGGCAGCCTGCAAAAGACGGCCGACTGCAAGGAGGCGGACGCGAATGCGACAAAGGAGGCCGCTGCTGACAAGGACAAGGACGCCGCCAACCCTTCTAGCGGCCTCACGGTCGACGGTCCGCTAACGCCGCCACAGTCGCACAACGGCAGCCTGCCCGGCAACGTCGTCGCCATTATCAGCAGCCAGGACAACCAAAGGCCCCAGACGTCCGTCGACACGCTCCACGAGGGCGGCGTCCTCTGGTACCTCAACAGTTTTGGCCTCGAGGGTACGACCGCCGTCGAAGAGCAGTGGTCGTCTGGCCGCGATGCCGTGCGTCTACTTAGTGAGGACCTGACGGACATGGACGACGAGGAGCTCAACGGGCTCGGGTTCGACGTCGAGGACAATACCATTACGGCGGCGCCCGAAGAGGCCAAAGCCGCTGCTGCAGAAGCGCCAGTGCCACCGCCCTCGACCCGCTCGCAGAACCTGACGGTGACCACGCCCAAAAGGAGAGGTGCTGCAGGTACGACGACTCCGCATCGCAAAGGCGTTAGGTCGTCTGCCAGGCGGAGGTGAGAAGACGGTATGGTCTTATGGTCGGCGTTGAATTCTTTTTTTTGTTTGATTTTTGTCATGGCTGCTTTTCCGTTTGCTTTCTTTCTTGGCTCTCGCCCCTCGTACGCTTTTCCGGTTTGCTCTTTCTTATACCTTTTGCTGTTACTCTTTGTTTTATGTTCTTACTTTCATCTTCATTCTCATTCTCATTGTCGGTTTTATTTTCACTCTTCTATTGAGCGACTTGTTCGTGCAACTCGTCCTTCACTTCTCTTTTCATTCTTGCAGACTCGCTCTGCCTTTCATGTGTTGCGTACGTTTTTATTTCTTGGAGTCGGCGGGGGAGAGTAACTTTCAATGTACTGTTTTCACGGCGTCTTCTTTATTCACTAAAGGACGTCTTTTCTGCAAATTTAATAATCAATGCTATGAATTCAAGTGTCCCTAATAAGTGAGACTGCGACGGCCATCCATGGTCGTTATTCTAAAGTGCCTCAATGCCATGCAGATATAAAACAGACGATAAAAACCAAATAAAAAAGCGAGCAAAGCAAACGTATGCTCTACATCTCGAAGAAACCGCCGTCTTCGCTGTCGGACGCTTCTTCCACCTTTGTTGCGTATTTCGACTTGCTCGCCTTGTCGTCTGCTTTCGTCTTTGTCGAAGGCTTGCTGTCTTTTCTCTTGGTGTCCTTCGCCTCCTTTGCGTCCTTTCCCTTCTTAGTTGGCTTGCCCTCTTTTTCTGGCTGCCGGTCACGGATTTTCTGGAGTGCACGCAGACCACCCGCCTCGTAAGCGTCCTTGATTTCCTGCCACATTGGTGGCCGCGGCTCGCGAGAAAACTGTGCTGTCTTGTCGTCTTTTCCCTCCTTTTCTTCTTTCTCGTCGCCTTCTTCGTCGCCCTTCTTGTTTTGTGGGTACAAGCTCACGTATGGCTCGAGGAATGGGTAGTATTGCGGGTACAGCACGTCAATCTCGGCCATGGCTAGGTCTTTTGCGAGCTCTGCCTTTTCTGCCGCATCGTCGGTCGTGTCGTGTCGCTTCTGCAGCTGTTTCTGCCGCCGTGTTGCTTTTTTGCGTTCTACAAAGTTAGCGGTGCGTAGCAAGAGCATAGGTTGTTTGTTAGAGCCACCTACCGAAAAAGCGCAGCATGTGGTATTTGCTAATCATGTGCGAGCGCAACCGCTTGTCTTGCCGCTCCTCAATCTGCTGCTGCAGCGCCGCCAGCTCCGTCTCCAGATCCCGCTGCACATTGGCCGGCAGGCTGTCCGGGTTCCGCAGCCGCCTCTCAATTGTGCGCGCCCGCTTCTTGGCCCAGTTGGACGACTCGGGCCGCCGTGCGTGCTTCTTGAAGCCGGGCTGCTGGTGTCTCGGCTTGTCGGCGCTCGTGTTGCCGGCTTCTCTCTGGCGCTTTGCCGCCCGGTCGGGGTGCTCGCCGTAGTCGTGCTGCCGCTTTTCGCCCATGTCGTTTGTTGTCGCGAGGAGCACGTGGTTCGAAAAAAGGGAAATGAAAAAGTGTGTCGAGTGTGCGAATGCCCTCTGAAGCGCTACAAGTGAAGCTTTTGGGAGCCCCGTAATTTTTTTTTCTGCCGTTGCAAAACAGCCCAGCCTTGCTTATCTTATCGCCCATTCATCTCTGAGTCTTGAGAGTTTGTCCCCGCCCAGCACGTGATCCACTTTAAGCAACGAATGTGGGTCCGCCTAGCTCCTTCCCACCACCACCACCACCACTCACCTCACAGGGAGCTCTCAAGTGAGAAGGCGCGAACGTCGCATGAAGCTTCATCTGATTTCAAAAGCTAGCAAAGCGCATTTGACAGCTTTCATCCAATCGCCAAATTCCATGATACCCCGCCAATTGAACTTGGATACCTTGCGCCCATATCGACACAACGTCTTCCGGGCATGAGGTAGCGAGCACGGCGCATCAACCATCCCGGCTCTGGCCGCGCACAGCGACCTTATCTCACGACAAGAGGAAGCCAGTTGAAGCGCATCAAGAAGACGGCCATCGAAGTATTCAGCTCACGAAATTGAGACACACGCTCCTCTCCCGCCATGGACGGCCCGGAGACGGGCCTGGTCCGGTGGTCGCCGAACGCGGCCATCGACTCGTTTATGCACGTCAACCTCAACCACCGCGTCGTGCAGCTCTACAAACCTACGGGCTACGCCAAGACGGGCCTGTTTGAGTACCAGAATGTGTCCAAGCACGAGGATTTCCCGACACTGACGTCGTTTGACTGGTCGCCGACGCTGCCGGGCGTTGTGGCGGTCGGAACGCCGACAGGTGTAGTCAACCTGCTCAAAATTGACGACGACAGCAACGCCTATGTGGAGCTCAACCTCAAGATGTCACGGACATGTCAGGCCGTATCCTTTAGCACGTCCAATTTGTTAGCCGTCGGCCTGGACCGCGTGCGCAGCGATCGCAGTCTGTACATTTGGGACGTGAACCGGCTATCGTCGTCGGCACGACCAGTCGATGCAGCAAGCATGAGCTCGTCGTCCGTTTTAGGGGGAGGCGGCGGGTTTCCGAAAGACATGGAGTCGTTTGGCGAGCCAATCGAGGTGCGCGAGGCGAGTGTCTCGGTGTCGAGCGTGCGCTTCTTCGAGGACAACCCCAACACGCTGGTGGTGGGCATCAAGGGCCAAGGTTTGAGGATACACGACCTGCGAGACCCTGGCCTTCACCCGCTCCAATTTCAGACGCGCTGCAACAACAACTTGGCCATTGACTACGCCGACCCCAACTACTTTGCATCGTCGGCGCTCGACCACCCGGGCATCATGGTCTGGGACAAGCGCGCCACGAGCCGGTCCATGGCCTCGCCTTTGTATCTGGACGCCGTCGACGTGGACGAGATGCCATGGGGCGGCGCTCTGCGCTTGGATCGGGCCGTCACGTCCGAGTCGGAACAGGCCATCAACGAGAGCAAGGCGTCCGTCATTCGGTCCCTACGCTACTGCCGCGACCACCGCGGCATGCTGGGCGTGCTTTCGGGATCGGGCCAGCTCAAAGTCTACGAGACGAAGCACGAGTACTGCCCGCCCGAAATGGTGGCGGACCACAGCCCCGAGCTGCTTGAGGTGCGCCGGTCCAACGAGATGGATAACCAGTACTCGGACCCGCGGCACAAGAACGAGCGGATCGTGTCGTTTGACTGGGTCACGATTGGGTCACCGGCGCTACGGCCAAGAGTCCTCGTTTTGCGGGCCAATGGCAATTATGATATTCTCGAAAAACCATCTTTCACAACAACCTACCCCTTCAAGCTCATACCCTGGACGGCGCCATACCGCGGGCTCGAGGAGGGCGCGTCGTACCACTCAATGATGCAGCTCGAGACGAATCAAGCCACTGAGATTCTGTATCCAGTCGCCTTTGAAGAGGCGCTGGCGGACATTCCCATTTTTGCATCGGACGCGACCGAGATCAACGGCGCGATCCAAAAAGCACAAAAAGACCGTGCAGCCCGGGTTGATGCAGACGCGCTCGAGCAGGCCAAAAAGTCAAGGCTGCCGCCAGAATACTTTTCGGCCAAGACGGTGGCCAAGAAGCTCAAGATTCTGAGGGCATACGAGAAGCAGCATTTGCGACAGCAGGCCAAGAAGGGTGGTGCCTTGGAAAAGGACGGCCGCACAGCATCATCAACAGCCATTTCTTCAGGGAGAACCGACCTGACCGACTCGACAGCATCCCTCGCATCTCTTTCTGGCCGGCCGTTAACCAGCCAAGAATTACACGAGAGTTTGTTAACATCCACACTGGCACGGCAAGGTTTCCCATCCGAAGCACAGGCTGTACTAGATCATGTTATGCTGCTGCGTGCCAAAGAGCGTTATCTCTTCAACTGTGCTCTCAACCAGGAAATTGTCGCCGACGACCCGTGGCTGCGCGACGTCTGGGGCTGGATTGGCGATGCCGAAGCGGCTGTCAACAGCGGCGACATGAGTGCTCATTTCTTGGATCTGTCATACATGGGCGTCGCGGGCATCTGGTTTGAGAATCTCGGCGCTAACAAGGACGCCCGCATCTTCGGCATCGACCCGGCCACGTCGCCCACGTTCCCGGACTCGTCCAACTGGCAGCGTACCATAAGTTCAATTTGCCGGAAACGCGGCGTGCGGCGATACGAGGGCGTCGAGACGCGCAAGCCGCACCACCGGCAGCTGTGCCTTGAGATTTGTGGCTGGGGACGGCCACCGGCAGGGGCCGCTGTCAATCGAACAAACAGCGATGGCACTGAAAAGGATTCTGCCGAAAGATCGGCATCCTACCACACAATGGCCGCCGCCCAGGCGCTGTTCCGCGGCGACAACCGGCAGGCCGTTCAAATCCTGAAAATGGCCAGCACTGACCACCCGGAACTGCTCTTTGTCTCGCTCGCGCTGCAGCTTATGGGCCGCCGCGACGAGGAGGGGATCAAGAACGGTGCGGCCGGTGGAGGTTTGTCGATGCTAGGGTCGGGTGGAGGCCGTGACCAGCTCGACTTTGACGAGGCGGTGGCCTCCAAAACGGACCCGTACCTGCGCGCCATTTCCTCTCTCATTGCCACAGGCGACTGGACCACCATTGCCCACCAGACTTCGCTTCCTCTCAGGGAGCGCGTGTTTGTGGCCGTCCGCATGTTTGACGACGACCAGCTTACGGTGTGGCTGCGTGATACGCTAGCCGAAGCGGTGCGCACAGGCGACGTCGAAGGCCTGGTCTTGACTGGCCTTACCGAGCCGGCTGTCGATATTTGGGCCCGCTACGTGGACAAGTTCCACGATGTCCAGACGGCCACGCTCGTCATGTCCATGGCCGCACCGCGCTACGTCGACGACTACCGCTGCACGGCCTGGCGGACGGCCTACCGTGCCTATCTACAAAGACATCGCGCCTTTTTCCAGCGGGCCAAATTCGAGGTCGAGAGCACCAAGCGCAGTAAGGGCGCCGACGGTCGGCCCAAAGTGGCCCCGCCCGCGCGGCAGATTGCCCTGAGATGTGTCTACTGCGACGCTCAGACGCGGCTGGCCGTCCCAAGCAGCGGCGCCGCCAGTGGAAGCGCCGCCGCCACCGCTGGCGCCAACACTACCGTCGTCTCCCTCCTCGACAGCCACAACCAGCTGCCTGCCAAACTCGCCATGGCCGGCGTCAGCTGTCCCAACTGCAAGCGGCACCTGCCGCGCTGCGTTGTCTGCCTCGAGATTGTGGGCACGCCGCGTTCGGACCGGCCTGAGGCTTCGGCGGACGCAGACACGCGGCTGGCGGCGCGGTTCCCCACGTTCTGTCTCAAGTGCGACCACGTGCTGCACCTAGACCATGCACGGCAGTGGTTCTCGCGGCACTCGGAGTGCCCCGTGCCCGAGTGTCGGTGCCGGTGCAACTTTAGGGCGAATCCGGAGCTGAACTACCAGTAGCATACGCCGTACAGAAGCAGAGTCATTTTACGAGTTGGATGGTCTAATGTATCATAGCTGTTTATATGTTTTATATCATGTCCTTTATTTATGAATGCACAGTCGCTTATGCTTGCTTCCATGAAATCTACTTAATCCTAACTTATTGCTCCTCAACACCTGGCGGCCCTCGTCTCCCTTGGTTCCGCTTCTTCCCTTCCCCTGATGCACCGCCTGCTGCCGCGTTGGTTCGCCGTTGAACGCCCTCTTTGCCCTGTGGAACCTTTGCCTGTGCCAGTGTCGGCGCCGGCACATCGGCTACTCGCTTGCCGTCCTCCCAAAGCAGCAGTTCAGTGGGTTCCGAGTCTGGACCTCTCGGCAGTCGTTGCGTGCCCACAGGGCTCGTCACGACCCGCTGAAAGTACTTTGTCGGCACCTTGCCGTCCGCATCGCCTTCTGTCAGGATCACGTTGTTGGCCGCCCGCCACCATTTGATGGTCGGGTCGTCGCGCAGTGCACGCCGCACATCGATAAACACCAGGATTTGCGCATCCCGGCGCAGACCGGGAATGACAGCCCGCGCCCGCAGCGCGTTCGTCACAGAATCAGCGCCGTCCTTGCCCGGCTCCAAAAAGCCAAAGTGCACGTGGTTGCGCGTCATCCGCTTGAGGCCGCCACTCGCTTCGATCGAGGTCCAGAACGCAAAGTACGTGCCGTGGCAGACGACGGGCAGCTCTGCTGCCTTCTCGTCCGTGTCGATCGGTGTCAAAAGGCCAGAGTCGCTGGTGACACTGGCAATGCTGTGGCCCTGGTTGGCGCGGATCATGTATTCGGCAGGGCTGTCTGTGTCTTTGATCGTTGAAGGATCCAGAATGGTGTTTGTGTCGTCGCCCGCCCACTTAATGGCGAACCGCTGCTTGTCGTTGTTCAGGACAACGTCGCGGATCTCAGCGAGTGTCGTCTTGAGGGACCGCACCGGGCCCCACTGCATGACTTGTTCGAGAGATGCAAACCCGCCGGCGTCGAGCTGGATACCCGCATTGGCGGCCTGGTGGCGGAGCAGCTTAGATAGGGCACGACTGATGTCGACTGTCCGGTTCCCGCCGCCCACTCCACCGCGACCTCCGCCTCGACGGTTACCTCCTCGGCCACCGCCTCGTCTGCTGCCTCCGCGTCCTGCATTTGAGCCGTCAGCGCCGATGCCCGAGAGCCGGTCTTGGAACTGTGCCGCAAGCGACTCGGCGTTGTCAAAATCGTCCATTGTTTGTGAGGCGGACGATCTGCTTGTGTGAATGCGTCTTGTCGTCTGGCTGGCTGGTGGCTGTAGTGTTTGTCGTTTTGATGTTTTGTTGGCTGTTGTTGTCGGGCCAAGTTTGTTGAAATTGGAAGAGATGCCTTGTGTTGAGGTGAAGATTGGTCGGGCCAGCTCAGACTTTATGAGTGTAAAAGTAGATGAACGTAATAATAGCTTCATTCGAGATGACTCGTTCAGTTTTATCGAATTGAGGCGCGTGTTATCTTTTGTAGCTGTCGCTTTTGGATATGGTCGTTGAAAAGAGGCCTCGAATTGCGGGGCTGACGCTTTCATTTGCAGCGAAACTCTAAAACTCAGCCTTGCAGCTAAACTAGCCCCTCCCAACAGGCGTTCCTGGTGCGGCCTCACTGACTCACCGGCGAGGCTACTACCGCTGGACCAGACCAACGTCAAAGTCAAGCCATCAATAATTCAAGAACGGAAAGTTATCGTCAAAAGTTTAAGAGGAAGAAAAACTTATTATATTCCAAAAAGAGGCCACACAAGAAGAGATAGATGGAAACTAGGAGCAAGAAAAAGGCAACGAATCAAGCCAAGAGAACAAAAGACAACGGAACAAAAACCAATTAATTTCCACCCCAGCTTTGAAGAAACAAAGACAAGACAAGAAGAAGAAAAAAGAGTCATGAGATAAATTCGTAATACACTATACATCAATCGCTGAAAGACGACAAGGGAGAATGGAAGGGGTGGAGGGTGAGGGGAAGGAGAAGAGAAGATGGAAGAGAGTAGAAGGAGACAAGAAGCGAAGACATAGAGTAGGTACACAAAAAGGGTTTTATAGAAAAAAAGAAGAAGAAAAAGGTGAAAAGCAACGCCGGCGTATGAAACGTAAAAATGGGTGAAGGGGGATGTGGTGAGTACGTTATGGTTGTTTTGTTATATATAGTACAGGTCCGTCAAACATGACTGACAAAGGATAAAAGAGGAGGTTGAGAAGGTGTTTTATTGGAAGTGGAGTGAGTGTTCGCGCACAATCTCATCTGTAGCCACCCACTTGGGACGACGCCGAGGACAAGGCGGGCAGTGCGCTCTCCCGCCGCCGGCTGACACTGCTGTTGCGGCTGAGGAGCGACGACTGCCCCAGCGACATGTGCCGCTGCACCGGCATGCTCATCTGAACCGTCCGGTCGCGGTCGTCGGCGTACTTGTCGGCCAGAGTGCCGGCCGTGCCGACGACGCTGCCGCCACCTTCACGGTCTTGCTGCTGCTGCTGCTGCACACTCCGCTCGAGGAAACGGCGGCTTGACAAGAGAGGTGAGGAAGCAGTCACAGCCGTAGTGGTTGTCTGCGGTGTGACGAGACGCGAGTTGAGGCTAGAGGGCACAAGACGGCGGCGCGGGAGAGCAGACGATGCGAGAGGCGGGTGGCTGCTGGTGTTGTTGGTCTCGACAGAAGGCTGAATATTGCCGTTGGCAGAGACAGCAGCCGCATTGCTAGCGGGAATATGCTGCTGGGTCGTCTGCTGCTGCTGCTGCATCTGGCTGGCATAGTCCCGCGACGACGGGTACTCCCGGGCCTGGTACTCACGCGGCTGGTGGTACTCCCGCTGGGCAGACCGCAGGCCAGCCACCTCCGTCACAGCACGTGAGGGCGACCGCATCTGGCGACCACCGTCCATGTCGTCGTCGCCAACACCACCGTCGTCAGCCAGGGCCACAGTCCGCCGCGAGCGGAACAGAAGCGATGTCTTGCGACCCTCCTGGGCGGACTCGGGCTCCTCAGTGCCTGCGCGACGAGTTCTCAGGAGAGACGAGCGGCGACCAGTCGGCTGCGCCATCTCTTCAGGCTCTTCCGAGGCGGCGCGGCGTGTGCGCGAGATCATGAGAGACGAGCGACGGCCGGCATTCTCAGATGAGACAGGTGGGCCGAGCGCATACCGAGGCGAGGGAAGAGTGGGCGTGCTAAGGAACGACGTGCGGCGGTCTTCGTAGCGAGTCGGAGCGCGCGGACTGGTCTGCAGTTTGGGTGCTGTGGTAGCAGGCTCCATAACAACACCGCGCCGGGAGTTGGCGAGTGAGGCAAAAGCCTTGTTTGTGGTCGTGGTCGGACTGGCAATGGTCACGGTATCGTCGCGGGATGACCGCTGAGCCTGGTGCTGGCGGATCTCCTGCTGTTGCTGCTGGAGCTGCTGCTGGCGTTGCTGCAGGTCTTGTTGTTGTTGCTGCTGCTGAAGTTGCTGTTGCTTCTGCTCCTGCTGCTGTTGCTGTTGTTGTTGAAGTTGCTGTTGCTGCTGCGACTGTGTTGGCGGCAGGTTCGCCTGGATCTGAGCAGTGGCAGCGGCCGCAGCGGCAGCTGCCTTTCTGTGTGCTGCCTCGTCATTGAGCGTCAAGCACAGCTCCGTCAGGCTTCGGCAGATACTCTCGGCCTTGCGGCGGAGCTGGCGATCCGTGACTGTAGACGGCATGTTGGTACCAATGGTGCTGGCGCCACTCGAAATGGGACCAGGCTGGCCGACAACACCGACCATCTGTGACAACGACAGGGCTTCTGTCGCAGCGGTCTCAATGGCGCCGTAGACATCGTCGCTGACATGCGGCTTAATACCGCGCAGTGCAGACAGTAAAACGGGCTGGTTTCCTTGCTGCGGAGACTGCAGAGACTGCTGCTGCTGTTGGGCCAGTTGTGAAGATGTCGTGCTACGAACATCGGCTGCCTGACCGTTGGTAGCGACGCGTTTTGGCGAGCCTGAAATGGTAGTAGCACTTGTGGTCGCCGTGCGCGGCCGCTCGTCGGATGCACGAGACATAGCCCCGTTGGCGGTAGGCGGGATTTTGCCGGTCAGCTCAAGCCGTCGCATACGCGATTTGAGGTCGTCCAGCTCATCCCAGACCGTCGATGGCGCTGCTGAGGCAGTCGACTCGGTGCTATCGATGCCGTTAATGCCCAGACCGGCATGGCCGGCTTCGTGCATTTCCTGGCGCTGTGCGTCGGCATGCCGTGGTACAAGAGGTGAAGAGTTGTAGGTGCGGGCGTAGTTGTGAGCGGTTTTTATGGATGATGTCCGCAGCGGTAATGGGGCACCGCTGCTGATTGATTCTGTCACAGATGGACGCCTCCGTGAGTAGTTTGTGCCAACTTCAGATGCTGTGTCGTAAAAGACAGATGTGCGTGGCGTGCTCGGCGATGGCCGTGCTGAGGAGATGACAGTGCGTGTGCGAATGGGGTCTGGCCGTTGTGATGTAGTTGCTGACCGCAGAGGTGTGGTCCGCTCGCTGGCAAGAGCGCGCGGCGGTGTATCCCGTGCAACAGGTGCCTGCTGCTGGGACTGTTGTTGCTGAAGCTGTTGTTGCTGCTGCTGCTGTTGCTGTTGCAGCAGTGCTTGCTCGTCCGCATATCTTCGTTGACGGGCCGTGTCCCTCTGGTCGGACAGGCGGCGTGTGATTTGGGGAGGCGAGGTGTTTTGGCGTGAAGGAACAGCAGCAGAGAAAGGCCTCCGCTGTGATGTTGTGCGACTCACGCGAGACTGAGGGGCGAGTTAGTTATCATGATAGTTTGGTTGGATATGCGGTGGGTAGGAAAAGAGGCCAAGGAATATGAACAGGCCCTGGCTGCACTGATGTTTGAGGCGAGAAAGCGGAGGGATAATGAAACACAAACAAGGCGTGCAAACCGTGAAGTCCACAAAACAACGACGTAAGAAATAACTCGACCGCAATCTCACTTGAGTTGGTGTCCAGATGAGACATTGCGACAAACAATAACCCACGCCGTGTAATGAGACAGCAGGAAATTGGGGTTTCTGCGATCTTGCGCGCAAAATAAAGAAAAAGAGAAAAAGAAAAGAAGAAAGCCAGCCAAAACAAAAACACGTGAAGTAAAGTGTAGATCCAAATAATGAAATGACGCAAATAAGGGAAGCATCGGGCAATGTGGGTAGATCCGATCTGATCGGGGTGTAAAATATGATGCAAAAATAGAGAGACAACGTGGGACTTACAGTCGTGCTGTGATCGTCGGGCTGATGGTCTTCACGGGCTATGCGCATAAAGACATCGGCCGTCGTGTCAGCATCGACACGGCCCTCGAGAGCGCGCAGCGTGCGGTCACGCTGGCGAGAATCGAGAACGCCGCCATCGGCAGTGTCGGCGCCGTCGTCGTAGGCGCCGCCGCCGGGCGAGCGAAAGTTCATGTCCTGCAAGCCAAGACTCTTGCGCGAGCCCGAGGAGCGGAACGAACGAATGGGTGGGATGATGGGGCGAGAGGTCGGGGCCTCGTTGCGAGGCGCACGGAACGAGAGCGGGGGACGCGAGGATGTCTTTCGCTTGTCATCGGCAGACAGGAGGAGAGGCGAAAGCTGCGGCTGTTGGGGTAGCGAGCGCCGCGTGGTGGTGGCTGAAGTCGTGTCCGATACCGTAGACTTTGAGTCGATATCGAGGGACGACGATTTGGTCTTTGGTTTCGATTTTCCTGTCGTCAAAACCAGATCACGCTGGCCCTTGGCCCACTCCTTGGTGGACGTTTCGGGCGAAGGCGGGTCGGCGCTGGTGACGACGGAAGCCGCGAGATGGTCAGCGTCGGCGTCGGCGCTGAGAGTGACCTTTGGCGTAGAGACCTTGTCCTTGGTCAGATCAGGGTCAAGATCAATGTCGTGATCGTTGGAGTCAAATGACGCGGGCGCACGACGGTGCAATGTCTTTTTCTTGGACGGGCTTGGGTCGGTGAGGGTACGTTGCAATCTCGCCGAGCCAGCGGGCGATTTGGGCGATGCAAATGTCGGCGAGGGTGATCTTGACAATCTGGGCGAGGCAGGGGTGGGCGATGGCGAGCGTCGAGAAGGATTTGCAGCAGAAAAAGGCGCGGTAGTATTGGCCGGAGAAGGGCCAGAGGGGGTCGAAACAGTCGAAACAACGACTTTGGGCGGCGGGGAGGCGTGGGCGTTGAGAGCGTCGTGGCTTTTCGGTGCGTCGTGAGAATCGTGAGAGTCGTGAACAGAAGAATCAATCGTCAATCCGCCAGAGGAAACAGCCGACGAAGACGAGGTAAAAGCCGGGCCAGTCGAAGACGACGTAAAAGAAGAAGACGAAAATGACGCCGACGACACCGACGAAAGTGTGGTGGCGCTGGCGCTGGTTCTGGTCCTGGCGGTCGAGGTGGGCGACGTGGCGGCGGTGACAGACGAAGAAGCGGTGATGGCGGTGGAGGACGACGCGGACGAAGACGATGTGTGTTTGGGATTGGTTGGTGAGGAGTTTTGGATTTGGCTTTGTTTTTGGCTTCCCTTTTCCTTTTGGTGCGATTTCGATTTGGATTTGGGCGAATCGGGCGAGGAAGGGGCAGACGTGGTGGGCACAGGATTTTGAAACGTCGACGCGCGGGAGCGATTAGTGGCAGTGGCTGCTGCACCTGCTGGACTCGGGCGGGATAAGGCACTCGAGGACAGAGACAAAGACGTTGTGGTTGCTTCTTTCTGTGCTGGGGGCGCTTGGGGCGCTGTAGCCGTTGTGGGCGCAGGGAGGAAAGAGCGACCAGGAGAATTTTGGGAGATTTGGGAAAAGGACGGATCTGAGAGGGAGTGTGCATGGGCGTGTCGTTGGCTGCTTTTTGGCAGGAACGACCCGGCTGCTGCAGCACTAGCGCTGTTGGGGGCGTTGCCAGTGTTGGCGTTTTGGTTGCCAGCGGTGCCTGTGCCAGCGCTGTAGCGGCGCTTTGTTGTCACAGGTGGGGCGGCAGTAGCTTGCACCTGCTCCTTTTGTTCCTGGCTTTGATTTTGGTCCGCGTCCGCACTCACACTGCCAGGAGACAACGACGGCAGCGACATGGGCGACGGCGGCATGCGCTGCAGACGCGACGGCAGAACAAGTGTATCTTTCTTTAAGTCGGCAAACCGGAAGGCGGGCAGTTTGGACGCGCTGTTGTTGATCCGGTGCTTGTGAAGGACGCTGTTATTGTGCGGCTGCGAGTCGGTGTCTTGCTTCTGCTGTGTCGTGTAGTGGCTTGTTGTAGAAGATGTTGGCGATGCTGGAGTGCCATCGCTGCCAAATGTAGGAGATGCCGGTGTGAGAGTTGGTGTATTATCGGGGCCGTTTGTGGGGTCGACGTTCGAGATTGTAGATGTCGATGCCTCGGCGGCTAAAGCGGGAGCCATGGCTGAGGAAGCCATATCGTCGATTGTGCCTTCCTCGAACGTAATCGGTTGCGACTTCCTCAAAATTTAATGTGAAATATAGAAAACCGAGAAGTTCCTTCCTCGTTTGATTTTGTCGTCTGGGAGCTCCTTCTCTTTGTGATTTTGTGTGTCTCCCCCTTTATTTACTTTCGTCCCCTTTTCCAGACTCTTCTTCAACCAACAACTGTCGTCTTTATTTCGTTCAGACAGCTGCCGTTCACCCCCTACTCGGCGGCTGGCGAAGTCGGAGCTCGTTCCGGCAGCTTGGGTGCTTCGTTGAAGTACTGAGTTGTGTTCGAGGTAAGTTGCTTCTGTTGTGTCTCGGTGAGCTGGGCGTGTTCCATCGGCGAACGGTGAGAAGCAGCGCGTGCAGCTGTGAGCAGAAGTGGTTGGATTTCGGTGCTCATTCGGTTTTGTGGCTAATGCTGTGGTCGGCGCGCGATACGCAGGAGAGCTATGATCCGGATTCGAGATACAGAGTACCGAGCACAGCAGATGTCGTCGAGGCTGTGAAACGCGAAACAAGGCCGGCAAACACAGGCGCGAGAATCGAAAATCTGGAGCAAAAAAAAGGAGAGTCGAACAAAAGATGTTGAAGATTCAATAATGCAACATCAGGAGGAGCTCGACAAGAAACGAACAGCTCGAAAGACTCAAAAGGCAATGAGCAAGGGTGTTTGAGGGGCTGCTCTCCTATGTTGGGAGTACCGAAATGGACTGCAGCTCTCCTGGTGGATTCGGTGTGGACTGTGCTGCCCCCTCTCTATTCTCCTTTCTCTCTTTCCTCGTTTTCTCTGAGAAAAAAACGTAAGTGAGAGTTTATCGTCGTATCCTCTTCTTGTCTCTCATGAACTGACGCTAGACAGAAAAGAGGAAATGTTGGAGCAAGAGGAGCAAAGAGATGGACAACGAGACAAGGTTGTTTCTATCAGAAAGGAACTCTGAGCGGAGAAGAAGGACGACTACGGCTACGACCACGCTCGATGATCAGCGAGAAAAACGTGCTTTGATATCCTTCGAGCTTCCTTCGTCTGAGCACGACACCGGCGACAAAACGGAGCAGAAGAAAAAAAAAAGAAACCAAAGACCAGCAGAAAAAAGGAGGCGGAAAAGGTGACGAAGGACCCGAGACAAATGTTGAATTTGCACGGCTCCCGACATGACATTTTTTCAATCGGGAGAGGTACAACATACAACATACAAATTACCAGTCCAGAGAGCTCCCATGTTCTCGGTGCTCCAATACGCACCTACCCGCATGCACATCCACTCGACTATCACAGGGGTCTGCAGGTAGCCAGGAGAATAGGGGAGCCTTTCCCCCTCCACCTGCCACCCTCCACTCTCTCTTAGACTCTTCCCCTCGAGCTAGTCGACGCAAGGACGACATGCAGGCATCATAATCCCGTCGCTGCCGTCAAGGTGGTGTCCAAGTCCCAGTCAAGCCAGTTATCTGAGGCAAGCTCAGGTGAGATACGGGCCTTGAACAAGAATGATCGGCGCGAACTTTTGGCACTGCGATCGTGTTTTTCTGGGGCTCAATTGCTCGCTTCTCGCTCGAGGCGATGCGTGGAATCAAAGGGTGAGACATGCAGCTATGCCTGCCATGGACGTTTTTAAACATCAGCGAGTGTTGCGTTGTGGGCGCCGACGCCGATCTTGACAGTCTCCCTCGTTTCGTTTGCTTCTTTTTTGTTTTCCATGGTTCTTTTTTCGCCCTTGCCTTTGCGCTCAAGTTTCCCGTCGTCTGTTTGTTGTTCGCCGGTTCCTTCTTTTACATTCTGTCTTCCCGTCTCTCCCTGCCTCTCCCTTTCTTTGGTCACATCAAGTTGTGCAAACTGCATTTTCTTTGGTTGTCACCAACATCTATCACAAAAAGAGACCAATATCAGACATTAAAAATCAATTCACTGTTGCGATTCGCTGGTCGAGCCGTGCGTGATCCACCGAACCTTAAAAGATACCCCTCGCTCGTTATCATCCCAGCCACCCTCCCCTACAATTATCAATTTACAAAAGACAAGAGACAGAAAAGATGTAGCAAGCACTCAATGGAAGTATCCAAGTATCAAGAATTCCTCCCAGCAAGAGACAGGCAGAGGAAAATCAAAAGGTATCTTACGCAATTAACAACAGAGGATACAGGCAGACAGGGTGACAAACCCAGGAGACGCTAAAACATCAGCAAGTCCTCGCAATATCGGCTCTTGGAAGGACCCTCACAGGGCCCATGCAGCAAAACGGTCGGCCCTGCGCTTGGCCCAACATGCATATTTTGCTGCATCGTCCACTGCACGCCAATGCATGTGTTGTCTGTTTTATTTCGATTTTGTTGCTTTTTGATCGTTCCGCTTCTTTTCTTTTTTGTGCGTGTACGCGTCTGTCTATCGCAAGAGATCCTGTCCTCAGGCCCAAGCTTTCATACCTCACTCTGGCTGTTGGTGGCGCACAGCACTGGTCCGAAATTCCTTTTCAACTGGCAAAAGATACAACGGCGAGGGGAAGGAAGAGCAAATGGAAATTGCAAGAAAAGAATGCAGGTAGTGTTACATCGTTTTGACAGGTTGCACAACGGCGTTGAGAAGTCTCCGTGCAAGACCAGTCTGGCTTTTCTGCAATTTGCCTATTGTTCCCCTTTACCATTGAGTAGAGCAGAAGCACGATTTCGTGTATCCCTTTTCTGCATCTCGGTGGACGGTGGCTGGGCAAAAGCACGAATAGGGGGAACATTAAGAAGAGCAGGACGTGCGCATCAAAAAGATGCGAAAAAGCTGGTTTGGTGATGCGCTCGGTCTTTTCTGTCTCCGCCTTCCTTCTTAAGCCCTCCTTCTGCGCCTTCGAGAATCGAAAAAGGACCGTTCTCACACAGAACACGGCTCTCACGGATCGCCTACCACCTTGACATTCTGTGGATGTGCAGATGCTCCAAACGAGACCAACAAATCTGTCCGACTAATAAACTAACACGATCTCGTTAGGCTTATCGTGATAATAGCTGTGATATAGCCAACCCAGCCGTCTATCCGACATGTTTACTGATTTGTGGTAAATGATGTCGCCAATGAAACAAAACGGCGGTACAACAAAAACTCTTTTATCCGACATTTGACAACAGGAACTCAATAACAATATCCGACAGGGCTGTTTTAGCCTTTGTCACACGAACTACCCGTTGCACACAAAAAGGTGACAGACACTTCTCCGGAAAGCCGTGTTCTCTCGCCTCCGGCGTATTCTCCGCCCTCCTTTTCCCTGCTGTTTTGTGCTGCCAAGTGAAACGACTCGATATTTTGATATGCTGGCAAAGGTAACCCCCAAAAACGACAAACTGCCAGAGAGCCTGGTCCCAAAACAAGGCCCCTCGGCAGGGAAGAAAAGAAAGAACAGGGGAAGCCAGCAGTGCTTTTGTCCCTTTTGTTGACACGCGGAGTGGAGTTGCACTGAGAATTCTCTCCCTTGTCTTCTCTCCCTGCCCCTCGCTGCACCTACTAAGAGTAGCGTACCAATCCCCGTCCATAGGGAGCTGCAAGAAAAATTAAGACGAAAATCGACAGGGACCAGCAACAACGAAACGAAAATATCCCACCAAAATGGGAGCCGTCTTGCACAAACTTGCTCCTCGTATGAAGGAGGTGGCTTTGTGGGTGGTGGTCAGATTTTCGTCTTCACCTTGCAGTTTGTCTCCTGCTGCACTCCTTTCTCTGTCACCCCTAAAAATATAAACGAAGTGGGCGCCGCCATGTCACTGTACCCAAGCACCACCGTCACCTTTTCCCACCTTTTCCACCTTGTTTGCGTCTCCTGTGTCGTGCAGAAGGCCGAGCCCACAAAATTGTGCACAAAACACAAAACCATATTGAGAGCACAAATGGGTGCATGCTACGACGGAATTGGCCAGAACCAGACTCACGGCCCGCGATGTCGACACAGCTGTCAATCCTAAAATCAATCCTAAAAATACGAATACGCCTGTACTGCGAATATCGATAGCCTTTGAGATCCAGACGGTTTCCTGCGCAAACCATATCTCAGCTGTGTCTTGCCATTTCTCGGGGCCGTCTAAACATTCTGAACCGGAGCGGTAATGATGCGAGCCTCGTGCAGCGCACAACAGTCCACTACCGCTCACGGCAGCCACGAGAGTGTCGATCGCTGCTGCAAGGGATGTTGAGCGCCTCGACCGCGCCTGGTTTTTCTGGATCAAACGTGGCAAAACTCGGCGTGTGTCCCTCTTTCTTTTTGATATTCCATCTCTTCTTTTTTTCGCGTTTTCTCGATCTTAAACTTGTCTTTCTTTTCCACATTTCCATCTCTGATTCTTACGCGCGATTTTGTCTTTTTGTCTTGCTTTTTCCCCTCTCCACTCCTCTCCTTCCTTACTTCGCTCGCGCCTCGATCCCCTTGCCCTCCCTTGCTTAGCGCGTCCATTGGCCGTTTCAATATCCCATCTCGCCCATATTTTTTCTGACCTTCCTGACAAGACAGACAAGAGGGCCCTGGCCATATCACCTTTTTGGGGCATCTGGTATTCAAACAGGCGCGAGAAGACAGGGGAAGCAAAAGCACAAACCAACAGCCATTGTCCGTTTCCACCCCCATCCCTCCATCGAGAGTCCCACTCACACGGGCTCTTCTCACGTTTCTTTGCCTCTTTGCTCTCTCGCCATATCCACAGCGCAACGTGCTGGTGTCGTTCCTTGTGGGTTCGCACGAATAGTGGACTCAATCCTTCATAATAGCGTGTTTGCGGGACATGCCCAAAATACATACCCAGGTAGTGCCAGGGTCTTTGGAAATGGGATGAAAAGGAAGAGAGATGAGAGCAGAGAGAAAGAGAGAGAGACTGCTTGAGGGGGGAAAGCGGGAATCTCACAGGTCATCCCTTGCGTCGGAGCAAAAACAAGAAAACGGGAACGAGGCGAGGCGAGGCGAGGCGACAAGATACCATCCTCGACGGGATTATTGACAAGGGCATCTGTCCAGGTTCCTTCTCGGTGCTGTCTTGCTGCCCAAGGAGAAGGAAGTCATCCCATGGCCTAGCAGCGACAACAAACAAATTTGACAGGAAAGCTCCTGTGAAAGAACAGGCGCCACCGCGAACGCTCACTGCATCGTCCAAAGACAAGCACTGTGGACAGGATGCGGCACCTGCAGACCTTGCACTTGCAGCAGGAAAAGAGCGCCTCTGCAACTCTGCAGGATGAAAAGTGGACGGCAGTCGCCAGATGGAGCGCGAAATGGAGTGCAAAATGGAGCTCGCAAGACGCGTCGTGAGGGTCGTGTGAAGATTTAGAGTTGGCTGATGCAGCACTTCAATGGGGCGTCTCCATTTGAATGTTGGCCAGACCTCGGTGACAAAAGGCAAGAAAGCAACAAGACGCGGACATTGACACCATCTGAAGAAGGAACGCGACAAAAAAAAGAGAGGAATATGGAGAATAAAATAACGGAGTCAAGGTCGGAGCATGTTGATGTCGTATGTCGTACGGGGCAAGTGCAGGTGCAAGACGCCATATTACTGAAAAGATATCCGAAAAGAAGTCTGGGGGCGGCACGATGTCAGCACAGCTTGTCTTTGATTTCTCTCCATCATTGTCTCCATCGTCGTCGTATTATTTGAACCCTCAGTCTGTGAGTGCACAAGTGGACATGAGGAGATTTCTTCGACGGCCCGCTGCATACGACGTTAAACGTTGCAGACGCCATGGCAGACGCCGTGAGTTGTATTGAGCGAGACCGAGGTGAAGCAAGTGCTCCGAAAACACGTAAAAATAAACAAGACAAGAGTCAACGTGACAAGAAGCCAACGACAAACGGGGAATGTCGCAGAGGGGAAAGGGGCGTGCGGTGCGTCTCGGAGAGAAAATGGCGACAGTCGACAATAATTGAGAATCATAATCGTCAAAGCACAAGATTGCAACGACGTTTCTCTATGCAACACAGATTATTTTTTGATGTATTTTATTTTTGATCAAATTCATTTTTCTAAATTATAAATCCAAGTTGGATTTTAACTATTTCAATCCGTACACATAACATTTTCTCGGCCGGATGAAAACGGCTACTCCGGACAGACCCTGGCGGAACCTGACATCACTCCGGAGCATGAAACGCCACACCTCCGTACGGAGTGCCTCCGTACGGGGCCTCAAGTTCTCAAGAGTGTTCCGGATGTTGTCAAACAAAAGAGGCTATATTCACGTGACTATCTTACCGTGTTCGTGCCCGACGTCACGATGAAGTAAACAATTGTCTAGGCAGCTCCTAGAAATCTGAAACACGACAGTGACATCACAGCCCCTCATCGTGACTCAACAAACGAAATACAGCACGAATAGCTCTCACAGAAGGACAAACAATAAGCTGCAATTGCTACACAGGACTGCCTCCGTACTCCGTAATTGTTCACGGAAGTGGAATGTTTCGTCCAGCTTGCGGGAAAGGGAGGGTGGATGAGGGGTCGACCCAACACGCATTTACACCAGAATCGTTTGATCGTCACACGATCTCTCTGGATTTTTGTCCCTCTGCCTTTATTTTGTGCAGTATTCTTTTGCATCATGACGAAAGTCTCCGGATTGCAGGAGAAGAGAGCAAACCGTACCAATTTTTACAAGAGGTGCCCATGCCTAGAGCCCAACAAAAATGCGTTTGTTTATCTTTGCCATTGTCACGATCTGTATCATCAACAGGGCTGTGCAAATCGGGCATGGATATCGACCCCAACCACTTCTCTCCCCTTGAAAGCTTCTAGACCTTTTTGTTTCAAGGCGAGCCCTGATCAAAACGATGGACATCGCTTCCGCCAACAGAGAGACTCACAGGGCTGCTTACCGTCGTGCAATCCCTCCAGTCCCTCACCCTCCCATTCTTGGCAGGATCGTGAGGCCTCAACCTGTGACAAAGGTGACACGACACAACACAAGTTCTTGCAGAACACAATACAAAGCACAACGCGACACAATGCACAAACATCTAAAAGAGGTATACGGAAGTAAGCAGGCCAACATACTTAATACGGCGTGCAAAGGGCACAAACGTGCACAGCATACCAAAAGACGGCGTACAGCATTTTTCGCACGTCACATGGCTACTTTTATGTTCCCTCTTCTGTCGTCTTGAAACCTTCTCGTTCTCCTTGTACGCCTGTCATATGACAATATGCCAATGACAACATGTCGCTGCACAACAAAACAGCTCATGCCGTTGTGCACACGGCATGTCAAGGCAGCCTTTTGATAGAAGGCATGCTTACTCCGTAGTTACGGTCTGCAGCAACCGCCACGGCAAAGGAAGGCTGGCGTCTGACAAGTTAGAGAATTGAGGGAAATACAGACCGCCATGATATCATAATATCATAAGCGAGGTCTAGAACAGTGTCAAAATTTGACAAGAACAACAGACGTCGGGTAGGATGCGGGAGAGCAGCTGTAACCAAAGATGGGTGACCGAAACAGAGACAAACAAGGCAAGGTAGTACGGAGGTGAGAGTTTTGTGTTTTAACACAAAAAAGGCTTATTGCCACCAACTGAAACACTACATGCTGATACTGGTGAATGGTGAGAGAACAAGAATCAACCGGAGCATACCGGTCATGACAAGAAACCCGAGTTAGTGTCCAAGTACACGTGCATTTCTGTGCCTGACCCAGGAACCTCGTCCACGGTCCCGGGTTCTAGTCAGTTCGGAGAACTATCACCGGTTTCGTAACCGTTTTTACCTACCATCTCCTTTTTAAGCATATGTCTAATGGTAATTATCCGTGATGCCTGTTGCTTCTTTGCACCATCCATCTCGATGAAACTCGATATGCACAAAACAGTTCTTCCTCACCACGGTGTTCGTCCAAGCCGGGACGGGATGGGTCTACCTCTGCTGACCAGGCGAGACCGACCTTTGACGTCGTTCACATTCAAAACAAAAACGGAATCCAAGCTCAAGGAACTCGGGATATCTCCTTTCGGGATGGTGTACGTGGGGGGTTTTCAAGGAACATGAACACATTCTGCTGCATCGACTAACTCTATTTTGTTTTGAATTCTCGGCTGCATAAAACAGAGACGGTCAGGTCAGCCTTGCAAGATACGGGATGCGAGATGCGAGCCGTCTTGTTGTTGCCGACGCGGCTGTTGCAGAATGGTTGTTTATGTCCTTGTCCATATCAACATCCACCCGTGATATATGTCTTGGGGTTGTGCATTCTACCGGTTGACCAATTTCCCCTTTCCCATTTTACCAGCCAGCCTGACAGCATGCCCATGTTTGATTTTACCGTTGCCCATCTTGATATGGACCTTTTGAATTTATCCGCGTTTGTTTTGTTTACTCTAGCAACAGCCACGATGGTACAGCCTTAAGCTACCATATATATGGTAATAGCATTTGACTTTATATAAAATGTCCATATATCCCACCCGCCCGGCAATCTGTCTGTGACGGGTTCCAGGTATATAGAATCGATATTTGTTTACACCTGCGTCATTTTCTCTCTCTCTCTCTCTCTCCTTCGTTTTTCTTTTCCCCATTCTGGAACACTTCTTGCAAGGTGTTCATTGCCTTGTGCCTGGATCTAGCCATGCCGTTCCAATCTTGGCCACGCGATCTCATTTCTCGCTCTCGCTCTCAATGCTATCGCCGTTCGACGAAGTATTAGGCATCGATATAAGGACGCATGTCCCCCATCCAGGCACGGGACACGGCTTGTATCCCGCGCGGAAGCACCTGGCCATGTTCGTGTTTGGTAACCCGGCCTTGATATATCAACACATCGTCGATTGCCCTACGATATATCTGTCACCGTATCAAATTGACAGGTTTGTGTCTACAAGAACAGAAGGACTCACCTCGGAGCAAGGCCCGTCTCGCCCGGCCGTCATCCGGTTCTTTTCTCGTTTGTAAAAGCAAGACTGTCGTCAAGAATTATGTGCGGTCCACAGCCTTGCTTGTTGTGTTTCTTTTTTGAGGTTTTACCATTGTTTACTTTCTTCTTTTCTTTTTGAGCCTGTCACTTGGCTTCTCCCATGCCCGTCACATTGACAGGCCTCGTCTTTTAGCGTGCTATGGACAAGTACGACGGTCAACGTAGCATGCCAAATTGTTTCTTGTTGTTTCCATTTGTTTCAACTTCTTTTTCCTTGTCTGTGACTGCGACTTTCCTTCTTTCTAATGGTCTCCATTCTCACATGCATGCACAATCCTTCGACTGTTCATCACCCTGGCACAAAACATCAAAAAGTGCAGCTGGGAAGCACAATAAAATTACTCGTACTTTTAATTCAAATCCTGGAGTTTTCACAATCAATTTGCATCTTGCATCTGTCGTGGATACGTCGTACTTTGATTTTGATAGTACGGAGTACATACTGTGAGACTCGCGTCCTTTTCCTTTTTATTCTCTTTACCGCGAATTTGCATCTGGCCTGCATCTGCAGCCACCAAAGTGCACGGAGCAATACGGGAGATAAATAGTGGGTTTCGATGCCTGTTAGTTCACTTGGACCCTGCGTTGTGCATGCTTTTTCAAAGATGACAGTCCACTGTTTATTACGGAGAAGTCAGCCAAAAGCCACAGCAAAAGAACAAGGCCAAGTGCACTTCATTCGGGAACGCTAACAAAGGAGCTTGGGCGCAAAATTGAAGAAACAAACAAGGCGAGAACGAAACCAAAATATTGCAGAGAGAAGAGGCAACAAAAGCGAGTTGAATAGGTTCGGTCGACACTCAATTGAGGACGTGCACGAGTTCAAGAGAATCGGCCACGCAAAATAATCGAGTGTGAGTGGATCCCCTCTTGGTCGAGAAAGATGAAAAAAGGAGATAAAAAAAGAGGGTGTGGGCAGGCAAGCCAAATTGGTAGCGTTTCAGATTTTGTCCGGGGGAGACCTTGTCCTGTTCGAGCCTTTTTTTATTATTATTTTTATTTGGCCACTGAAGCCACAGATGGGAAAGGTGGGCAAAGTGGGCTTCAGTGGACAACCTCAGAGCAGAAAAAGCAAAGAAGAGGGCCCGAAGAGGACCACAGCCTTGCCCCTTTTAAGGGTTGGCGTGCAATCGATGGACGCCCCATCTGCACTCTTAAATCGACAACTTTTAGCCTTTGAGGCGTCATTTGTTTTGAATGAGCTGAATGGAGACATCAAGACGGCAAATGTCAATATCATGCTTTCGTACTTGTAAACTTGGAGCTATGACATTGAGGTTGAGATGAAGAGAGCGAAAAGAAAATACGACGTGAAAAAGAAAGCAATTTTGCTCACTGTTCGGCGAGAAGAGGCCTCAATCTGACTGCCTGATTTCTTAATATATCTTTCTTCTCCTTCGCCTTATTTTAGATTTTTGAGACTTTCAGATGCCTCGGTTGCACTTTTAAAAGAGACCTCGGAGCACACAATATACTCTCCGACAGAACCTTGAGCTCTGATCGAATATCTTGCCTTGTCTTGGAATGGTTGTAAAAATAGCACTTAGATCACATCTTGGGGTCTTTTTTGTCTTGGGATCCTCATTCCAGGCGCGCTGAAGATTCAATGTCCTGTGTCCATCAAATTCCGTAATTTAATCTTAACCAAATGTCCATTCTTGCGTGTGCTGACGTACTTTGTACTTTAAGATGTATTTTAAGATGCACTTTCTCCATATATTTTCTGTCGTCAGGATTTATGGATTTTGGTGTCGTCTTCGTGTCATTCGTGTTGGTTCGTGTCGTCAAAAAGCTCCGACCGGAGTGGCTCATTCTGACGACGCACTGCGGCCTGTGTGTGAGAATTAAAAAAGAAATAAAGAAATAAAGAAAGATATAGCGGTGAGCGTCGCGTGTCTGACCCTAGCCGGGGTATTACTTAGGGCCAGTTCGCGTCTTCCCGAGGCAGGCAGGGAGTACCTGGGACCATCCAGGCACGCGTCGTGGTATCTTATTATCATGTCGTACCTGTCTTCGTATGTATCTTACACCGTGCTCAGAAATTCGAGGGCTTGCCAATATTCTTGTTCTTGTTCGATTCCAATCTTTTTGTCTGTTGCAACTTAATTATATCATAGCTCACAACTGTCATGTTGCAATTTTCCAGGACTTTGAAAAGAACGGGAAGCTAAAGACGTGCAGATGGAAAAGACGACACATGTGGAGAATTAAAATAGAAAATAAAAGGGGAAGGTCGACACGGGAAGAACTGCGACCCTGCAGGTGACTTTATTTTGTCTCCTTGCTTCAAGAAGAACGAGCAAAGGTGAAGCGGTGAGGGCTTGGAATCCCCAACAGTCTATGTTTATGCAGTTGGGAAGGGATAACTTTGAGATGCATCTCAGTCCAACAGATATGAGGCTCCATCGTCTGAGGTTTGTCTACGACGTGCAAATGCATACGACCACTTGGGGGCATACTCACACATGCCGAGAAGCCAAGCCCTCCTGCAGCATTGTTTATTACCATCGGCAAAGGGGCTTGCGAGGCCCTTGTTTCCCCTTCACTCTCTTTATTCTCTGAACATGTATCGGAGATGGAGAACAAGGAGCACGAGGGCACGAGAATACCATGCCAGGACCACCCAGGACTGCCCCTTCAAGCCTTTGTCGTCGCATGTCAAAAAAGATAATCAGGAGACGGACGAGCAGACGGCAATCAGGAAAGCCCATGGCCAGGTATGAGGGATGCAAGTACGGAGAATGTCGTATGCGGCAAAGAAAATGGCTGTGCACTGGAGTTTTGGGGGCCCTTGGCCCAGCAACGAGGGCATCAGAAACACCAGAAACATCAGAGATATCAGAATCTGCGCATCGAGAACAATGGCATGGCCATGCTTCTCCCATCTTCTGTCCCATCTTCTCTTCCAGGGGGCTTTCAGCGTTCCATTGCCCCATTGCTTCAGGGGGCAGCGACAGGCGACGAAACAGTCAAACTTGGGACGAGATCGTGCGGTGGTCCAAAAAATGGCATTGACGGGTCGACGACAGCGAATCCACACACGCAAAGTGCAAGGAAGCTCAGAGTCAAGAAGCCAGACCGCAGCAAGTATGGAGAATTCATGAGATGCCTTGCATTCGTATCATTGTGAGATCCTGGGATGCTTGTGAGATAAGTACGGCTAGACACTCCATATTTCTTTTTGGGTGCTTTTGTCGGCCATTTTGCCAGGCCGCCCTGAAAATAGAAGCAATATTGTCCTGAGAAATTAGGCCTGTCTCTCACAAGGCCGGGCCCTGGAAAGGAAACAAGAGTAAAAATGAAATAAAATAATTGGGGAGGAAACAAAAAAGCTGACACCTCGGACAGGAAGAAACGAGCAGGGATCTTGAGGGCAAGGGTGATGAGGGACGAGCAACAGTGGCAGAGTGGGACAAGCGGCCAGACAGACCAGGGTTCAGGGTTGAGATCCAGGCAGGCAGGGCAGAGAGAAAGGCAGAGTGGATGAGAAGGAGAAGAGTCAAAAGGACAAGAAAAAGAGACGAAAGAAAAGAAAACCCGCTGTGGCAACCAGCCAGGGGTAGGAAGGGTGCAACACGCGCCCAGTACCCTGCGTAATACCCCGTAATACACCTCAGTATGGAGTATTCGCAGTCGTTCCTCGTCCTCATCCATCGTGTCGACGTCGTCTCTTGCCATGCGTTTTCAAGGACCAGCCAGGCCCTGTCGAAAAAGCATGGACGACACACGGCCACACGGCCTGTTAGGCGAGGCGTGGCTGGCGAGACAACAAGCGCATCGTGGGCGGCAAAGGCAAGCAAAATAGAAAACGGATCGAAGAAAATAGAAACGGGAACAGGCGCGTCTATTCCTGACTCACAAAAAGCTGTCCACTTGACGGGCCTTATGTATTTGTTCAAGCAGAAACGGCCGCCTCAGTCGCACATAGAGGACGGCTGGAGGAGATGAAGACGACCAACGGCCACGGCCGGCCTGGAACCTGCAATAAAATGATGCAAAGCGCCACAGCGCCAACAAACACACAGGGCCAGTTGCGGTGTTCCGGAATTTCGAATTATTCTCACAAAACGGTCCAGATGCAAAAGGTACGGAGAAAAAGAAGCGGCCAGACAAAGGCAAAAGGCAAGAGCCATATGCAAATGAAAAAAAAAAAAAAGGCCGCATCGACTGCACCTTCCCGCTGCGACGGAGAGGGTTCCTCCTCTCTTTCCTCATCCCTCTCCGTAATAATGACCCCCTCCTTCTTCTCTCAGTCTGTCCTTTCTCTCCTTCCCTCTCACATCGTTAAATTTGGAGCGAGGACGCCCATTGGCTGAAGGTTCTATTTATAGTAGGCGCCAGAACCAGTCGAAACGCCGCTCCAGCAGATTGCCGCGTGCTGATTGGCCGCCCGGACAGGGGATGGGTGTTCCAGACGCCGCTGCTCTGCAGCGTGATTGGACTACCGCATAACAAAGTGGGGCTCCCTACCAGTAAGCCACAGCATGCACGCTCCAACACGACACTTTTTTGGCTTTCCCGCGCGCAGGGAAAGTGCGACAGCGAGCCAGAGTAACAGGAAGGAACACCCACGCGAGGCCCGCTTTTCTCTCTTGTTGCGCCTTCTGTGCCTGTTTTTGGCTTGTCCACTGCCGCAATCCTGATCCTCTGTTCCTCTGCGTTTCTCTCTGTCTGTCTCTGTTGCGTGCGTGCACAGCATGGCTCTTTTCTCTCGTTCTCTTGTTCCCTCGTTCTTACGTTCCTTCTCGTTCTGCTCGTCTCCTCCTGCTTGTTGCAGATCTTACTGGTCTTCTTTTCCTCCCACGCGCCCTCGACGTTCGGCCCTCGACCTGGAACCTCGATCTGTCGCTCTTGCTATTTTCCTCGCCTATGTGTCGGTTCCGCTCGCTCCTGCCCGTTGAATAGCATCCTCACATTCTACATCGTACAAGGAAATTGTGCACACAGAGATTAACAAGTTGTGACTTCCTTACCCGTGGCCGTCGCCAGTCGCTCCTGCCGCCCACCCCTCTTTCCTCGTCGTTGTGTGTTTATTCTCAGACCTTCCCGCCCAAGAGGAGAAAGAGGGCCCCGTTTCTTCAGCACCAACAGCCCTCTTTCTGGCTTCGATCCCACCCTCGTTCTTTCTCCGTCAGTCGCTCGCGCTTTCCCTCTCCACACAAGAACTCCACCACCCTCCAATCATCCCCATCCCCTTCCAATTCCCAGGCAAACCCCTGCCGGTCTCCATCCTCTTGCTGAGAACAAAGGCCTGGCACCTGTGGGAACGAGTGTGTGGCTCTTTCCTTTTTCCTGTTCAGTGTTCACAGACTGACTGACGGGCGCACACACGCACACAGCGCTTCGCATCTCACCCGCCGCGCTCTTTCCTTCGTTCTCTTTCGTTTCCCCCTCCTCGTCCTTCCTTCCTCCCTTGTCCCTTGTCACTCGCAACTCAAGCGCCAGCCAAATCTGTTTGTTGGCTGCTCTTTCTTCTTTTCGTCCTTTTTTCCCTCCCGCACTTTCTCACCCACGCCCAGCTTGTCCTGTTTTCTGTTCCTGTCCCTTCCCACGTCCTCTCTTCCTCTCTTCTGCTTGTTTTCTTTCGACACTTTTACCTGTTTTCTTCTTTTCCTCTGGGAACATCACCAAACTTATACCATCGCCGCACGCTTCGAGAGAGCCGACAGACGACGACCTCGCCCTATTGACTTGCGATCGCCCTCTCTTTCTCTTTTCCTCCTCCGCCTCTTTTCCGCGTCCGCTCGAGTCTCTTTCTTCGTCTTTCCTTTTTCTTTTGTTGTCTATTTTCTTTATCTTATTCTCTTTTCTTTCTTTCCATCTCTCCCTCTCCACGGCGCTTGCCTCTCGACTCGTCCAGCGGCTCAACCGACAATGTGTTAGATCCTTCCTAGACCAGAATCTCGTTTGCTTTCCGCCTCTTCTTTCTTTCTTCTTTCTCTCTCGGCCGGCCTTTGTCTTTCAGCCCTCTCTCTCTCAACTGTTGCTTTTCGCTTTCTTTGCCGTTTTGCTCGACCTGGCAATTCGCCCTAATCTCTTCCTTGTTCGCTGCGTTGCTGGTTTTCTCTGCGACAAATCCCATTCTTCTCGGTCTCCTCTAGACTCTTAATAATCGATCTCTACGCTCTTCGCCTTTCTTTTCTTTCTTCTTCTCCCAGTACCAATACCCAGGCGGTTCTCGCGTACTGGGTCTCGGCACGGCAAAAGCAAAACTGGAGACCTCCAACGACCGCGCCGGCACGCCGCCGACAAGACCGAACGGCACATCCTCCAGCGGCGCCTTGAACGAACAAAGGCCTTCCTCCTTCCTCCCTCTACAACCCTCCCGACTCCCGCCGCCGCCTCCCTTTCCGACAATGCCTTCGGCTACCGCACGGCGATTATACGAGGACCAAATACCCTCGTTCATGTCCGTCTTCGACTTGGGTGCCGAGACGATGGATGACCAGAACACAGTCACCGTTGTCGATCCCAAAATAATAGGCTTCCCCGGCTCCAGTTTCGCTGAGAAGCAGCTGGCCAGCCACGCTCGCCCCCATCAGCCTTCCTCCACAACCACAACCGGCGCCGCTGCGCCTCCCTCACTCTCCGATCCGTCGCACCGCCATCACGACAGCACCTCGACGCAAATGTCCGAGTCGGCTGACTCGTCACCCACGACCACAATGTCTTGTACCGATTCGTCCTCCCTCTCCGACCCGTCACCATCCTCTTCGCCTGACTCGCCAATAAATCTTGTGCCTCTTGCTGCTTTCCCTGGTCCTTCTTTCGGTGGTTTCTCGTCAATGTCTGTTGGCCTGGCCTCATTATCAGTAATTGACCCGAACAACACCAACAACGGCAATGGCCAGGGACTGGAACGGCCCATGACTTCGCCGTCGCCGCGGCGCGCCCGCAACATGAAGGGACTGTCTATTCAGCCTCCTTTTGTTTCGCCGACGCTGTCTGCGACGTCGCAAATTTCCGAGCCTACTTCGCCTTCCTTCATTAAGCCCCAAATCCCGGCCATGAAGCGGAAACCGAGCCAACTCAGCTTGAAGACGACGACTCATGAACTCATCAAGTCCACGGCAATTGAGGTGCCCCAGTCACCATCACTAGTGATCCCGCCCATTCTGCAGCGCCGCGCCCTAAAGCATTCGACATCCTCGCCACACATTCTGTCTTCGCTCAAGTCTTCAACATTTGGTCCCCAAGGTGGCATGACCTTCCCTACGGTTCTCGAACGCAACGAGTCCGGCCTCTCTGAATTTTTGCGCCCTTCCAAGCCGGCTGGCCCGACTGGATTTGACGCCACAATTCTCGAGGAGGAATCGCCAATACGCGCGCAGATTGCAAACCGCGCTGCATATGAGTTTGAACCATACCACGAGGTTGAGAACAACGAGGACCAGAAGACGCCCGGCTACCCTGATGGCCCAATCGCTATTTACGACGACAATGTATATTTGTACCTGGAGCCGACGGCAGAGGAGGCTGCGCGCTTCGACGTTGTTATCAACGTGGCTCGCGAGGTGAACAACCCGTTCAAGCAAAAGGCAATGAAGGCCAACGCGCGTTCATCTCCCTCTCCACCGCCTCAGCAGCCGCAGCAACAGTCGTCGCCGCAGTTAAATGGTCTGAGCATTGCAGTGCCAAAACTGGCGCCCATCATGGAACCGGTGATGGAGCAGGAGCCTGAAGCTGCACCCACCTCACAACAGACGACTAATGGGACTATCCCAATGGTCTTGGAGCCGACCACCATTCCTATGGTCATTGAGCCCACCACTTCCCCGACCTCCAACGAAGCCTCCGCCAGCCCTCAAACTTCTTCCGCCCGTCTTAAGCGCAAGGCACCAGCGCTGTCCCTGTCCTTGTCGGAGCCTACTGCTCCTGCTGAATCGAGCAATGAGGACAACACCCCCACCACCCCTAAGGCTACTCAGACCCTGAAAGAGCCCGAGTATATCCACATGCCTTGGGATCATAATACCGACATTGGTCAGGATCTTATGATGCTCTGTGAGAAGATTGACAAGAGAACGAAGGAGGGCAAGAAGGTCCTGATCCACTGCCAGCAGGGTGCCAGTCGTTCAGCCAGTCTGATCATCGCGTACGGCATGTACCAGAACCCGGAACTGACCGTCAACGATTCGTACTATGCCGCCCAGGCCAAGAGCAGATGGATCAGCCCCAACATGCGCCTTATGTACTGCCTGCAAGACTTCCAGAAGGAGGTCAGCAAGCGGAAGGCCTCGAGCTCCTGGCTGCGTCCTGGCCGGAGCCCGACCAAGCACCGGACGGCTCTCTCCATGGATGCGATCGAAATCTCGCCCAAGGAGCCTCTATCGGCCCCCTTGCCTGCCGAGGACCAGAACGGTAGCGGCAGCGCAGCGCTGAACAGCCCAGAGAGAAGCCCAATGCGGCCACGCGGCAACTCTACGCCCAACAGCCGGGAGGCTATCTCTCCAGGCCCATCATCAGCACCATCGAGCTTCTCCTGGGACGAGAAGGAGGACGAGAACGACCCGCAGCGGTTTGGCCGGTTCGACTTTGGTTTCACATCGACTGCTCTGCAGCCACCAAAATTGAACCCGCCGCCAATGTCATCGAGCCTTGGCGGCAGCGGCGGCCTTACTTTGCCCGGCCAGGGCATGGGTGGTGGTGGTTTCATGCGTCCACCTCCCTCGCCTGGCTTTGCGGCCCACCGCTTCGGCGAGTTCCCCGAGAGCTCTCGTTCTTTCCCTTCTTCGTCCGGATTCCCACTGCTTAGCCCGGGTTTCCCGCCGCCTCGCAGCTCTTGCAGCGACGGTCTGGACAGCATCCTCGCCCGAAACATGGCACCTACTATTAACTCTATCTCCACATCCTCTTCTTCCTCCAACAACATTAACATCCCCTCTATCGCCACCACTGCCACCACTACGATCGACGCGCCCCCGGCACCCACCTTCAAGACGTCGTTCTTCAACCTCCCCGATATCAGCGCCAAGTCCAAGCCGAAGCCTGCACCAGTGTCCACACTGGCGCCAACGGAAACAACAGAGCAGACAATCATTGTCCGTCCGGCCTACATTGACGACGACGAGCCGCTCATGTCGCCGCGCGCCGAGACCATGACAAACAACCCGCTGCACGGCCATTTCGCAGAGCTGTCGTCGGGTATGCATTTCGTGGAGGTGCCGCCGACGCCAGGCGAGGACAAGGACAACGACCTCTTCTCTCCACGCGAAACCATGTTCCCGCGCGATCCCTTCTTCCCGTTTGGCCGGCCCACGCAGTCGGACGATCCCCGCAGCCCGCCCACCAAGGGCGAAACGCCTATTGTGCGTTCTATTGATGATTTGATATGAAAAAAGAGGAGCTCATTCTATTCCTAGATAAAGGAGATGGCAGCACACTCTAGCGAGCGTTTTGGTGTTTTTCATTATTTTCAGGTGTTCCAATCTTTATTCATGTGCGGCCTTTCATTTGTTTTTTCTTCTCTTTTGTTACCTATTCATTGGCAGGGGAAAGGGGAATTAAGGGCGGTACCAGCCGGTGTTGGTGTTTTTTTCCTTTGTCTCCTTCTACCATTTTCTCTCTATCATCTTATCCTTGGATCTATGACCTTGGCCTTATTTACCTCGCGGGCCACATTCATAAACGTGGTGTTTGGTTCCATTTTCGATCGTCCAAAAACCTCTTTCCTGTATTATTATTCTACTATCACAAATAACAAACCATTACAAGCATATGAATTTCCAATTTGCTTTGGCCATGCTTTGATGCTGGTTGATCCGCGTGTCTATGTATACAGTGAACATATGGTGAATATACGTAGAATACACGTCGAATACCATCATAATCGTGAGTTGTGCTATATTGATTTCGTGCACTTATTTTCAGTATAATTCTTTGGACACATTTTTTTTTTAAAAAATTTAGTAAAAAAAGGCATTTAGAAATGTTGATGCCTTCAAGTAAAAAATAAAGAGAATTAGATTATATTTAGAATTGATATTTTTCGAGTTTCTGTCTTAAAAAAAAATAAATAAACTTCACCGGAATCAAAACAAAAATAGAATACCCCACAACGGCACAAACTAAAACTGACACGAGTTCATCCAGACTCCGACCACGTTATTACTCTTTTTGTTTATTTCGCTTCTAAATATAATTCTCTATGTACACGTACACCTTTTTATACACACTATCCGTTTTATCGCAAAGAAAGATGCTGAACTGATGACTCAAAATGCAGACGCAATGCTGTGGCAACTGACCGTCCTCTTTTGCCTTCCTCCTGGCCACTTTGCACTCCCTTCCCCCGTTACTGCGCCTTGGCTGCCTTCTCTGCCTCCTTCTTCATCTTTTCGGTGCGCGCAATCTGCGCCTCGACGCCAATGCCACCAAACACCAGACCAACACCCAGCCACTGCATTCCGGACAGGCGATGACCGAAGGCGACAACAGACAGCATCATGGTGCACATTTTGCGCGTGACCGTGACGGTGACCAAGAAGACGGATGAGAAGGTGGCCAGTGCGTAGAAAATGAAAATCTGGCCGACGGCACCACACGCCGCAAAACCTAGGACGTCACGCCAGACGGCAGGGTGGCGGTGCAGGAAAGCCAGGGCGGCCGCGAGCTCGCCGCTGCCCAGGTTGGTGCCCCAGAGGCCGGTGGCGGCAGCAAAAGCGTGGGTGCTGCTCGTCTTGGCGACCTCGTCGACGGCGCCGAGCCAGGCGCCGACGCCCGAGTGGACGAGCCAGGGGCTGATGACCAGCAGGTAGGCGCCGGTGACGGCAGTCTGCATAAGGCTGTTGGCGCACATCATCTGGGGGCCGGAAAAGGGGCGGAACGCCGCAAAGATGTAGTCCTGGGTGCTGTTGGTGAGGCCGTCAAACAGCAGGTTGATGCCCAGCAACAGCAGGCCCCAGGCGGTGTGGCCCGACGCCGACGTGGCCTTTTTTTTGTGGCTGCCCGTGTGCAGAGTAAAGACGGCGACGCCGGCTGTAACGGCAGCGACGACCATGTACTTGTAGAGCGGGTAGCGGCGGCGGAACAGGGTGACGTGCAAGAACATGACGGGCAGGAGCTTGCAGGACTTGGCGAGCGTGTAGGTGATGTAGTCAATGTGGCCGAGGGCGGCGTAGCCAAAGGGCGAGGCGAGAGACGAAGTCAGGGCGACGAGCAACAAGGGCGCCAGCAGCCCTGACGAGGGGATGATTGGCGGCACGGCAGTGCCTGTCGGCGTGGTGGCCCACAAGTACAGCAGTCCCGTGACGGCGGCCATGGCGGACTGCACAGTATTGAGAAAGACGGGGAAGTGGAAGACCTCGGTAGCATCGGCCGGGTCGCGGTGGGCCGTGATCGGTGCTGGGTACGTCGTCGTCGTCAGTTTCTCCTGGAGGTAGCCCCATGTGAGGCTGCACGGTCAGCATGCGTGTCTGGATTAGAAGGGCACGGTGTAACCTACAAAGAACCGTAGATGCCGGCCACGGCAATGGCGACCTGCTGCACCCCCGCGGCGCTCTTTCCTGAAGCGCCGCCTGCGCTCTTGGCCTTTATAGAGCCATTCGTCGCCGTCGCGGCCTGGCCGTTCTCTTGCTGCTTCGCGAGCAAGGCAGCCTCGCGGTCGAGCTTGCTCACATACTCAGACGACGGCTCGCGGCGGACGGGCGCCGCTTGCTTCGTGCGCGCCATCTTGAAGTGTGTTCGAAAGAAAAGAAGGGAGGGGACTGGAAAACGAGAGACAGGACGACCGCCAGCGGCTTCCGGATTGTTTGGAGAATTCGGCTTGAATGTACGACGAGAAAAGAGACTCGCGAGTCGATGGCGCAGAAGAAAAAAGAAAGGAAGGTAGCGAAATGTAAGACAACGGACAGCCGAATGCTAAAGGGAGCGACGAATGTGGACGGCGTAAGGAAAGTTAAGGGTGGATGTTCAAGGGAAGATGCGCTAGTTGTGAGGTGTGAGGCTGCGCGGCGCGTTGTTTAAGCTCTAAAACTCCCTAAAAGTGGATTGGACAGCCTGGCTCCTGGCACAGGAGAGGGTAAGCGGCAGAAAAGAAAACAACAGGGTGGCCCTTTGCTGCCGCTTTTAGAAGGCGGTGTGCAGCGACTTTACTGGCTACAGCTACGTACGACGTATTCTACATGATAGGGCTGTAAAGATGAGCCCAAGAGGAGACACCAAGAATCAACATTCGCCATTAATTGAAAATATCTTCTGCCGCAACAAATTGGTTTTATTAATATGAGATCCATTTTGCTCCATTTGATCTTCTGAATTCGGGTAAAGTCTGTCCCTTGTGCTAGACAGTAGAAAGAACTGAACGTTTGAACGCCATCAAGATAGAATAGAACATGAAATAGAACAGAAAATTAAAAAAGGTTTCGATAGTTTTGATAATGGATAATGAGCGGGGAATTGAGAAAGAAAAGAGAAAAAGAAAATAGAGCGGAAAAGGAACGTAAAACAGTTGCATGTCAGACTGACAAACAAACTGTTCAAAGACGAGAGTGGGACGTTTCTCGTGTGCTCGAAGAGATGTTGTTTTGGCATAACAAATTTTTGAAGACTAGAAGAACAGGGTTGAAAATATCGGGGCGAAAGGAGCGAGGCGGAAAGATAGAAATGTGCCGGAGTGAGTGTTTAGTGAGGTGAATAGAGTTCCTGAGAGAGCCTGTTCGTTCCTCTCCTCTGTTTTTTTGAGGGATTGGAAGTATCATAAATCATCGCCGCGACAGAAGCAAACAAATTGTGAAAAAAGAAAAGACAATAAGAACACCCCTTTTAACCATCCGTGCCCAACCAACTTCGCCATAGCAGAACAGAAAGACCGCTTTCGTAAAATGTCGACTGAGCATTCAAGAGGAACGATTTGGAATAAGGAGATAAACATAAAGTAGAACCACTCTGGCAAAGACGGGGGAAGATGATAGGGGAGTGCGCCGACGAGGCTTTGTTTTCCGGTAGAGTGGACAGAAAGCAGACAGAAAAGAAAAAGGCCATAGAAATAATAATGAAAAAGGCCGAATAAGAAACATGAAAGTCGCAGAGTAAAATCGCAAAGCCTTGTCGTAATATCATTTTTGTACCGCCCCTCGAGGGTCCGCTGTTAAAAAAGAAGTTCAGCCTCGCGGCAAGCCGGATCTGGGGATGAAGCAAAGGTCGAAGGGTTGCCGAATTCGAGTAGAAAATAGAAATTAATCAGGAGAGACGCCGGAGGAAAGATACAAGGGAAACTTCAACAAAGTCAAACATGGCTTCTCAAGCCATGGACGAGAGAAACGGGATCGCATGACCGCAATTCGGAACCGGAAATTCGCAATTACTCGGGGGACTGGGCCATGCTACGGCGAATTTTCTCGGCCTCGAGGTTTTCGTAGAGAAGGAAAAGGGCGGTCTCGTTCGCCTTGGCGCTGCCCATGATGGTAAACATTCTCTCGCCAGTCTCGTCATGCGGAGCCTGAATCTTGTTAGCATCTATATCTATAAACACATCTAATCTAGCCTGATTGGCTTCGATAGGTGAAGACAAACCTTTGCGATCGAGATCCGTGCGCCCGAAGTCTTGCGAATCTCGCTGATCTTTGTGCCTGCACGGCCAATGATGCAGCCCACCATGTCGGCGGGGATGCTGATGTTCTGGGTCTGGATATCAGCGCCGTGCTCATCCTGGGTGGGAGGACCACGGGCAGCAGCGTCCGAATCCGACCGGCGGTTGTTCGAACGCGGGGCTCCGCCGTTGCTGAAATCAGCACCGTTTCCGGTGCGCGTCACACGAGACGAGTTTCCGTAATCGCCCCGCGGCGCAGAGTTGAAGTTTGAGGACTGAGACGACGAGTTGCCGCCGCTGAGTGTAGGGGCGCTACTGCTCTGTGTTCTAACGGCAGGGTTGTAGAGGACAGTGCCAGTTCCGCGCTGCCAGTCGTCGACAAGGCACTTGCAGATTTCCCAGATAGCGCTCTGGATACCCTCGGGGGTTCCCTGGATTTCGACGATGCGCTCCGTCGACTGGGGAAGCATGTCCTTCTGGGCCACCATGCGGACGCCCGAGGCATCCTGGATGTGCTTGATCTTCAGCCCGCCACGGCCGATGATAGTGCCCATCTGGTTGTGAGAAATGAGGAGTTTGATGGCTGTTTAGTTAGCAAAGGTATACAATGACAAGCTGGGTACATGGTCGTGCATGTTTTTAATAGCAAGCGCCAGGTGGTCGGACGCAGCGGAGAGTCTGTGACTTACGGTGAGTACCGTTTCCTTGAACGACACCGCCCATTCCCATAGTCGGGACACCTTCAAGAAGGGCACCTGCGACGATAGAGTAGGCCTTTGCGATAGCTTCGCAGCCGCCAGTAATGGTGAGGACACGGTCATGGACGCCCTGCACGACCTTGCTGACACCGGCCTTGACGCCGGTTTCATCGCGAAGGTCTGCGACGTTCTTGCCAGCCTTGCCAATAATAACACCAGCCTCTTTCGACGAAACGATTGCGCGCAGTGTCAACTGGGTCTGCGCATACTCCTCGTCGGTCTTGGGGATGGTCTCGCCGTCGGGTCCGAGGCGGTCGTCATCGATCTTCATGTGGTCGGGGTGGTCGGCGACGTCGTTGCCGTTGTTGTTATCTTGCGCAGACATTTTGAAGAGTGGGAGAATGGGATTCGAGGGAGTTGAGGTTGGAAATCGACAAAGGTTTGCGTGGTAGAGAAGCGGGGAAGTCGGCGGAAGAAACGGGTGGCGTTAAGATCGCGAGAAGAGATGAAGGTAGAGGGAGAGGAAAGGGAGAGAAAGAAGAAGGTGAAGAGCGTGGGAGAGAAGAGGGTGAGTCGGTGAGGTCGGGAGGAAGGAGGTGGGAGAGGAGGAAGGTAGAAGGGGGATACCGGTCAGAAGATAGATGCAGTTGTCTTTTTTCTTGTTGGAGAGAGAAGAGGGTCGATGGAAAACCCAAACAAAAAAAGTGAGGGGACGTTTTTGTTGGCGGCGCGTGAGGAAGAATTTGTGTGGGCTGGCAGCGGTGGGGGAGTGGCACTCCCACGGAAAAGCTAGTGTGGGATAGGCAGTTAGTGGCATGTTTGATTGGTTGAAGCGGTGAGAACGGAGCAGTCGCACAAAGCCGGCAAGGGTGGGAAAAAAGGAATAAAACGCTGTGCAGGGGGGCGATTGGTCTCGAAAAGGAAATACAAGAATGCTGCAGTGTGTTGAGTGAATGAGATTGCTTCAAAGTGGCATGAAAAAGTTGCGGGATAAGGCCCAAAAGGAAGGTAAAAAGGGAGAGTGAGAGAAGCAAAGGCTCCTGGCAGCGGAAATTTTAGAGTAAGCTGTAAAGTAGAAGCGACTTGGGTAGGGAGACGCGACGGCATCAGTTGTCTTTCAGTTTTCGGATGCCGACTGGATTTGTATCAAAGCTCTTTGTAACTCCACTTTGAGTCCACGCGAGCAGATAACAGCCGTTTGAGATGCAAGAGAAAAGCACGTTCCAGCAGGAAAATGAGGCTGCTTTGGCTTGCTTGTGTTCACTGTCAAAATGACAGTGGCTCAAAACAATCTAACATAGCGCTATGGTGGAAGGCGGGGTAGGCGATTCAACAGGCAGAGAAGAACAGTAGCTTGGTACAGACCACGGCTTTCAAAAGGAAGAAAAGAGTAAACGTATGCACAGAGCACAAAGAGACAATTGGACTTACATGATTGTGTAAGACCCTGGTTTTTGCTAGGGCGAGGCGTCAGACGTTGTGCTTGCTGCTTTGCGCAGTGGGGTTGTCCCGGAAGGTCAGGGATTGAGAATAGTGAGGCCTGGAGCTCGAAAAAGGGATCGTGCTAGTGCGTAGGCTATGTCGGGGCGTCACTCTTTCCGGCGCCGGTTTGGTATTTTCAGACCGATTTGAACAATAGCTTGTTGCCTTGTGCTTTTCGAGTACCTGGCGCTTTTGTTAGTCTAGGGCCGACAAAGACAAAAAAAATGACAGAATGCACCTTGCCTGTTGGCAGACTGGGCAAGCAAGAGACTAAGAAAACTCGCCGATATCTGAGAAGGAATCGGGACCAGGAGTTGACGATGTGAACAATGATCCAATTGAGATGGGGCAGAGCCGGGGCAAAAAGGTGGAGAGCGGCGGGTACGGTCCAGGCGCGGATGGGCCAGTGAGCTGCGTACGGGGTACTTTGTAGTCGATCTCAAGAAAATGACAACTGTTTTGAATAACAGCGATGCACAATTGACAAGGTAAGCGGGAGGATTGTAATAAGGTAGGGTGTCAAGAAGAGCAGTGGGGGTGAGTGAGAAAAAACGAGGTGTGTAGAAGCTTTGGGGAGGAATCAGAGCAAAGAGGATGGGAGAAGCAAAAGGGAAAAGTGAGAGGAAAAGAGAAGAAGAGAAGAAAGAAGAGGAGGAGGGAAAGGGGTAGAAAAGATGAAAAGAAGAAGGTCCAAAACCAGGACTGAGAGGAGAATAAGACGAGGGTAAGGGGAAAGAGCAGATGAGTGGATGCTCTCAGTGAGGTAAGAGTGAATGGCTTGCTTGATTTCTACGAGGAAGTAACGGATGTGGATGTGAGGAGGGAAAGAGCAGAGCGCAAGTGGAGCTTGAACAGCGACAAATAGAGAAAGAGCCAAGCAGACAAGAGAAGGAGCAAGACAGGACTGAACAGAGGAAGGAAAGAGAGATGCAGGAGATGGATCAAATGCAGCAAAATGCAGCTAAAAAGTGTGATGGGGTGGGACGGGAGGACCGGCCACGAGAGCGTCGAGAGTACGGCCGTTTTTTTTTCGATTTGTCTCGTCAGGTCTTTTTTATGTCCCCAATAATATTTTTTGGACGATTGTCAGATTTTTTTTCAGACAACAAATTGTGCGTACGCTGTGGTATCGCTTTTCTTGGGAGCATGGGGTCCGGGACTGCAACAGCTTTCTTTCTGCTTGTTACTGCCTTCCTACTGCTTCCTGTTGCTTCCTGCCTCCTGCATGCAGCTGCTTTCCCAAGTCCAAATTACCCAATCGTCGTCGAGGAAGGAGCAGGCCGTGTGCGTTTTCTCCCCCTCGCCCCCAAAAGGAAGGCATGCGTCGCGGGGAAGGCACGGCGCACGGCTTTGCGCAAAACGGGGGTGAACCTTGACTGCTTGCCTCATTGTCTCTTTGCAGCGTCCCCTTTTCGCAAATCACACTTGTCGGTTCTGCGAATCGCAGGAAAGAGCGACCGCGCGACGCTGCTGTTGGGCGCATCATCCATCATCTCTCCCATCGACCCATCGACCAGCCCCTAGCAAGTCCCGCTACTATGTATCTTACTATACATGCCGGGAGGGCAGGCAGGTAAGACGCGCCTTCCTTGCATTTTTACTCGTCATGTGCTCTCCCCGCTATTGTTCTCTCTTTTCATCTCATTTTGTTTGGCCAATCGATAATCACGACCGAGACCAATTGTGTGTAAGAGTGGGATTGGTTTGCGCATGAGGGACGCGGTTTCGCGTGGTGAGCCAGCTGGCCTACAGCTATCTTACTCCGGGCTTGGTCGCTCTTTCCCTTTTGTTCAAAGCTCTGTTTGCCTTCTCAGGTGGCAAGAACGCGCTGTACTTTCGGGGAAGGAGCTCTCAACAGAAAACATGGTCATACGTCGGGGAAAGCAAACAAACTGAGGCCGCAGCCTGTGAGTGCTCTGTACAAGGACACAGGTGACAAGGTAGCAGAATTCTGCGGTTGCACAGCAGACAAGGCGGCAATATGCAGGCAGCTGGTGCATCTAGATGCTTGTAAACTCGCGCGATACATTGGGCAGCATTCTGTCAACGCAGTGCAAAAAATATGATATGTCTAGTAAAATCAAGTAAAATCGCTGTGTGTAGGAACCGGGGGGTATCCAAAACATGGGTGTCTACTGTCAAATAAACCCATGCCATGCGCCTTGCCGCCGTCACGTCTTGTCTCACCATACTCTTTTCTTTTGTCTCTATTCTCCCCTCCAAAAATTACCGGGATCGTAGTGCAGCCTCGTGCTCTGCCCAAAAGTTCCTGCACGCGCGGTGACCCCAGTGCTCAACCCACCACTCACTGAAAATATCGTCGACCTCGTCGCCGTCGATGCCACGAACGCGCTCGTCGCGCCGGAGGCCACAGATCACGCAAGGCTTGGTGGCCGTCGGGACCTTTTTGGCGACTGTGACGGGGATCGTGGCGCTCTGCAGTTCTGGGATCTTGAGAGGCGGGTAATGCTTGTGCTCAGCTGCCTCTGCCGCCACGAGGGCCGCATTGGCTGTGGCCACGGCACTGCGTAGTTTTCCGACGTGACGGAGCCAGGCAGCTACCACGTCAGCCGCCTCGCGATCTTCGCGCTGGCCCTGTGCCTTGTCGAGGCCGGCAAGCTTCATGCCGCCGCCCTTGCTGCTACCGGCGGCCGAGATGGACATGCTTTGGGACAAGAACTTGTCGCGGTGCCAACGCTGCTTACGTCCAGCAACAACACGGCCAGCGACGACAATGATTTGCAGGTAGTTGCGCAAAAAGGCAATCGTCTTTGGATCACCGATAACGCGATTCCGAACCTCGACGGGTTGTGCCGCCGTTGGCTTGAATAGGGCCTCATCCGGAATGGCCATCAGAGTCGGGAATAGAGAGAGGAGCACAGATGGCGGGGGGACGTTTGTGGGAGGCGGCGCCTTGTCGGATATGGTGTTGGGTGCCGCTGCATTGGCGATAGCCGGGGGTAAATTCGTAGTGCCAGGGCCTTCGCTTGGTTCTTCAGCCTCCCAGTTCCAGTCGGATGCTTCTTGAGCTGCTGGTTTGGCCACTGGGGCAGGCTTCTTTGCGACAGGCTTTGTTTCTACCTTTTTAGGGCTTGCGGCCTTCTTCGTCTGGACGGGGGCTGGTTGCGAGGGTACCGAGTCATCGACGCCCCAAGCGTCCCAGTCGGCATCGTCTGGCGGTGGTAGGTCCTTGAAAGCTGCTTTGGAGGCTGCAGCAGGTGCATCATCAAAACTCGGCCAAGTCGTGACCGGAGATGGTGTGCGGTTCTTGACTCTATCGGAGGGGAACCCCCCGGAGACAGGAGTAGTGACAGCGAGACCAGGGAAAGGATTGCGTTCCTGGAAAGACGGTGACTTGGGGGCTTGAGAGCCACTCTGAGCTGTCATAGATGTACTGCCAAAGCTGAGGGGAGACAGGAGATTTGCTGCTGGTCTGCCCTTGGCAGGCGTCTCCTGGGGTTGAGACATGGGGAAAGAGGACGTGAAGCCTGCTGGCTCAGGTTCATCCAAAGATAAAAGATCGACTAGAGCCGTAGCTGCGGCTGGCGTTGGTGCAGGTTTTGCCACAGGAGCTCGTGACGGAGCTGAAGCTGGCGGGAAGGAAGAGAACTGGTTGGAAGTGGCCATGGTCGGCCGTGGTGGTGATGTATGGCCAGTCTCAAAGTCGCCAAACTCGTCATCATCGTCATCATCTTCGTCGGTATCAAAGCTCTCATTGACGTCGAAGTCGTCGGCATCAAACAAGACGTTTGGGTCGGCCGGCTTCTTTGGCTTCGGTGCTGGAGCTGGCGCCGGACTTGGTTCTGAGACAGGTACTGGGTTCCTCCACGGGTCTCTCTGGGGAACCTTGGGTGACGGCTCTGGCACTGGCGAAAGTGAGCTGGTATTGGCTGGCGCATCGCCAAAGTTTATGAGCGTGTTCGAGATGAGGTCCATGGTAGACGCCCGAACTACGCGTGTCCGTGTTGGAGCTTGCGGTTGTGACGGCGGAGGCGGCGTAGGTTGACTGGCCTGATAAGCTGGCGGCGCGGCCATGGGCGGCGGCTGGGCTGGTGTGCTCGTCGAAGCTTCTTCAAAGTCGCCCCACGTATCATCATCCTCGTCGTCCTCGGCTGCCGGAGCTGCCGGGGCCGCCGGCGTCGTACTCCATGCATTTCCGCCACCGCCAGTGCCCCAGTTCAACGCTGGCTGGGCCTGCTGGGCCGGCTGGGCCGGCTGCTGTGGTGCGCCAAAGGACCATTGTTGCGGCTGTGGTGTTTGAGACTGTGAGGACGGTATTGGTGTCTGCTGTTGCGGCACTGGCGAGGAAGACGGCTGCGAAAAGGCCGTGCTGAGAAAGGCAAACGGATCGCCGGATTGCTGGGCGGCGGGGCCGGCTGGAGCTTGCCCTTGGCTCTGATTTTGTTGATTTTGCTGGCCGTTACCCCCCGAGAAGGGCCCAAACTGGGCAAAGAGGTCCGCAGACATGGTGCTGGGTTAGAGATGTGGTGCCCGTATAGGGCTGAGGTACGCGTTGCGCGATTGATTTGAAGAGTCGTGAGAACACGTCGAGTTTCTGAGGTTGGCGTTGGCGGCGAATATTGAGGACGCCGTTGTCAGATAAATGAGCTGAACGCCATGTGGGTGGGGCACGTGCGTTTAGCTCTAGTGAAAATGTCCACTGAACGACGGCGTTGGTGTGCCTGTCGAATTGTTCTTGGGGCGGTCGTTAATTACGGAGAGCAGTGACGTAGTGGCACAAGCTCGCAGTGTAAAGGAGAAATATCTCCGTACCTGCCTCAGGTTGTTATTGAAGGTCATAAAATGGGCATGTTAAGACGCAATTCACGGGAAGGAGCTACGGACAATATTGGCGACTGCCTTTATCTTCTTTCTCAGTTCTCAGAACAGGCAAGAAGCTGTGGAATGGTGTGATCGAATCGCCTTCTGAGACAGGAAGTCGCTGCTGTAGAATATGTCTTATTCGAGAAACCGCGTTCCATGTGGTCTCGATTGCACTTTCCCCCCTGTTGTGGTTTTTGTACCCAAAAATATTTGAAGAAAGGAGCGATGCCCCTGGAGAAAGAGCCTTTGAACACGGAGCACAAAAAAAACCATTGGCACGGTAGGCACAATGGCGACGACAGGAGCTTCGCTTGGAGAGCCTGAGAGCTCCCCTGGTTGGAGCCATGTGATAGGCTGAGGACGCTTTGTTGGGGGCACTTGTTGTGGGGCGCCCGTCGTCAACGTCCAGCCTTCTCTCTTTCTTTGGCTAGCGGGGCACCTGCTCAGAAACTGGCGCCCCGAGGCCGCTAAGCCTGTCGTGTGAGAACCGTCCATTGCACTTCATTGTTCTAGACGGTCAATCGAAAGTCAGGAGGAAACAAAAAGAAGGCAAGATCCCGACTCTCTTGCTTCTTTTATTGAACTTCCACGTCATTTCATATCTCCTTACTCTTTGTGCTCACCCTTTACACGTGGATGCTCTATTTCTGAAGACAGCGGGATCCGCCCGAGCAACATGCGGACTTTGGATGAAAGCAGGTATGAGGAATCCAGCCATGTGACTCGACTCGTTTGAGCCTCGTCGAGTCTTTTACGATACACATGACGGCCACCTACCCAACGGCTCCCAATTGCCCTCTCATAACAGCATACTGACACTCCACAGGAGGCGATGGAAGGAAACGCTTAAAGACGGCGGCGAAATCGAGTCGCTGCAGCGGGCGGTCAAGTTCAATGGCCCCAGCAGCCCGTGTGAAGCCGGCCTGCGGTCTGTCTGCTGGAAGACGTTCTTGCTCTTCCGTGACGATTCCTCCGCGGACGACCACGTCCTTGTGCTGCGCGAGACCCGCGAGGACTACGAGGCGCTGCGCGGGAGCTACATGCGGTTTATCAAGCACCCGGAAGAACTGACGGAACTCACGGTCGATCCGCTGGCGGACGATCCGGAGGTAAGCCACGCCTGCGAAGCACTGTCAAAGGCATGTTACTAATTCTGCGTAGTCCCCCTGGGATACGTTCCGGCGCGACGAGCTTGTGCGTGCCGAGATTCTTCAAGATGTTCGGCGTCTGCCCGACGACCCCTTCTATCACCAGGAAGAGATCCAAATGCTCATCCTGGACGTCCTCTTTGTGTACTGCAAGGAGAACCCCGATGCTGGCGGTTACCGACAGGGTATGCACGAGCTGCTGGCACCGCTTGTGTACGTGCTCAACGAGGACGCCATTGAGAGCAGCAGCCTGCGCGGGGCGCCGGCACCCGAGGATGTAGAGATAATTGAGATGCTGGACGGCTGTTTTCTCGAGCACGATGCGTATGCGCTGTTTTCCAAGATTATGAGCAGAGCGCGGGCATTTTATGAGGTGAGCAGCGGCGGTGGTAGCAGTACTAGTGGTAGTGGTGCTTCCGCCAGCATTGCAACTCACGAGACGGGAACGACAACCGACCTCTTTGCCCCTCTGGCAGCAGCTTCGGCTGGCTCCGCAGGCGGAGTGGTGGAAGAGAGCGCGATTGTCGAGCTGAGCAAAGAGATTCACGAGGGCACACTTATGAAGGTCGATCCGGAACTGGCCATCCATCTCAAGAACATTGAGATTCTGCCACAAATCTTTCTGATTCGGTGGATTCGACTTTTGTTTGGGCGCGAGTTTCCCTTCAAGCAACACCTCATCCTGTGGGACAGCATGTTTGCCTTTGACCCCAAGCTGCACCTTGTTCCACTCATCTCAGTCGCGATGCTTCTCCGCATCCGATGGAAGTGTACGTACACCCCATATACTGACTCCTTATGGTCACAATTGCTAACATTTTCATGACAGTGCTCGAGGCGGACTACTCTGTAGCACTACAGTCACTACTCAAATACCCGGCGCCTCAACCACCACACGGTCCTCACACGTTTGTGGACGATGCCATCTACCTACGAGACCACCTCGATGCGGCCGGTGGATCAAATTTGATTTTGAAGTATACTGGGCGCGCTCCATCACGTGTCTTCTCTCCTGCCGGCAGCTCGCCCGCCAGCACATCACGACCGACAACTCCAGCAGCCGCTTTTGCCGCTGGATTGGGTAGTCTGCGGAGCCGTACCCTCAAGGTGGCTAGATCTCCTCTACGCGGATCGCGGCACGGATCGAACCAAGGGTCGGGGTCTGGGGAAGGTCTGGGATTGCCGGCTGGAGGGGGCGATGCCGCATCACCATCATCAGCATCGTCGCGGCTGTTCCAGCGCGAGGGCATGGAGGCCCTGTTCCAAGGCGCGGCCAAGGGTGTGCTAGAACGCGGCGAAAAGCTTGGTATCAACCGGGCTGTACGCGACGCTGTCGGTGAGATTAAGCGCAACATGTCGCAGAGCTACCAAGAGGCAAGACAGGCTGCGGCGGCTAACCGCGGCCCTGGAGTCGGTGCTGGCCGGGGAGCCTCGTCTTTGTTTTCGCCTACAGCGGACGGCAAGCGCATGTCCTACGGGCAGGCCATGCGGATCATGTCCGACATAGAGCACCGGAACCAGCAGCTGGCCAAGATGCTTGACGACACTGTTACAACCCTGAAAACTGTAGCGAGAGCTGCACCACCAAAGGCAGCTCCTGATTTGCCAGGCGAAGAGAAGAGCGAGCCTGAGAAGGGTTCGGCCTGGGAACAGCAAGAGCAGCAGTGGCAACAATGGCTTGAAGAGGTGGAGCTGGCGGCTGCCAAGGTGCAGTTTGTCAAAGTGCATCTTGAGGACTCTTCCCTTACTCTGCCAGTCGAGGAGCCACCACAACCTGCCAGTCCGACCGAGGACACAGCGATGTCGGTTTCCGAGAAGGAGTCGACACCCGGCGAATCTACAGGCTCCAAGACGGTGGACGACCCGAGTGCTGCACCTCGCACTCCGCTGCTCCAGAGTGAGGCCCCAGACAACGACACTATCCCGGTGACGCCCTTGAACCAGACCGATGGTCAAAATGATGATGGCGGAGATCATATGGACATGGACGTCGATGAAGTCGTGCCAGATAGCCCCAAGAAGGCTCCTGCATTGCCTACCAGATCACCAAAGCCAGAGGAGGCTGAGGTGGTGCTCCCGCAACCGACACGACCGACTCCACCAGCAGAAGAACCACAGGAGCAAAGACCGCATACCATCCCGACTCGCTCTACACTCGCCCAGTCTTCCTTCTCGTGGATGCTCGAACCAGGCGATACGGCCAGCAGTGGCGGCGGCCACGACGACAGCACACATTCTTCCTCACCGCCCAAGAAGCCGCCACGGCCAAACGCCGCCAACCGTACACGCCATGCCTTTTTGTTTGGTGAAGTCGTGAACCAGTCGCCATTGGGTGGCGGTGGAGATCCTCTCGCAGATACGCAAATGGATGGATCGTCGGATGGCCGGCCGCGGCCATCGGTATCCAGCGACGAGATCTTTGGACTGGAGCCGCTTCGCCGTGCTCTACCCAAGAAGGACGGCGAATAGAAGTAGGGCTGTGCTATATATTGGATATGTACCTCATACTTTTTAGCGGCTGTAAATATAACATCTAGACGAAAGTATTTGTGGCTTTAGCATTTCACCAAAGTGCACACAAAAACGACGTGTGGAAACGAGATTGAATAACACGGTGAGATGTGTTTGCATGTGATAAGGACGGAATTATTTTTGGCAAACACAACGGCAGTTTTGAAAATGCATGCTCCATGAATCGTATTGCACTGTAAGGAGTCAGTTACAAAACGGCACAGAACCAACAGAACCGGTAAAGTTTGAGCAATCCCGGGTAATAACGAGTTCCTTGTGGCTGAGAACTTTGTACACATCATGCCTCGATTTAATCATGTTACACACACTGGATTTTTGCTAGGATTTCAATGTTTGGCTACGAAAGCTTGTATTGTCTGCCATTTTGTATTCTCGTGTTTGATCAGGCAGCAGCTGTCTCGCTCTTCGTACAGGTTCGGCCACTCTGCGGCACAGCAACAAGATGCTCTGAGATGCTCTGATCTGTCTGCGCCCGAGGGATGGTATATTGGCCGCTTTTGTGACAATCATACATTGCAATTTTCAATCGTAGGTTCTACCATGCTACATTTATATGTTGCCCTGTCACCCAACTCTTGTGATGTGTCGCCGTCTGCCATAACCACGATCTGGAAATCACCAAGTACCTTTTCTACGATTATTGTCGACAGTAGCATCCACGATGGCAGCCCATATTGAACTACATACCCAAAAGGAAAGATTTCCAGATGGCAACCGCCCGGAGACTTGGAGCACCCAGCCTACGAGCGCACCGCCAGCCGATCCTCTCCCACCGAAACCGCCGGCATCTTACGTCCCATATCCCCAACAGCAACAGCAATCTCCACCTGGACCACAGCAGCTGCCACGACGTGTTGACTTTCAGGCGCCTCCAGAGAACGACAACAATGACGAGAATACCAACAGCCAACGCCCCTCCTGGTTGGCCAGCATGTTTGGCAACCGCCGCAGGGAGCAGCGCCCCCGTTGGCTCGTCATTGCCGTCTGTTTTCGCGTCGGCCTTCTGTTGGCCAGCCTGTCGTTTTTGGCACTCGTGATTGTCCTGGCGGCAGCTTTCCACATTTTCGCCTGGGCCTATCTGGTCTCGGCCGTCGCCAGCCTGGCGGCCGATTTGGGGGGCGCATCCTTGCCGCTATGGCCCTACGAGCGGCGGCGGTCGGTGGCCATCTGGCACACCGTGCTGGACGGCCTGGCGATTGCGATGCTGGCGATTGCGCAGTACCCGCAGGTACAGGACATTCCGTACGGGTACCTGTACGACAGTTCGTACAGCAGCGGGCCGGCAACGCCGGTCAGGGATGTTGCCAACGCCACGAGTCTGTTTTCATTATGTTTAATGTGAGTCTACCTCCACTACCGGGATTTTTGTCCCTTCTAACAGTGTAGTGGCTTCCGCTTGATCTCGATGATCATCGCCTTTGGGACGAGCTTCTACGACACGAACAAGCACGGCTGGTGGTCGCCGGTTCGGCCACTGTCGGCTGGTCCTATTCCCATAGAGGCAGGGCCCATGCCGTTTGTCTACAGAGTGTAAGTGGTGTTCATAAGCTGTGAAGCAGTTGCGATAATGTTAACACAGGCAGACACCCTCCGAGACGGAGCCAGCGGTATGCGTGATCGAGTGATATTGAGGAGAAAAATAATAGTAATAGTAATGGTAATAGTAATAATAGTTCACGGTCAAGTAGATGTAAGGCAAGGTTTGTAAGATTCAATCTTGGGGGCTTGTTATTGTTGGTGAGCAAAGAAAGCATATATAATCCATAATTCCTGTTTCTCTTTTTTCATCTCTTTCCATACCATACACATCAAGAAACTTATGAAGAATAAGCCAACAATAAAACCAGAAAACAGAAAAGCAAAAGTATGAACAAAGGTGAAAAAGCAAATATCGAGGTAATAATATACAGGTATAATCGTACACAATTGCAAACACAGCTGTGGTGTTGCCGTCCTTCGTCGTTGATAAAATAGCAGAAACAAGTAAACAGAAAAGTCAAAGCAAGAACATTACTCTTGATAGCCCATCATACACGTCCACAAGGTGGAACAGGAAAAGCAGAAACTGGAAACTGAAAAGCAGGTGGAAAAGCAAAAACAAAACAAAACAAGAAAGTATTTGTAACAGGGGCTGGACCGAAAAGTTGTCTTGTCTTTGGGCCAAATGCTCGCTTTGGGTGATGCGGGATGCAGGATGCAAATGCTGATGCAAGGTATGCAAGGTGTGCTATGCAATGGGATGTTGTCTTGTCATGTTTTGTCGTGTGCGAATGCAAGAGGGAAACTTTTTGAGAACAGAAAGAATGTAAAGAAGGCAGAAGAAAGCAGTGAAAGCAGTAAAGCAGTAAAAGCAAAGCGAAGACATGATAGTGAGAGACACGTAAGACGGACGTATCGGGGAATAAAACGAGAAGCAAATGAACGAAAACAATATTGTACAAGACGCGGGCGTCGGGTGAGGTGGAGGATGAGAATGAGAGGAGGAAAGTTACTCCTTACCCCGGGTCAGGATGCCCGAGTCCGGGTCGTCGTTGCTCGGGTGCCACGAGGGCAGGCCGCGCTGGTGGCGCTGCATGTTGCGCTCGTACGTGCGCTGGCGGGCCAGGGCCTTGTCCTCCTCGGACACGAACCAGTAGTCGTAGTAGGTGACGCGCTCGGGGAAGTAGAGCACCAGGTGCACACGAGCGTCGTCGGGGTTGACCTTGGAGGAAGGGCCAGCTGAAGAAGAGGGGGCCACGGCGGTGGGGCCCGTCATGGTGCGGCGCAGCTTCTTGCGGCTCTTGTCGTCGCGGACCATGACTTCTGTGAAGAGCTGCTTGTTGGTGGCGTCGTCAAAGACCAGCTGGCCGCTCTCGTCCAGCAGGGGGAGAGCCAGGCGCTGGCGGTAGTACGAGGCCTGCAGACCGGGCGTGGTGCGTTCGGGGCGGGCACGGTAGCGGTCCATCTTGTCGGCGCCACCGGGAGAAGTCGAGCCGGGAGCGGCACCCAGGCGGGCACAGTCCATCTCGGCGTACTGGCGAAGACGCGGGAGAGCGGCGTTGAAGGAAGCCGTCACATCGTCCCAGGCACGGTTCTTGGTCGTGCGCTGGTACATGATAAAGTCGAGCTCGGCGGTCTCGTACTTGACATTGCAGTGCGGCTTGGGCATGGCCTTCTTGGTGGTCGAAGGCGACGAGGCCGACGACGAGAGGCGGTCACGGCGAGCATCAAGCTTGGCAGCCATGCGAGGGCTGTTGTGGTGATGATGGTAAGGACCGTTGATCATGGTGGCGACGCTGGGCATGGTGGGCATGGTAGAGCGGCGGCCAAAAGCGCTGGGCAGAGTCAGGGGAGAGACAGGAGTCAGGGGCTCGCGAGAGCCGATACCAGGAGGCGGCAGAGTGACGACAGTCGTGGCAATGTCCTCGGCACCACCGTGGATGCTGCGGCGGTGAGTAGGCATGGGAGCAGGCAGCTCATACTGAGGGTGGTAGCGGGGCTGGTAGGCCGAGTGTGAGTGGTAAGGGGCTTGCTGGTGGTGGTAGGGAGCGGGCTGCATCGAGGCCGAGAACGACTGAGGAGGCGTGGGCAGGTTGGCAAGCGACGGCAGAGTCGGCAGCGTCGGGGCGGCCGGCTTGTAGCTGTACTCACTGGGACGGCCAGCATCCGTAGGCGACTGAGGAGGCGAGGGCATGCCGTTGGGCCCATCACGGTTGTTGTTGCTGCTGTTGTTGCTGCTGTTGCGAGAAGAGCAGAAGTAGTTCTGCTCGTAGGTCGAGAAGGGGCTCTGAGTCACCTTGCTGGGAATGGGAGCAGGCAGAGGAGCCTGAGCCGACATGGACGGAACAGGGGCGGCCTCACCGTGAGACACACCAATGCTCTTGCGCCAGGCATCATAAGGCGGCGGCGGCGGGCCCAAGGGGGAGGGCATGTGAGCGTACTGAGAAACAGGCGAGCCAATGGAGAAGGACGACCGGGCACTGGCCATGGCCGACGAAGATGAGGAAGAAGACAGAGCCGGGGTCATGGGAGACGACGGCAGAGCAGTGGTGGGCTCAACATCGGCAGCGTTCAAGATCTCAGCAACAGGTGCAGAGTCAGTGGCAGTGGCCGACTTGGCACTGCGTTCAGAGCGCCAGACTTCGAGCATCACCTCGGTCTGCTGCATGCTGGGAAGAGTAACCTTGGAGGGCTCAACATCATATTCGTCTGTATTGTTAGTGAAATTCAAATAAACATGAAGGGGGACAAAACTCACGAATGGGAGTGGAGGCGCCGGATGCTTCAGATGCAGCGGGCGTCTTGCGGTCGAGCAGACCAGTCATGTAGAGCGTGGCCAGGATGTCGGCGGCCGACCGGTCCTTGTCGTCGAGCGTGCGGCCCAGAATCGTCTGCAGAGCCTCCTTCTTCTCAGCGGTCATGCCCTGGAACGATGTCGATTCACAAGGCGGCGTGGACGGCTCGGGCGTGGCGGTGGCGGACGAGGCGGCGGACTGTTCTTGTTGCTGGCGTTCTTGCTGCTGCTTCTGCTGCTGCTTGCGGAGCTTGCGTTCGTGCTTGATGCGGCGATCGGTGATGTAGCGGGCGCTCAGCTGGCTGCCGCGGACAAGCACGGGCTTGTTGACGCGGCGGCGGTGGCCATGCTGGAGCACATTGGCCGTTGTCGTCTTGATAGCCATGGCGAATGTTGTTGTGAGAGAGCGAGTAAGAGATGTTGCTGTGTGGAATAGACCACAAGGGGGAGAGGAGAGGGCAGCAAGGAAATGCACCCGATCAAGAGACGACGAGACTCAACGTGAATGATTCAAAGACAAATCGATGCAAAGACTTTAACAGACTCGTGGAGAGTGGAGATTGTCGAGGGAGAAAAGGAGGAAGAAAAGACGTTGAAGGGATGAAGAGGGAAGATGGAGAATAAGAAGAATGAAGAAGATGGAGTCGAGGGAGAGATGAGAGGAGATGGGAAAGGATGATGGATATAAAGAATGGAAAAGCAAGACAAGACGAGAAATGGCGATGGGCAAGAAAGCGGGCGGACGTTGGATATAAAATAGTTGACGACGGGTCCGGGATGGTCGATGACAGACTTGGGATGTTTGACTTGGGTGCGTGGGTGTTGAGTGTGTATGTCTCGACTGTCTAGAGTGTCTTGCCTCTTTTTTGCTTTCTTTTCTCGACGGATAAGGACGACGGACGATGACAAGGATGTTGGACAAGGGTGGTGAACGACAAGGAAAGAGGAGAAAGAGAAGAGGAGGGGAGACGATGCGAGGAGAGACCCGAGACGCAGGACGAAAGACGCAAGATGCAGATGGGTGGAGAGACGGGGAAGAGAGGAGGGTAGTTTATGGTGGAGGCAAACAATGTACTCGAGGTACTCCTGTATCCTGGGGCGTGTGAGGAGTGAAAACAAGAGAGAAAGAAACAAGCAGGAACAAAAGACAACGACACAGCGACTTAGAGAGAAAAGTGACAGAAAATAGACATGACAAGACAAGCAGCGAGGACAAGGAACAGAGTCAGAAAAAAAGAGACAAAAGGCAACCCACAAACACAGACAGACCCAGGACCGGAGACAGAGCCAGAGCAAGAGAGAGGAGCCCAGTCCCACAAAACAACTGGGGGCAGGCCAGGGCAGATCAGATGGGGTGGATCGACGGAGGGGGGTGAGAGAATACGGAGATGGGGAGAGACTGGGTTGACAGTACCGCTGGGTATGTATCTGGGTGCATTGGTGCGGTGGTGCAGTGGTGCAGTGGGAAAAATACCGGCAGCGAAAAGGCATAAAAAAGCAAATGGGAAAAAGAAAAAGCACAAAAAGACCCAAGCAAAAAGGAAATAGGCAAATACCACTAGCAGGGCCCCAGAGAGACAAGCACACCAGCTAATAGAGCTGAGAGGAGGGGAGGGGGAGTGTACATGGGGGTGTATTTTGTTAGTGGAGTGGGGACGGGTGTGCCAAAACCGAGGGGGTGTTTATTTTCGGTTCTCAGTGCTTTTTCTTTCTTTTTTGCAATTTTTTCTTCTTATTTTTTTTATCGTCGTTCTTTGGGTTCGTGCAGCACACGCAATTCTTTCGTGCTCAAGGAACAGGGCTGAGGATTGCGGGCAGATGGTGGACGACGTATTACTTGTATGACAGACGACGAACGACTCATCGTTGCATCTGTGTATGACATCGGCGTGTCATATTGATGTGAGGTATCGATGAGCAGCTGCGTGGGAATATGAGCCCATCATTATTGCATCGTTGCATCGTACTCGACTCAACAATACAATGCAACCGGTGATGGAAAATGGGCCAGAAACGCCCATGGAAAGGGAGAGATACCGGCCGAGACACCTCGTGTGGCAGGCTCCAGTGATGGAGGAAAATAAATGGAAACAGCACATCTCCCCTGAAAAGAGACGTTAGAGAGAGAGACGTTAGGAAGGGTAGCCAGAACAGGCGGAAAAGCAAAGGAGGATCAGCCATCTCAGAGCAGATCACGGTTATGCACAATTTGGGGGAGACATCGACAAGGAGAATAGGAAAATAGGAAAGCCAGTGAATCAGGGACGCAAAGAAACAAGAAATAGAGGGCCTGGAAATCGACGAGCGAGAGAGGGACGACAGGAGAAAATCACAGCAGACAACCTCATCAGAGATATCTCCTCAGAGAGAATATCGACAAGAGAATCAGGGCAGGGCGTGGTGTCTCTCCTGTGTCGACTCCTGATATTTGACCCTCTTGGTACTCTTGGTCTTCTTGCCCTCGAGACCCTGTCGATTTGTTGACTTTGCCTCGATTATGTCTCTCGTCGACTTTGCCTCTTGATGTCTCGCTCATCTTTTTTTTTCTCCGTCCCCTCCTTTCATGCGATGCACGGAGACGGAGCACACTCAAGAACCAAGTGCCTGCATATCGTAAAATGAAGCACACTGCAGGCACCAAGCACAGAGCGTAAACACCAAAAACCAGGAATTTCGTCCAAGCCTAGATGCATCTCGACGCGTTCCCAACATCCAGATGCATCCCGACGCATATTTTGCCATATCTATGACCAGGGTTTTGCCCGATGCAGGAGGGGAAAAGACATAAAAGACGCAACACGTACAAAAGTGCACAATGCAGTCGAGAATCGACAGGTGAGAAGGGACAAATGACAAGAACAGGCAAAATACGGACCGCATTTGGACGTTTTCAGAAGTCAAATGGCCCAAATAGGGACGATGGAGCAGTGTGATGGGCGTCGTGCATGTCGAGGCTCTTGTACGATGCACGTTCGTATCTGGATTTGTGACTGGTGCACATCTTTTTTGTAAGAAGTTTGTGTGGTTGTACCGACTTTTGAGTAAATATACTTTTTGTACCGATCGCTGTGTGACTGGAGCCCAGGCTCCCGGGAGCACTTCCCATGGGCTCCATAGCCTTATCGTAATTGCCTCCCCCCTCTTTTCTCGTCGGCTTGTCATCTCTGCCGTGGTCGGTGCGCAAGTGCGTGAGTGAAGTGGCCCGACTGGTCGAGTTTTGGTCGAGTGCGGGCAATTGTTATGTCTTGTGCGTCCGTGCTTGTCTTGTCTCTCGCAGTTTTTTATTTGGTCTGTATGAGACGGAGTATTTTGCGTGTATTTTCCTTGAATCTTCTCTTCACGCTTGTGTCACGTACCTTTTACTTTTATGCCCTGATGCTTCCCTTTTCTGGAAGTCGTACGACAATTCGTACTTTGTTTGTTTTTGCCCTGTATCTTCAAAAACTTCAAGAGACTCGTCGAGCAAATTCTCCTGCTTTTTCTCTTCCTCACTGAATTTTTGTGGGCGCCTGTCTCGCGTCCCTTTTTTTGCTGCAAAGTACTCTCGTACCTGACAGATGTCTCAGTAGGAACAGGAGAAATAAAAAATACTAAGATGCTAAAGCAAACTGAAAAATATTCTTCGTGCGGGCCACACCAGGAACTGACAGGGAGGGCCGTCGCCAGATGCAACCATGATGCAGGAGGCGCAAGTGCAAGAGAAAGTCACAAAACAAACAGGAGACAAGATGCAGGAGGCGACTCCGTCTTGGCCAACTTCTTGGTTCCTAGCGAGTGTTTTGGCGTTGACCACACTCCTTTTCCTTCCCCTGTGACAGTTGACAGGCAAGACCAGGAGGCGGATGGGGGCTGCCTGCCTGCAAGGGATGAAACTGAACAGAGCGAGAAAAGCCACCAAAGGTCAGACGAAAGGTGGGCATACTATGTAAAGCGAGCAACGGTAACTGGCGGAGAAATAAAAGGACTCGCGGCGCGAAATAGAGGGATATGAGGAAGGAGAAAAGGGAAATAGGCGAAACGAGTATGCCGTTGAGGAGGAGACTGAAGAGGGGAAACGAAGACGAAGCGAAAAGAGAAAAGATGCCGAGAGAAAAACCCAAAGACAAAACGAATACGTCACAAATCTATGACACTCACGATGTGTTTTTTCTCTCTCGCTCGTCTGCAACTCCATTGTTCTGGATGTATCCACAGGTTTTCATGTCCATTTTCTTGTCTTGCTGTTATCGGTGATGATAGTGAGCAATAATGAGATTCAGGGTCAGATACAGGTCCAAGACAATGATAGACCACACACGCAACCAACCACTTTGCCCTCTTTATTAACACACCAAATCCGTATCAAAGTCCCTTCTGGACCGTTGCTCTGGGTACAAATCACGAAATCCAGATGATGGACAGGGGATTTGCGGCCGGGGTAGAGATAGAGTGTGGTAGACAAAAAAGATGATGAATGGAAGGGACATAAGACAGTCGTAGAAAGGGCGGGGATATTCGATGTGTGCGGCTACTTGCTGCTTGTTTCCTTGGGATTAATGCTTTGTACCAATGTATTTTGTGAGTGCTTGTGTGGTGTATTTGGGCCGGTGTTATGGGTTCTCGTAATATGGGGCTGGGTTTGTGCAGAATACCCCTGTCTGCCGATCATCTGCACGGGTGGGGACACACGACACAAGCGTGGTTGGGAGAGGAGGGGGCACAAGAGCCATTGAGCCACTGTTGAGCGCACAGGCGAGAAGGAAAGAGGGAAAAACAGAGAGCACCGCCAGAGAGGACGCCCAAAAAGTGTGACTGGGGCCCAGGTGATGTGCAAAAAAGTGACAGACTGCTGGGACGTGGACACGGCACCTGCAAACTAGAACGCGAGGAGGAGGAGCACATGCTGCAGCCACCGAGCCACGGAAAAGGGCCGTAGGAGCAGCGGCGTGCGGCGTACATGGAACTATGACAGGAATGATCAAGTATGACGCTGTGATTTTGTGATTTTGAAAAAGAGGGCATGAAGGCAGACAAGAAAACTGACAGAAATCATGACATGAAGCGACAGTTGGAAAACGATGCTGCAAGAAGAAAAGCGGACAGGGAGAAGGACCCGTGTGCGCTGGTGGCGGTGCCTAGAGGCGACGGTTTTGAGACAGAGCAATTATTCAAACATCAAACGGTGGAGAATAGGAAAATGAACAATGAATAATGAGAGCAGAAGAGCAAAAAGAAACGAGAATAACAATAACGAAATAACGAAAACAAATAGTGAAAACCAAAGCCCATGAAGAAAAGAAAGGGCAATTTTGCAAAATTGCAATTAAACCAGACCAATACGAAGAATAAATGTGATAGACAATGTGACAATGTGACGCTGCCCATGAAGAAAACAAGCGAGAAATAACGAAAGGAAGAAGAAAAGAGAATTCGTCAAACAGGATCCTTGGTACCAGACCCTGTCGTGGACTTGTTATTAGGTCATTGGTGTCGTCAGGGCAGGGAAAGACAAAACAATGGCAAGACATAGGGACAAAGAGACAAACGAACAAACAGGAATGAAGGGACAAAAAGTTGAAGTTGCAGTGCGTTCGAAACGTCGTATTCATCTCAAATCTCAATCTTAATCTCATGGAGAAACAGTGGTACGGGTCCTGTCCAGGGTCAGCCGAATTGACGGGGCTCAGTGAGGCCTTGCCAATGTAACAGTGGGAATACACCGTGAGGACAAGTGACCTGAAAAAACAAACAAACAGAGGGATGGGATTTGCGAGTGCAAAAGATGCTGAAGAGCTGAAATGACATGCAAATGACGGACCAGGGGTGTGTTGCTGGAAAGGGCAAAAAGGATCCAACCAATGGCCCGGAAGCGCCCTCCAGCGTCGTATCGTCTGCTATTTTGGCGACTTTGGAGGCTTGGGGCCTGAAGAGAAACTCAATCGGACCCAGCTCCCGGGACTTTTCAGCTGCCGGGGCATCGGGGCAGAAGGGCAGAAGCGAGAGCGACGGCCACAGCGAGAGGACGCCTGATAGCCGTAGCCGCAGCCGCAGTTGCATTTGCAGTAGTTAGTAGTTTTTGGTGTGCAGACAGCCGACGCAGTCCTCACAACAGTCTGCGCAGCCCGGGTTCGTCGTCGTCCGCCGGTTCGTGCTGCCACACTAGCTGGGATGAGAGCTTGGCTTGGGCCCCATCTTGGAGCCATCTCAAGCCATCTTAGAGTGAGCTTGGGAGCGATAGGGGGTGAGAGATCGCGTTTTAACTGGCTGGGAACGCACCGCGGAACCGTCTGGACTCGGCCGGCGGATCGCCCATGCTAGCGGATGAGGATTTTGGTGTGGTGTGAGTGGGTAAACAAATTCGATGGTGGGTGGGCGGGCGAGGATAGCTGGGGCAGAAGAGAGGCAAAAAGAGTGTGTGAGATGAGGAAAAGCGAAGATGAAAGAGGAGAAAAAGAGAAGAGGGCCGCAAGGGGTGGGCCAGGCCGGGCTGAGAAGTGGCTGAGAGATACGGAGGAAAGAGGGGGGATGGGAAAGAAAGGTAAACGAGGAAAGAACGAAGAACGAGAAAACGATGAAGAAAGGAAAGAACCAGTAAGAGCCGGGAATTGAGGAAGGAGCGGACCAGTGTTGTAGAGCGCGAGGAAAGAGCAACAATAACAGTCAACACAACATGGAAGGAGCGATACAGAGGTCAACAACAACTACGATGGAGATATTACAGGCACTTTTCACGATTCTTCGATCTCTCTCTAGACTCGACGCAAGACGGCTGTTCCTGACAGAGTCTCAGAAGTCGACAACGCGGCGCAGTCCCAGCACGCAGGCGGCACGCAGGAACATCATGGCAGAGATGTGCGCTCTGCAGGACCGGAGGGACAAAATTACGGAGAATATTCGTATCAATGGGTATCTACAAAAGATACGGAAGGATAAGCAACAGAAGACAAAGGACGCCAGAAGGGGATTGACAGGGTCTGATACGACGCTGTGTTCCCTTGCGTCGGTGGGCGATGTCGACAAAACCACAAGCACAGAGGCTCAGAGAGCAGACAGAAGAAGGAACAGAATGGCCGAAAGAAGCAATATGGGCTGGCCAAAACGACAACCCCGGCCTTGCGCTATTCCGGATTGAGCGAATGAATTCCAAATTGAATAGAGGACCAGAGAGAACCAGAGAGGGCCAGAGGAGAGGAGCAGCAGTAGACTGGATGTGTGGAGAGAAGTTGTGGGGAACCGTCGACTGAAAAAAGAAAGGAAAGACGAAAAACAGGAGAAGCACCAAAAGACAGCGCCAGCCAACACCAAGTCCTCCACTGAAAAGAGAGTGCAAAGAGCCCCAGAAAACAGAAAAATCACCAAAAGCGACGACTCAGAGAATCTTTTGGGAGAGGCCGCTGCAGACAGGGGTCAGATCGCCGACCTGACGACAAGATGGAGGTGCCCGGCGTGGAGGGTCTGTCTCTTTTTGGGAGCTTGGTTTCTTTTTTTTGGTTTCGTTTTGTGTGGTTTTGGTGCAGGCTGGTGCAGTCTGTTGCAGCTTGGTGCAGGTTTTGTGTTTTATATCATATTTTGTTGACACTTTTGTCACATTTTGTGACAAAATTGTGTGTACTGTGTATATTTTCCGTCACATAAAACCAACATTGGATTGAATTGTCCAAATGTCGCTCTCTGCATGTTCGTCGTTTGCATCTGCATCTGCATCGGCGTCTGCACATTTGCGTCCAAGTTTTTTTGTGCCCATCATGAGAGGATACTTGTGCGTTGTTTCTTTTCGTCGGTCGTATTCATTCTCGTTCTCGTCTTCTTTTGATTTTCAATGTTGTCTGCCCGTATCTTCTTATCCTTTCCCCCACATCAACTCCTCCTTGACTCTCCCTTGTCTCCTGTCTTCCAACTTCCCTGTCCCCTGTCCATGTCTGCTTCCCCTCCTCTCCTCGCAAAACGAAAAGAACGAAACGAACACCAGCGAAACGGCGGACGAACACCACCCCCATAACGCAACCCAGCGGGCTTTGGACTCCTGCTGGCCCCCCCTGTGGACCATCCTTTTCTGTGGGTGCACGCTCGGCCCCCGTTCCCTGTCCACTGCGCCTTGGAGGGCACCAGTCTGTGAGTTTCCCTTCGTTCCCAGCGCCATTTCTTATCCTCTGCGCGCAAGAATACATGGTACAAAATAGACATTGCACTTGCGTTGCGGGTGATCTCCAGCCAGGATCACCCGTCTGCGGCTTCGCACAGATCACGGCATTTAGTAGGGATACATAGGGAGTAGCGAGAGAGAAAGGATGCGTTTGGCTGGGGAACGAGGGCTGTCCGAACGATCATAACGATCATGGCGTAATTTGCTCCGCAAAATCAACAAACCGGCGAATCGTGCTCAACAATAGCCGCACACGTGCTTTTGCTTTTGAGTCGACAAAAAATACACAAAATACAAGGACTAGATCTCTTCGTAATAATTAATCGCTCAAACGTTCTTCGACAGGCGATCTTTGTGCTTCTGTCCCACGAGGCACAGCTTTTCCACGCATAAGTCAAAGGCAAGATCAAATTCCGATCCCGAATGCGTGGAAATGGGACGAAATGGGTATCACAGCGTGTGTTTTTGTCGTCAATGTCGCACTCGTATGGACGGACCGACAGACGACAGGTTCGATAGGTCGTCAGACAGGCCAAAATCTGTCTGACCAACCGCTTGCTGCCGAGCGTCACCCTCGATTGGATGGCATTGGCAGCATATTGACAGGTTATTGGCAGACGCTGGAAATGATCGCTGCTGGCCAGGCCAGGGGCCTCGATTTTCTCGGTGACAGCGTTACATTCGCCTGGGGCTTGTGCATAATGGAGGGAGGGTGCGTAATAATACAGACAGAAAAAGACTTGCAAACTAAAAAGATGGAGGTGCCGGGCTGCACAAAACACAAATAAGAAGAGGAAAAATAACTCTATTCGGTAACAAATTGACGATTGCCTGCAACAACCACAGCGGAGCTGCTGAATATTACGATACAGGTATCCGACTGCGTCACTGAACCCTGAACTCTGCCCTTCGTACGGGCTTTTGCCTCAAACATTTGTCCTAAAAACTCAATAAAAGATGACAGGTCGACTTTTTACCAACCATTTTCCATACTTTTTTTCAGCGGCTTCTCCCATCCGTATCCAGAACTGATAGACAGCACCGGCTCTGTCTGTCTTTTTTGTCATTTTTGGTCCAGCACCCTTTTTCTCGAGTCTCCTTCTTTTTTCGAGTCCATTCCGCGCCTCTTCTGCACCTCGCTTTGTCAGAACAACCCCAATGTCCCGTCATATATCGTAACTCTCCTAGTTCTCACTGTGATTCTTTCTTCCTCTTGTCTTTTTACACTGTGGGTACTCGTCTGTATCCGTAGTGCTTCAGCCGTAGCCAGGGCCAGTTCCAGCCCGGCCCAGTATTTTCCTGTGTCCGTATCTTATTCCCATCTTACCCTTGGTGCCCGGGTGCTTTGCATGAACTGTCTCCACGGCGGCCCCTCGGCAGTCGATGGGCTCTTACCCTCACCCACTTCAATGTCCGCAATCTATCCTATCTCCAGAGTCGACTAGCAGTCCAGACGGAAAATCCCATCCCAGTACTCAGTTTCCCCTCTTTCTTCTGACTCCTTTTTCGTCATTTTCCTTTCGCTCCTCGATATCAGATAGTCAAACTCGGCACTTGTTGCAAGCATAGACAAAGGAAACCAAAATAAGAGGCTCCATACTTTGTGGCTCAGTGTTTACGGTGTGTTTGATAAGGACTTTCTCAAGATATTCTCCATATTTGCGTATCCGTATTTGTTTTGTAGGCCTGCCAGACCAAAAATCCGATACAGATTGGAGGAACAGAAACAAAACCAGGGGACAAATACTCCAGAGACAGGGCCGACTCAGAACTAAAATGCCTGCAATACAACCTCGCTGCTGCAACAAGGTTCCCGATACTCGAGAGCTTGGCATTGTGGTCCACGTCTTATTGAGCACTCGTAGCAAATTACCCAGTAGAAACCCAGCAAAAGTCTCCCGATGCACACAACCTTGTCCATTCGTCGCGTATCGGGAAAAGGAAGAAAATAAAAGAGAGACCAGCGGGCCAACCTTCATCCAGAATCCCAAAGAAGAGGAAAAGAGAAAAGGATCAGCAAGATTCTTCCTCTTTCGTGGGCTGACCTGCAGCATGTTCTCCCCTCTTGCCAGCCTCTCTCTCTTTCTCTCTCAGGATAAGAAAAAGAAAAAACGACGTAATGGTCTGGTCATTTTTATTCTGTCATATTTTGACAGCAGGCTGGTTTGGAAAGTTATTCCCCGTTTGTGCAGACAGGTGCAGGAGGCGCATTATTCTTCCTTATTCAGTCAAGTTGGTGCCATCCCCTGCCATTTTTTATGCTTTCGTGTTTTCATGATTTTTGCACATAGAATGCACACCATGCACATCTCATGCAGTCATCCCACCTCCCTCTCTTCCGGTGCTGGCCCGCCACCCTCCCCTCCGGCCGTTTATGTTTTCGAGTTTCGGGCCCTAGCAGGCATTGTGCATCCAGGAAAGTATTCGTCGTGCATTGCCCGCCGTGCATGTTTCCAGTATGACGGTCGGCCACAGGGCGCCGGGGCTCCATATTGCTTTCTATTCCCTCTTCTTTTCGTCCTTTATGCAGCTATTTTTCTAGGCCCTGTCCCTGTTTTCTGTCTTTTTTCACTGATCAGTCTCCCTTGGGTCCAAGTGCCACCAAGAGAACATACGAAATGTACAAATAACTGGTTAATGCACACACTTTATGCCGTTGTGCCCTTTCCCGCACTTGGCTCCCAACAAACAAAGGGCGGGACCGGACCGTGCATAAGACCTGCACTTGTGAGATGGTTGGTAAATGTACAAAGTACTCCGTATGAAATCGTAAGATACAATGCCTCGACCGGGCCTTTGATTTTTGAGCTGTCGTTCGCCAAGGCCAGACCTCGGCCACTCGCAACAGCATCTCAAAAGGCTGGTGCAGCTGGACGAGGCCGGTGCTGTTGATCAGCCTTTCGTCTCTTCGACTCGTCTTCTCATGAACTCGTCACTCGAGAGTTAGTAGTCCCCCCGAAAACGCCACCAATATAGTGCACAGACACCGGCTGTTGACGCTCTTCTCGCTTGCTTGTTAGTCGGCGAGGCTACCGGCTAGCCAGCACCAAAATCGGTACTATCTTGTTTCCCCTGTTTTTGGTCTTTGCAAGCTCCATTCAAAGGCTCCCTGGCGGCCTTGTTGACCGCACTGTACCAAAATAATGAGGCCTAATTTGGTGAGTTTATCAAAAAACCTTATCTCTCTTGCTCGTTCTCCATACCAATAACAAAATAATACTAATTCCTCCCGCCAAACCGCCAAAAGCACGGGCTCTTTTGACATGGAACAAGGCAGTTTTGTGCACTAAAAAAAGTACGAACCGTTGACGGTTGACACTTGCCGGTCGACTTTTTTTTCATGTGTTGAAGAAAGACCGCAGCTATGAAAAAAAGCACGGACACACGGAGCACAGCATTGACCACAACATAATGGAGCACAACATTATAACAGATATGCATTGGTGGACAACATAAAAATATCCCGTTGATGAGAACTGAAAAGATTAAAGGTTACCTGTGCAGGGCACGGCAGGGCAAAGGGGCCCTGAATTGGGGTCCAGATTTGAATCTTGCATCGCTGAAATAGAATTGGCATACAATATGACATGGGTACAATCGGGGAACAACGCGGAAAGTTTACAAGACAGCAGGACAAGCAACAAGAGGGATGGCGCTTGGGTATGGTGTAGCATTCGGGTAGGTTCCCTTTCTTCCTTTCCTTTTTTCTCCTTCCGCCTTCCTTGGTATCAAGGGCATGGATGAATCGAGGAGCTTTACTCTGTCTACACCACGAAGCTGAACCTGCACGCCGGGACCAGTGGCGACATGTGCCCTTTCCCGCCTCCCTTTGCAGGCTGACCGCTGACTATGTCGACGGCTTCCTACCAACGCATCCAGCACATCCAACAGACAACAAGTTGCAGTTACATCTGCAGATGCAGATGCGGACAGGGGAGTTTTGCATCACGGAGGCAAAGACACGACAGTGCACCCGATAGACCAGATGGAGGGGAAGCTTATACTGGACAGCTACGAGTACTCCATAGTCCATAGGTTAGTCCAGCCCCCGCCAACGAGATCGACAGTTGAAGCTTCCTCTTCTCGCTGGTGTTGTCCCCTCGTTTTGATCTCTTTCTCCTCATATATCACGCCATTTTTGGTCTACCATGCGAGCCAGGCCAGGTCTGGGCTTCGCCGAAAAGAGAGGAAGAAACTTGAAAAAGAACGAAAAAAGAAATCAAAAGGAAGCAGAGAGACGACAAAAAGACTCTAGAAAGAACAAAAGAAGATAAAGACGACCGTTTTTTATGGGCACACCCAGCCTCCCTTGTTTGCTGCACGCACTTTGAGCATGTCGAAAGCGGGGTAGACGATAGGAAAGACGACAAAAAAGAGAAAAGAGAAGCAAAAAAAGAGGCGAGGCGGACACCACGGGCAAGATGCAAGTGAGATAATGGGCTGGGCATTTGCAAGGATGAGGATACGGATGGCGTCGTCGATACGCAAAAGCAAGCATGGACGGCGCTTGTAGGGTTCTTTTCGTCTCTTTCGTCCCTTTTTGTCCTTTCCGTGATCTTTCTTGATCCTTTTGGTCCTTGTCGTGGGTCATGGACAGGTGATCGTCTTGGAAAAGGACGGAAAGAGAATGGAAGACGACCAGGAAGAGACGGAAAGGGCGAGAGAATACTGGAGAAAGACCACAGAAAGTGAAAGAAAACAGAAAGAGACCCGAAGAGATCCTCGAAAAGGGGCTCCATAGGATGCTCCATAGGGCAAAGCATGGGGTTGGAAAGACGCATGGCCGACATGCGTGATATGCGTGGTATCCGTGATTTACGTGACATGCGAGATACTTTTGGACTCGAAGTAAGCTCTAATGCTCTGATTCTCAGGACTAAAATGGCAGGGCTGGTCTTGGTCGTCTGAGCGTTTGAATTCCGTTGTGCGTATTCCGCCCGCCGGCAAGTGGATGCGCTCTTACGCAACAGTGAGGTGAGGGGATTGGCAAAAAGAAAAGAGAACGGAGAGAAAGGAGAAAGGGCAGAGTAAATCAGCGGGGAAGACAACGAGAAGGCAGGTAAGGGCAGTTCTAGATGGAGAACCACGGCGGGTACAAGAGTACGGTGAGGCAGACAGTAGAAAAGAAAGCGGTGACGGTGACTGACGGTGAGCAATTGTAACCAGTTGCCGGTGAGCTTGTCAAAATCAATGAACGTTGGTTTCATGTCAAAGAATAAGAGAAAAGACTGTAATGTGAGCACACGGAAACGAGACACAACTCACGAGGCTTGTGCTCGCTTGGATGTGTCTGTGTGTATGGTACTTGCACCTTTGACCGGTCTGCTGGAAGCTTGTCTGTCTGGCAGTGTTGATTGGCTTGGAAGCGCTCCCTGGGATCGAAGAAGCGAAGAGATGTGTGGGGAGGCTGTCTCCTGTCGAGTCTGTTTCCTCTGTTTTTCTTCTTGTTATTCTTCTCGAGGTTATGGAGTGGGCCCGCCGGCTCGGTTTGGTACGGAGTTAGTGCGCTGCCGGGCCAAATAGTGGGTCCAGAGCTGGGAGCTTAGGAGGAGAAGAGAGAGAAAGGCGAGAAAAGACGAATAAAAAAGAGAAAGAAGACCCAAGAAGATCCACCCGCACCTCCCAAGAGAACAAACTTCAGCTGTGTTTGGCACAGTTTTGTGTGAGGGCCTGGCACATTTGGCACATCTTTTGCACATTTGGGAACAACTCTGGCACATTTTAGCGTGGCGTCAGTGCATCTGCATCCAGTAGGAAGGCCCGGCTGGCGGGCAGGAGGACCCGCGCCGTGGTGTTGGGGGGAGAAGGAGCGACTTACAGCACTAAAACGACCAGGGGGGGAAGGTGAGTCCAGGGAGGAGGAAAAGAGAAAAGAGAGGGGAAAGAGCGAACACACTTGATCAGGGCCAGCCTTCCGGGGATTATTGGCCAATCCCAGGGCCCAATTGCGGCAGGAGCTAACCACCAATACAGCATATCGCCGCACCAGCCAAAAGGCCAGGGCGCCAAATGCACCAAAATTGAGAAGGTGCAATGGACAAAGTCACTGAGCATCAGTAAGAAAGAAGAGCAACCCAAAAGGATGGGCGAAATAATGGAAAAGGGTGGGAAACAAGGACAAGGTTTTGGGTTCCCAAGAAGCTAAAAATAATGACAGAATATTGTCAAAAAAGAACAGACCATTTCCATTGGCCGGCCGGGATGCATAAGTCGTGCATTTGCAGGGAAAACGTCCACTTGGTGCGGTTCTTCCATATCTTTTTCGGCGAGCAAATGTTTGGTGAGAAAAAGAAGCAAGTTTACTGGGACAAACAGTGAACAAATGCTCGTATGCCCGGTCCTTTTGGCGACTGTCAAAAGGGGAAAATAGACTGCAGAGTGCGGCTTCAGCCGTCGGCATTCTTGATTCTTTGCGTGGTAGAATTTGCTGTAGACAGCAGACGTTGGGGACGTTGGCGAACGTGTAAATTATGTGCCCACGCCCACCATTGCAATTTGGTCTGTTTTTGCTTGGGACATGCTGCATGCGTTGCCCTGTTGCGTGCTTTTGCATATCTTGACCGTTTTGGTGGATTTGCGCGAGGTTTGCGGTATTTGGATGGACCTTGCGAGCTGTTTTGGTTGGCGTTTGAGCTGAGCTATTCTTTGGCTCGTCGTTGGCCTCTGTTTGGCTCGAGCTCTTAGCTGATGATCGGCTGCTGCCGCGTGGGTAAGATTACACCGCGCAGTGCCCGTAATTACCCAATACCTGGGCACAACACTTCAGCCCTGAACTGGCCCGTGCTTGTATCCTGGGCCAGGCAATTTTGCATGCCGTTGCAACGCTGTATCTCGCAGATTCAGATGGGCCTTGATTGTCTTTTTTCAGGCATTATTTTGTTATTGTGTGCTGGAGGATTTTCTTCTTTCCTCCGGATTTGCGTTATCCTTGCACTGAGAGGAGATGAGGTATTGTTTACGTCGTATCGACATCTTTCAGCTCTGTTTACTTTCTTTCTTTTTCTCCGTACCATCTCGGCCATACAAATTCTTCACTTGACCAACGTCGTATTGTGTACCTGAACGATTACGTCTTTTGTCTCTCTTTTCGTCTCTAAATTCCTGTTTGCCACTCGCTTTCGCTCTCTTTGTCCCTCTTTCTGCTGATTTCCTCTCCTTTTCTCCTCTCTTCCTCACTCCTCCCTTGCATTGCACCGGTGTGCAGTTTTCCCCTGGATATCCGAGACCTTTTGATGCAACCATACGGAGCAAAATTACGCTACAAACGACAAGTCCAAGCTGTCCAGCCAGCTAAAAGACGCTCTAAAATCACCCCAAAAAGACTAAAGACACTCAAGACACTTGATATCCAATGAGCCATCGAATCAACACCAGCTAGACTTCCAGCTAAGATGCAAAAAGATGGTGGGCAAGCGAGACCGTTTGGGCTGTTTTTGGCTCGGCCACTGCCGCCGATCGCTCCTCGCTTGGGCGTAGAACGGGTCTCACAACAGCCTCTGGCGTCACTTTGTCTGTCGTTTTCTCGTAGGCAACCAGATGGTTCAGATACCAAGCTGTGGGGAGTGTCTTTTGATGCTTGTATCTTTTTGGAGGATATCTCGACAGATATCGAAATGCTCCGTATTTGCTTTTTCCATCACGTCAAAAATACATGATATCAAATCAAAGAACCAACACGCCCGAACGAGCGAGGGGGCTGGGATCGATGATGAGGACATTTACAGATGGAGATACGGTCCAATGCAAACATCACGATACCAAAGCAACGTAAGAGAAACAAAGCAACCGAGCAACCGGAACAAAGCCAGGGATCAAGACTACAATGCAGGGACAAGGAGCTGTAGAGGAAGAAATTTCCGGCGAAGAAGATTGGCTCAGCCATATTATGCTGACACTTACGAGTTGTTTCTCCATTCTTACGCAGTCATACAAGTAAACAGACCACCGCCGCATTAGCGTAGCAAAGGTCGAGGAGAAGAGAGACATTTGCCATTGTCATCACGAGCAAGTTAGGCACGCTCGCAGAAATCAGTGAGGTACAGTACATTAGTAAAGATGGCCAGTGAGTGTCCGTAGTATCCGTCGTTTTCTGCATTGGGCCAAAGTCTAGCTTGATGGCGTTTTTGGTCTCCCGCTAGGTCCTGCTTTTTGTGCCCTAATTAGACCCTACGGACTGTTGACTCTGATGGATCTGTCTTTTCCTGTCTAACTGTCGATAGTGTTTGACAGTCGTGGCTTGGTTTCCTTGATGGCGTTGCATCTCTGCCCTGGCTGGCGGGCAATGATCTCTCGGGATGTGCACTTGCCGGCCGTTGCAGCCGTCACGAATTCCAGAATAGGAAAACAAAAAAGAGGCTATCCAGAGTCAGAGTTCCTACTTTGCTTTTTTCGCCCCTTTGATATCACGACGAGCAAGACTACTGGCATATGAAACCTGCCGTACCTTGCTTTGCTGGGGATGGACTGAATTTTCATAGTTCAGAATGGCATCGTGAGACCGCACCAAACAGAAAACAGCAAGTGTCCGTCCCAGAACAGGCTGGAGCAAGTTTGGACAAGCACAAATAGGATAGCTTCAACGTCTAAACTGCGTGAAGCTTGACGTCCACATTGTGTCTTATCTTGAGGATGAGCCCGTATTTTTCTGGACAATATCAACTTTGTCGTGCGTTGTTCCTGCACCAGCTCTTCGTACCTGCACCAACTTTCTGACATCAAAGACATCACGGACAAAAGAGGCAAGATGAGAGAATAGAGACAGCCCAAATAGGAAGAGTATGATGTTACGAGTGAGCAGAATACACGGAGTACACAAAGAGCACAGAGAGTAAGCAATACTCCGCCGAGTGGTAACGCATGCATCTATGCAGGACCAAAATACCCCTCGCATGATGAACGGGGACGAGAGGAGATAGAGTCACAACCACAACCAAAACGGCAAAAAGAAAGGGGCAAAGGGGGGGGCGTGTAGCAATTCGTCATCCGTAATCCGAATGTTTTTGCCTCTGGTGATTGTCTTTGGTTTTTCTCAATTTCCTGTTTTTCGTGCATCTCGATTTTCTTCGCCCTTCGTCCTAATTCTGTTGATGGTGCGTGGTTTTGGGGCCCCTATTTCGCGTACCTGGATCTAGCGGGCTCGTCAAAGCAGGGACGCGCTGAGCAAAAAGAACAAGTCCCCGGGGTCTTCGGGGACTTGGGATCTGGGACCTGGGACCTGGGACTTGTGTTGCAGTGAAGGATGCCTATTTTCCGAACCAAGACACGTCCCTTTTCCCTGGATCTTCCCTGTATTATAGGACAGTTGTTCCCGTATTTCTGTGTCTTTGTCTCTGTTTCTCTACGATGTATGTCTCTCGTCCGTCCGAAGAGTGTCCCCGAAGACCCTGATTATCTATGTTGCAGTGAGAGTGGTTGGGTTGAAGATAATTTCAAAGTTGCTGTTGAATGTTGTAGTTGGATTCGCTATGAATTAAACAAACCAGCAAAGATATTGCGAACCTACGTCGAATGCTAACACGCCACTGGACAATGGATTGACGGAGAAATTCAGGCGGGTGGTTAGAGCAGATAGCAAAAGCCACTCAAAAGTGCCGTTTCCCCACAGATCGGGCACAAAAATGGTGGCGGACGGCAGACGGAATACGGCAGACGACATTTTACGGCACATCAAAAGCTCGGGCTCCTACCAAGAAATCTCCTCCCACACTGGAGCCCGTTTTTATGCTTCCGACCAACAGGCAATGCAATTGCGGTCTTTTTCTTTCTGTCATTTGTTTCGGAAGACAGTTGACAGGCGACAGATGACAGGCAAAAAGGACACGGAGATTTTATTTTGTCCTTGACGTTGCTTTTTTCTGTTGGGACAATGGGGACAGCGTATCTTGGCTTGACTGGCTTCTCAGAATTCTTTTTTTAAGTTCCTCCCTTTGGCCAGATTTCAGACCTTCTGCTTGCTTCTTTTTGGCAGCTGTTCGAGATTGCGATTTGGACAGACGTTGTGGCGTGGTTTTCTGGATCCTGGTGGTGTCTCTGAATGTTGGTTCTTTTTGCTTTTGGGGCTTTTGGGGCTTTTGTCTTTCCTCCCCTTATCCCTTGCATCCAGACATTTGGGGGCTCCAAATTTCACAAGAGCATCGTCATCGGGCGTTTTTCGTCTTTTCACTCTGAGTCTAAGAGCAGTCTGTTCCTGAACTTGTTGTGCCTGTACCTGACGGTATTCCCGCAGAGTCCGTTCTAGAGCGGCCCTCTTGGTGCATCTTGGTTTCCGTGGTTCCTTTTGCCACCTCGTCAGGAAAGGGAAATACTGTGGATAGCGAGGTGTGTGTACATAGTAAAGAAGACATTGTTATGCCTTGCCCACATAAGAAAACCACCGCATAAACAACGTGAGACATGGAGATGCACCAAAGAGTGGCCAGCCAGCAGCAAAAGCACGCTTGTCTCACTTTCTCTCCTCCTCCCACAGGAGACAAAAGCAAGCCAGTTTGGTGTCCACTGTTTTTGTGTGCCTTTTTCCTGCTCTTCCTGTTCGTGCCTATTCGTACCTACGCAAGCTCGAAAAAAAATCGATGCTGGTCCCCCTCGCCCCTTGCGTCAAGCCTGGATCTCACGAAAGTGGGTTTGTAAACATACGGAGTTCAAAAAGCTGCACTTGTGAATAGACACTACCCACGCTCCACGGCGACATCCACATCAGCGTCCAAATCCACAAATCCACAAATCCACAAAATTCCCCCTCTTTCTAACTGTTTAACTGTTTACTCCTGCAGTAGAGGAGCGGAGAAAACGGGTGCGGACAACAGGCGGAAAGAAGAAAAAAATAGAGACAAGACGACAAGACAAGGCGATAGGATGACAAGATGAGGAAAAAGAAAAGAGAGACAATGAGGAGAATAGGAAAGCCAGTGGCCCACGCATCAAGCCACAATGGGAGAGACGAAAAAGAAGGGGCATCACAAAAAAGAGAGACATGAGGCTGCGGAGAGCCGATTCTGCTGGTAGACGGCGTAAAATAGACCATTAAAATAGCATATGCAAAAAGCAACGACCAAAAGGAAAAGAGACAAAACCAAATCGGGATGTCGTAAAAGAGACAAGAAAAGACGCCAAAAATCAATATTACCGTTGACAATATGCATGATACGATATCGATGCAACAAGATACACGATCCGTATCCGCCAGCCAAGCAGCAAGGGCCAAGGAGTAGGACCAACGAGCATTCTTTCACTTCGGTATCATGATCTCGGCCTTCGTAAGGACAAAAATTTGAAAAAAGAAAACGCCACGCCCCTCTTGTTCAGCCCCCCGTTGCTTGTCTCATCGTAAACCGTTGCCAACACCAGCCAACGCCAACTTGACTAAAGATGAAAGACATCACAGACACGATGCACGAATATGACATAGCTTGCGAGATATCGTCTGATTCTGGCGAAAAGTGTTTAGACAAACGTTGCTGAAGGCGAACCTTCCACGACCGCCGGACGCGAACGCGGTCTCAGCATGGAAAGGCCCGCTCTGGTGCCATGATAGTTTCCTGCACGCATCGGATCATGGCTGACGAGGAGGAGGAGAAACAATGCAAAAAAGGAAAAAGGATAGAGTGAGAACACGGAAAGAGAGACATCAGAGATAAAAAGAGTCAAGAGGGCAGGCATCAACAGGGGAGAGCATAAAACAGAAAGAAAAAAAAAATGATAGATGATAGATGATGAAAGGAGATGTCTCATATGCAGGGCAAAGAGCACAAAAAACACGAAGAGAAAGCAGGCACAAGGAGAAGTCGCTTTGGTGATGCATATTCTTTTATTCCGCACCTCACGACGCGTAGTTATTCGTCGTATACTATGAAATATGATCATTTCTCATGCATATGCAACACTTATATTTCTGCAGTTGCAGATGGAGGCTCTAAAACATGCTGCGGCCATCTCGAGAATTCCGCAGTTTGATTTGGTGATTATATGATTTGATGCTCTTGGATCGTATTGTCAATGCATATGCACCTGCACTTAGGCACACACAAGCAAAAAAGCACAAGGCAAATCTCATGCCCGTTCATGCACGGATGCAACTCCTATGCATGTCTATGTCTTTCATCTTTGGTGTCTATGTGATGTCCAGGGTCCAAGTCGAGAGTTTTTGCCGCCATAGCCACGACTTTGATCACCACTATTCCACCATTATCTTCCCCTCTTCCACCATCACCACGGCCATCACATCGCCACCACTAATGCTCCAAAGGCCAGCTGAAGTGTCTGACCTTGTTGGACGGAGTCTTGCCGTTTTCTGTCTGGCTCTGGGTCGGTCGAGTGTCCGGTCCGCCGATCGCTGCCGTCCGTGGTCTGTCTCTCCTCGATGTCTCTCCCTTGGTAGGTCTGCTAGATTTTACTCTGGCCTTTCTGTCCTTTTCCCTTTTCCTGTCCTCGTCCCTCTATCACCACGCCCAGCTCCATGCCTGCATCCACAATGGCGCGCCGTTCGCCACTGGTCGTCGTTGTCGAAGTCGTGTTCGATGTGGTGGGCGGAACCCCAGCAAAGGCCTCATCATCACCACTAAAGCGCCTGCATAGGAATAGTGTTAGCCCTCGTACTCCATACGTTTCCACTCTTCTGTCTCCTCTCCTCCTCTTTTCTTCGTCTCTTCGTCTTTCTCTCCGGTGTGGCTTCACTGAGACAGACATCTTTGGACCACAGAAAGACGATGCAGGTACCCATTGGCTACTAAACCTTGTCTGCCCTGATCTTGCTGTCCTTTCTGTCCTTTCCCGTGTCCACGTCCACTCTCGACCGTCCTTCTCTCCGCCTGCCAAGGAGGATGGCGTGTCCACGGGCGAGACGGACGAGAAAAAGACGACAAAAGACGAGAGGCAAAGAGGCAAAAAAGACAAACACCAGTCAGAAAAGATAACATGCACGACGCGAATCCCTTCCTCTTTCCTGACCAGTGTCTAGATGCTTTTTGTTGTCCTTTTCTCCTCTTTTCCTTTTGTATCTTGCATCTCGTGTCTTGTCTCCCTTGCCACGCTCACTCCGAACAAGAGCTAGACCAATCGAGCCAGTCACTTTTCTTTCTCTTGTCCCCTTTTTTCGGGTGTTATTTTCCACTTGAAGATGCATACAGAAGAGGTAGGTCGAAAGAGTGAAAACTCTGAAAGAGGGGAAGACATTGATGGACAGGGGAAGAGGCAGAGAAAGGAAGGAGGACAAAGACGATACGACGTAGACACGAGGAGGTGGAACAAACACAGACGAGAGACGCTGAAAGACGGAAGACGCAAAAGAAAAAAGAGAAAGAAAAGACGCAGAAAGAAAAACATGACAGCACGAAAAAATAGGGACGACCCACCATCCGCGTTCCTCGCCTCTGCTGAGGAAGCTGCAGTCGCAGTTGACAACACAGTCCCAGCCGCCGCCAACGCCCCGTCCGCCTATCCATGCCTCGCCCGCCAGCGTATGGAACTGATCGTCCCACGGCACGTGGCGGGGGGATGCCGTAGGCGATGGTGACGCCGATGCTATAGACGCTGCTGTAGGAGAGCCAGTGTGCAGCGACGATACATTCCTGTGCTGAGGATGTTGGTTTGGAACTTGAGCTTGAGTTTGAGCTTGCGATTGACGATGCTGTTGCCCTGGCAGCTGTTGCTGTGAGAAGCTTCCTGGAGACCTCCTCTTGAAAACACTCAGACCACAGGTAAACGCTCCAAAGTCTTCTGTCTCGACGTCGTCGGGCACCTGTCCCGTCAAGACTCTTCCAAGAGCAATAATTGTGGCCGCATGCGAGCACAACACAATCGACCGCACGCCTTCGGCGTCGCATTGCCTGACAATATGATCGAGTGTGGTAGCAACGCGGGCATGCAGCTGGGCCATCGACTCGCCGTGCAGTCGTGGAACAATGCCTGAACTCTGGGCCTCATAACCCATATCAATCCACGGAAAGAAGTCGTCGTGCAGCTCTTTTAGGGGTGCCGGCTGTGGCTGTTCAAAAGGCGCTGGGCCAAACCAGTCGACCAGCCCAGAGTCACAGCGGACAGCCCATCGTGGTGATGATGCTGAAGGCCTATTTTCTTGATATCGTGGACTTGGGCTGCCTGCTACGGTCTCGACAAACGGCTGGATTGTCTGAAGGCAGCGGTAGTATGGGCTGCTGTAGATGCGCTCGACAGGTACTGGCATCGAACTGCTGTTGAGGTGGACAGCCAGCTCGCGGGACTGGTCCACGCCGTGTGATGTCAATGCCGGGTCGGCTGGGATGCCCGTTGGCGACGGCACAAAGGCCGTGTAATCGCCCGTCTTTGGATTGACCACCCAGTTTGAGCGGAACTTGCACTGTCAGTATACTCTCATAGCAGCTGAAGGGTTCAGAAGACTTACACCATGTCGTGTTACGTAGATATATTCGAGAGGCATGATGGCGATGGAAGAGGGGTTGAGATGCCGAGTGGCAACGGGGAAGAAGGAATTGAAAACAAGCGACCTTTAACCGCTCACCATGGCACTTCTGTAAAATTTAAACGAAATTGAAAACAGAAATAAAGGACCCCGTCTATCATAAACTGGGAAATGGCATAAACACAAAACGTTGAAGTTGGTGATGTTCAAGATGAGGAGCTAAACCTCGGCTCGGACGACATCACGTGTGGGTCAAAATGTAGGTCATGTGACTTTAACTTCAAGTCATGTTCAGGGCGACAGCAATAAAAGTATCACAAAATAAAAGTCAACAATGTTGTTTCGATGCCAAATTGTACCATTAAATGGCTAGTTTGGGTTTTGTCGGCTTCGTGGTCCATATTTGTTGGGTGGTGATGGTTGTAGGCACCAAATACGATAACCTCACGATCACCCAGGTAGGTGGGCTTGACATACTGGAGGCCGAGAAGTCACCCAAACAATAACCCAAGAAAGTGTGTAATCACTATATGACATTTTATACGAGCAGGAAATCATGTTTTATATTCTGGATGATTTTTTTAAAAATATTGGTACGTATTGATGAGTTTTCCATAATTTTGAATAAAAATACAAGGAATATAAAATAAAAACCTAGCACTTTCGATTCAAGTACAACACGAATCACAAAATAAAATTTCACAGCGCACAAACAGTCTTCTCATAAAGTCTTTTCATAAAGTAAGAAATAAAATTGATGGAAATCACTTGTATATAAGATCAAAATGAATCATAAAAAGACAAAACTCCTAACCGGGTCCAGGTTTCGCTGTTGTTCCGTGGACCCGTGGTTGATGCAATAATTATCCCCTTCCAATCCGACCCCTAGTCCCCCAAATCTTCCAATCCTACCAGTTCCTGTTCCTGAAGTCGCTTCAAGTCTGGTCTAAGTCTGGTCTTGTCTTTTGTCGTTGTCTTCTGTCGTCTGTTTATATGATATATGCCATCCCTCTACTGTCCTACTTCTCCTCTCTCGGCTGACACCATGGGTGCTCGAGCACCTGGTCAATGGTGATGCGCTGCTCGACGTCGCGGTTGAGCATCTTGCGGATGAGGTCGATGCTGTCGTCGCTGATCGTGTAGGGGATGCGCAGGTCGCGGTCCATGATCTCGTCGATGCTGTAGAACGGGTTCTCCTTGTAGATGATCGTGTACAGCAGGATGCCGAGCGCCCACACGTCCTGCTCCTTGCCCTTGTACGGCCGGCCAGCCAGCACCTCGGGGGCGGCGTAATCTACATTGTTAGCAGTGAACAAAATAAAATAGACACAAAGAGAGCAGTGACCTACCTATGGTCCCCACGAAGACGTCAAAGGGCCCGCTCTTGATGTAGGCGGCGGAGCCAAAGTCAATGAGCTTGATGTTGCCCTCGCCGTCCAGGATGACGTTCTCGTCCTTGATGTCGCGGTGCACGACGAGCGCCTTGGTGTGCAGGTGGTGGATGGCCTGGGCGACCTGCACAAAGATGCTGCGGCACTCGGCCTCGTCCATATTGGTGCGCAGCTCAATGTAGTCGAACAGGTCCATGCCGGGCATGCCGTGCGGCTTCATCTCGATGTAGTAGTTGATCTCGTCCTCGAAGAAATCTTCCATCTCGACAATGTTGCGGTGCCGCAGGCCGTCCCGTCTCAAGTAATCCAAAACATGGATCTCAAGCGGGACGGTGCCCAGGCGGCGGTCGCGCGTCCAGGTGTCGACAAGAATGCGCTTCTTGGTCACATACTTGATGACGACGCGGCGGCCTGTGGCCTTTTCCTGCGCCAGCTTGACCTGTCCGTAGGCGCCCTGGCCCATGTCCTCCAGAATGATGAAGTCGTCAATCGTCTTCTTGTGGGGCACGGCCGCAGAAGTCACCTTGGAGACCGTGGCGGGCACGATCTCAGACTTTTGCGGAACAACCGTGGTTGTCGTCTGGGCTGTCGAGGCCAGCGGCGATGCAGTCGTAGCGGCTACACCGGCCTTGCCAGGGGATGCTGGAGGCTGCGTCGGGCCTGTCTTGGCCAGTGCGGCCAGATCGGGCGTCGTCGAGCTGGGGGTTGCGGTCGTGACTGTCACGGCTGGCGTGGCGATCGAGGCGGTCGCAGCCGCTGCCTTGGGTGACGACATGAGCGGGAGCGAGGCCGGGGATGTGGACTGAGCGTCGCCTGTGGCCGGCTGGGACGTGGGCGCTGGCGAGGAGGCCATCGACGACGGCCGCGACAAAGTGGTTGAGATCCGGTTGGCCGTGTGCAGCGCAGCCTCTTTGAGCTGGCGCGTCAGAGACTGCGCGACAGTCGTCTTCTCGGCGCGCAGGTCGAGGACGTCGTCGGATGGCACGGGCGGCGCCTCAAAAGGCGAATGGACGGGTGTTTGGCCGGGCGAGGGCTGGTGTAGGGGCGTTGCGGCGCCCGAAAGCAGCGGGGACGCTGCACCGCCCAGGCTGTTGCGCGTCGTGGCGGCGTGAAGGTGGCGCGAGTAGGTGATCCAGAGCGCGTAGACCATTTCGGACTTGGGCGCGCTGGGCGTCGTCGAGGTGCTGTCGCTAAAGACAGATGACGCCGACGCGGACTCGGACTCGTCCTCCTCGATGGCCTCGATGACGGTCTCCTCGTGGATCTTGGACTGCTTCTCGCTCTTAACGACCCGCATCTGCGCATCGATCTTGAGTTCGGAGCCGTCACGGTGGCGGCCAGGCAGGCCGTCGGGGCGAAGGAAGGACGTGGCTGCATCCGGGCGGTTCTCGCGCAGGGCCAAGAAGGCCGAGGCGCGACGGAAGCTGTGCTCGGGAACCACGATGCCGTCGACCATGTTGACGTTGTCGACCTCAATCAAGATCTGCAGGATCTTGTCAAAGTCGGGGACCAGCTGGTTGATGGACAGGCCGTTGGGCTTCTCGTAGCCAAAGAGGGCGCCGCAGAACACCGAGTTGGAGCTCTTGATCGTGAGCGTCTGGGTCGAGACCACAATGATACCGGCAATGTGGGGAAAGCTGGAAACGCGCAGAGCAGCCTCGCCGCGAATCTGCTCGACACTGGCTGGGATGCTGATACGATCGCAGTTGCGGCAAGTGTAGAACTTGCGGCGCGTGAGCTCGTAGAAGTCGACAGAACCCGAGACGCCGTCGATACCCTGGCGGGCAATGCGTGGGATCAACTTGCTAATATCCATGCCGATCTGCGGGTCGTCGTCGCCCCAGATGGGGCCTGTCGAGCCCGTGATGGATGTGACATAGCCGTCCTCGTCGACAGCTACAGTGGCAACGTCTTCGTGGATCTCCTCCAACACCCAGATCAGGCCGGCACGCTTCTCCTTGACCCACAAACTCGCCGAACCTGTGGCACCGTTGCGCTTCTGGATGGGCACAACGTCACCACACAGCAGCACACCACGTGAGCGGTTGTTGTTGTGGTGGCCGCTGACGCTGCCCGCCTTGGGTGACCGCGTGTCGATGGTCTTTGCGCGGCGCGCCGCTAGCAGCTGTGGCGACTTGACCTGGCCTGCACCGCCGTTTTGCGGTGTCTGCGATCGTGAGTTGGGCTTACTCAGCAGTTTCGCCGTGATGCCGCCACCGCGCGCGCCTAGCAGGCTGGACGTGTTGACGGCCGGCTTGGGCACGGGCTGGACGATCTCGCCGATGGACGAGGAGCGGTCGCTGTCGCTGGGAAGACTGTCGTCGACGTCGTTGTCGGCCTCATCGGCGTGCATCAGCTTCTTCTCGAGCCATGCGCGGCGCTCCTGCTGAACAACCTCCATAATGCCCATCTTGCGGACCTCGGCCTTGGTCACGCCAAAGACGAGACAGGCGAGATCGTTGGCCGAGAGGATGGTGTATGGCGGTTTGGCTTCTGTGGAAAAGATGGCCTGTGCAGCAGGCACCCAGCGCGTAGGGTGGCCGTGGGTGCGCTCGCCAATATTGCCAGCGGTGGCGCTGATAGGCGAGGCAAACGACTGGGCGGTGGCAGACAGGGGCGGTGCAGTGGTGGTGTCGGACTGGGCGTCGGCGGAGATTGAGAGCGATCGTGGGCTGATGCCACCGGTTCCTGTGGCTGGCGGTGCGACGTAGGGCATGGCGAGCGTATCGATTAGCCGTTGTTGTACAGTCACGGGCGTCAGGTCGGTCAGAGTCCGCCTCAAAAGCAGACTCGGTCGTCGTGAGATTGGCGGTGACGTCTTTTGTGTGGTGCCGCTCTCGTTGGTCGGTGTTCTTGACGACTCGGCCGATTCCGAGGGTCCGGATGGCGCATCTGTGCGGTCGCTTTTGTTGGTCTCGTCCTCAGCTGGAAGAGTCAGTGTCGGACGCTCGTCGCTGAGCAGGTGCATCGAGTTCTCTCGCGGGTGAACGGCGGGCGTCTTGGCCATGAGAAGTGGTGAGTCTGCAGCCTCCGAGACGGCAACAGACGGAGACTCGCCCATCAGCTCGGGACTGGCCGTCCTTGGGATGAAACTAGTTTCAAAGACGTTATCGCCAGACATATCGGCCGGGCCGGTCAAAGGACCTGTCGGGAAGGCCTGGTCGGCACCAGGCAGGTTGTTTGCGCCCACCAGTTGTGCGCGGGCCAGTAGATCGAGCATGTGTTGTGTTTCGACGTCACCCGATGCGCGGGCCTGGGCACTGGCCAGACCAGCATTCGACGAGGCGGCGGCATAGCCCATGCGGTCCTTCATGAACTCGATGGAGCGCTTGAAGACGGCCTGGTGGTTGTGCAAAAGGTCGCTAGACTGGTGGGAGGCGAAGGAAAACGAGTGCAGAGATTCAGACGGGAAACGGCTCAGATCCTCGGTGAAGGCGGGCGCAACAGCATCTGACGCAACGGAGAACGTGTTGGCGTGTTGCAGCATGGCGGTCATTGAGGCGGATCGCGGAAGCGCAAAAGACGGGCTTCGAGAAGACGGATTGGAGGGGTCGGAGGGGAGAGTCGGGGCGCGCACGGGAGGCGCATGTTGGCGGATACGACGCAGGCCAGAGAGGCCGAGACCATGGTCATGGTCTGTCATAATGGGGGAGCTGCATTTGGAGGTCGGGTCAGCGAGCTGGTCGATACCGGTGTAAATGTCAAGGTAAACTCCAAAACGAGTCTCTGGCTCTGTCTCGGTCCATGGCGCAAACTCCAACTCAAAATCCGAGCATGCGTCCGAGTCCGAGTCAGAGTCATCGTCCCGGCAAACAAGGTCTTGCACAAACGGCGGAACCACGCAGAGACAAGGCCCAGTGCATAGGCAGTCACAATCCACCGTCTTTGACGCGATAGGCGTCTCATACGGCGTGTCGGACGTCCAGACCAGGGCGGTCATTGCAGGAATCGTGGTCATGGCCATGGAGGCGGTCATATCAAGCATGTCACTCGAGGCAGTATCGGGGAAAGGTAAAGGCAACGGTAAAGGAAAAGGCAAAGGCACCAACCGTGCGGCAGCATCGTACTCTGCGGCGGAAGCGCCGGCGTCAAAGGAGAAACGTATGCGGGCCTTGTGATCCGGGGAGTCTGCAGGAGAGAGGGCGAGGTTGCCGGTGCTCCTGTTTTTGGGGATGTACAGCGGCAGGCCGAGCTGGTTGCCGCTGTTTGTGCGAGTCTGCCGGAGTGTCGAGCCGTCCGAGTGTGTGTTTGTGTTTGAAGATGGACTCGAGTTTGCGTTTGCGTTGTTGATACTGCTGTGTTCTGCCTCGTCGTCATTGTGTGCGTTTGCGCTTGCGCCTGGACCGGTCTCCGATTTTTTTGATCCGTAGATATGGAGCATTATTGAAGGTGGCTCTTGTCGAGCCGATTATACCGGGGACCTCTGAGCTTGTTGTGGGAGGACAGAGAAGAAACGAGTTCTCTCTGAACGAAGCCCGTCGAGGGGGGAAAGAAGTTGAGAAAAAAGTTCGCAGGGCCGTGGGATGTTTCGCGGAAGGTGTGGGCGAAAGTGCCGTTTTTTTGCTATTGAGGAAGTAGCGACTGTCGCAAAGAGGAAGCGACGCGTTTGGGAAAGAGCAGAAGCTGATATGTCGATCGTGGAAAGTTGTTCAGACGAGACGGAAACGCTGGAAAAGAGCTGTATCGCGATGGACCTGTTTTTGATGTGAGATGAAAACGGGAAGGACAGAAAGAAAAAACTTCCAGCGCAGAGCCCAAAATATATAACCAGAAGTGCCAAAACCTGTGAAAGAAGCTAAAATGGGTGAAAAAAATGTGCAAGAGAAGTGTGCGTTTATTATATAACCAGGCTGCGCCGGACTCGAAACAGCGTGTCAGAAACTGTGTTTTGGAGTAAGAGATGACGATGATGATGGGAGGGATGGGAAAGGGTCAGCGCCTGGTCATCAGCCTAGTTCTAAGTAGTGGTGGTTGTTATTTGTTGGAGGCTCGGAGCCAGGAAAAAAATGCCACCTTGTTTTGGTGTGTTTTTGGTGTCTTCTCAAAATTTACCTCTTGATTTTGGGACGGACTGAGCGGACTGGGGCGGGCGGACGCTGCGTAGTTTTGGTGGGGTGTGGGGCCTGTAGGGTGACTTTGACTTTTTGGTGACCTTAGGTGGTCAAGGTGACTTTTTTTGTGTGGGATTTTTGCGTGTGAACGTGGGTTTCCGTACCTGTAGGTGGCCTCAAGACGTGGCAGGCGCGGCCGTGGGTGGGTAGAGCCTGCCCGCTGTGACGAATACGTAAGAGTAAAAAGCGGGATGCGGAACGCGGGAGAGTCATGTGAAGAGCTTTGACAGGCGGTCAATTCGGTATCTTACAGCAGCAAAAAAAGGAAAGAACCTCTCGGATTGGACGGACTACGACTACACAGTACAAACGGACACATCTCAGTGTTTCATCTCTTGCAATCTCACAAAGATGAGTTCAAGTCAAGAGGGCAAGCGAACTCGAGCGAGACGACGAAAAGCAGACAAAAACACGTCGCTAGATGGACACAAACACAGAAAGGATAAACGGCCAAAATCTTGGCTTCCTGGGATGGGGCTACAAGGGCCCCATGGTCCAGTTTTTTGTTCCCTACTTGTATTTCGTACTTGCACAGGCGTTTGTACCTTGGATCTGCCGGTGCGAGACCCTGCGTTCGGTGGAGCTAAAAGCATCTTGGTGAGAGAAAAAAAACGCGCATTCTGTTGGGCAAATGTCAACACCTCTCGAATAAACGTGAGGAAGGTACTCGTACTGTGGCTAACGTCCGTTGACCGAAGGAAGGAAATACACAGTAAATGCACGAAACATGGCAAGAGCTGCACCAGTGGCTCTTGCCTTGCAAAGTATCTGTACGACGCATTCCAAAGGATGCAAAGTTGTGGGATAACAGAAGCCAATAAGAATACACAAGTAGTGTAATCGTATCGAACCAGACCGAGGTGAACATGTTGTGTTGAGATAATCTCGTGTTCTTTTCTCGCCTGTTCTTGTTTTTGTTTCCCCTCATCTCCATTTGACCATCCTGTTGTGGTGCTCGGTGTTCGAATTAGGGCGAAGCGCACCAAGCTGTTTTTACGGGACTGTGGTCGAGGAAGGAGCGAAGGAGAAGGAGAGAAGAGAAGCGAAAGACGGCACGCCCGACGCGCCGCGCACACCGCCCGCTCATTTTGTCTTTCTGTCCCTTGTGTTTTTATGCCATGGATTTGCAGCGCGGGAGCCGGCATGAAACATGTGGCAGTGGGGGGCTTTACGACAGGGTGTGCTGCGTTACGATGGGACAATTTCTTACAGGGATCCGCAAGGCTGGAAAACAAAGCGGGACAGAACGAGGGAAGAGGGGTGAGCGAGAGCGAGAGGAGCAAAAGGAAGGAGCGACTGTCAGCATACGAGGCGAAAGGAACAGGTAAAATGACGAGGTGAAAGAGTAAAAACAAAGAACAAACGAACGCCCAAACATTTGGTTCGAATCGTAGAATATATTCAAATGACGCGAGGCTGATTATGGTATTATCTTCAACGCCGCCGATCCCGCGAGAACAAAGGACAGGGCGCAGTCCCATTGCCACGCAGCGCGGGCGCCGTCAGCTGAGAAGTGATTGCTTGATTTTAGGCCGTCGGTTTTGCGCAGGAACGGAGAAAGCGTGGGAGCGGTCATCGTCAGGGGATTCTGAAGGAAGGGATGAAATATGGATGGGATGAAAGGATGAAAGACGGAGTCAGAGGAGATGAAGAAGTCTTAGTAGATGGCAAATGGAACAAAGCGACGAAAATAGATAAAGCGACGTACAAACGATAGGCTCGCAAGGATGGCAATATTGGATGCCCAGATATCATTATCATTATCTAATCACGACTCCAACATCGGTTCCGTGTCTGTGTGCATGTCCATACTCTACTTATATTGCATTCTGGGTCTATCTCACAGCCTTACATCAAGATGCCGACACAGAGCCGAAATACCCCAGGCTCGCAATAACCGCCCGAGTTGATCTGCAGCACTCAGCAACAGATCCAGGATATCTCTTTGCAATGGCAGAGAACTACAAAAAAGGAGGGTGGGAGCGATAGGGATCGGGAAGTAGTTGCAGATGGATAACCGGTTTGGTTGAGACAAGAGGTGGAAAAAGAATAAAAGCAGTCGCGATGGCATCTCGTTGGCTGTTCTCTTTCTGGGCATCTTCTTCCCAGAGCGCCTGTTCGCTCTTGCCAAATGACCGCCATCCTGTCTCCCCAGAGTCGCACATTGTGATACATCGTCACACAAAATCGATACAAATCGCGAATATCGCATAAAGCCCCGCCAGGTGCGCCCAAAAAGGCGATTTTGCATGCGAGCCCAGCCTTTTCAGATTGAGAGAACTTGTACTCCATACTCTATAAATTATCAAATAAATCCACAAGGATTCGCCAATGCAGAAGCGGCGCCATGCATTGTGCATGGTGCATGTGGACGATTTATGGAGGGCTGCTGCCCTGCTGCTTCTTTGCAGGCACGAACACCAACCAGTAGTCATCCAAATCCGACGAATTCTGTCACTCGCAACGGTCAGCTGCCACAACTCAAAGATGCCCACGCATTTGTATCTTTCATCACTTAATAACCCGGCCTGATGCCTTGTAGCCTGGCAATATCTCTACTTTGGAAATCTGGTGGGGTTTCTGCCACAAAACAAAGACTCTTTACATCTCCCCGCATCCCCAGATGTGAGATATTTTGACGTTTCCTCGCTCTCTCAACCTGCATGTCTACAGGCTTCTCGGTCCGTTTCTTCCTCCTCCCTGAAAACGTCCTGCCATTCTCGGTGACAGCCGCCCAACGGAGATGTTTCTGTTTAGTTCAGCCGCAGCGGAGTCGCTTCCCCCTCCGCGCTGGGACGAGACTAAGAGGCTAGACCGTGAGACCCGGTCTGGGTAAAATATTTAGAGGAAATGGGGTCGTCTCCAAGATCCCATTTTCAGGGTCTTTCTATCTCTTTCGTAACGGGTTTTCTACCCTTCCCCCTTTTAAAAAGACTAACATCAAAATCACGCATCGAGCAGGGGGCACTTTTAACCCATCTGTTGTCTTCTCTCTTCTTGTCATTCTGGCTTCTCTCCTTTGTCATTTCTGATTATCTTTCGTCTTGTCTTGCTTTATGGCACGCGACGCAAGTTGCATGACCACGTAGGTGCACTTGACCACCGATATGATAAAGAACAATAGCCAAAGGGAAGCACGACAAGAAAGAAGAGACAGACCCCCATAAACGCCCAACACCCCAAGAACAATAACGAAGTCGCCTATTCGTTCGTGGGGTTTGTTCTACTGAGTCGTCTAGCTTGGCCTGGGCCTGGCTGCAGGGAAAGGGTGTGCATCTCTTCTGGTCCGGTCCCTTTATTTGTGGCTACATCCGGGTACATGCAGCACACAAGCCTGTCATTTCCCGTCACTTGAGTCCCTGCGTGGTCCTCTGTCTCGTGCTCTCTTTTTCTGTTCTGTTCTTTTCGTCTGTCACATTCATTTCCATTTATCTCTGTCACGAGCCATGACGCAAGTTCGTCCAACATCACAACTTTCAAAGGACCTCTCTCACTGGCAAATACTTGCCACTTTACTTTCTTTCCATCCATCGCCGTAAATAGGTTGCTCGTAAATGTCTCGTATACTTGCCAACTTTGCCGCCGTCGTTGTCTTTTGTTGCGCCGCTATCGATAAAACCCCTCGAGCCGGGCCCCTACAGCAATACATAGCGCGCTCTAGCGCATTTGCCATGCTGGGGACTGGTCCATGCTGGCCCACCGTGTGCCGCTGCAGCCCACTTGCCCCACCACGAAACCACCACTGAACCACTGAGCCACTGTAAATGCGTTGTAAAAACCACACCGCTTTCTGTTTCCGGCAGCTGATCGTGTCCCCTTCCCCACCAAAACGCCTAAATGCCTGAACGCCTCCAAAAAGACCACAAAAAACCACTTAAGGACCCCTGTCGAATGGCGCCGATAGTGCGCGATTGAAGCCGATAAGACGCGGTGACAACACCAAAACACTTGAGGGTGGGGCATCTTTCGGTTGGCTCTGGGCCTCGTGTGGTTTCTCAAGCATCTGGGCTGGGCCTTGTCTGGGACCCTTTTCCGAGAAGCGAGAGGCTATTTCCTATTTTTCTGTTTCTCTGCTTCTCTTTCCTTCCTTTTGGGCACGATTTGACTGTGGATATCTCGTTGTTTTTGAAAGCCGAAATATATGCAGGAGCGACCGTTTAGACGTGCATGCCCGCGCTTGCCTCGTTCTGCTTGTCTTTTGTCCCTTGGTCTTTCCCCCAATCAATAGTATCGGCCGTATTAAGCAGGAGCGCTTGCGAGAGCGGCTTCCATGGCCGGTCGGTACAGACGAAATCCACATACGATAACTATCTCTAGCCGTACCATCGTTCTTGCCTGGTTTCTTTTTATTTCGCGCCTTCTCACACCCCCTAACTTACTTTCTCCTTCCTACTTTATTTGATTCTTGGTATTTCTTATTTCTTTCCTTCTTGTCCCGTCCCGTCTTCTCCTGATTCCTGGTTTTCAGGTTTCCAACATCTTCACTCTACGGTTGCATCCTCAATTTGTTTGCTTCCTTGTTTTCGTTCTCCCTCCTCCCGCCGGTCACCTTTATCAACGAAGTATCCTGGCCTCGCTTCTATCGCCCAACAGAGCTTACCAGGATTCAAAGTCGCCCGTGACATACCCCGCCCTATCCATCTCGCCATTTCTCAAATTCTCAATCCATTCTGCGTTTTCACTCTTCTCCATTCTCGCGCCTCGCATTTTCGAGTTTCTACTTCTTCTCTATCCCAATCTCGCATCTGTCAATTAAAACGGCTATCAGCATCAAGTTGATCACGGCACCTGCAATCTTTCCCTGGCCGCCGATCACCTGCTGGGCACCTGCATATCGATTCTGCCCGTTATCGCCTTTTTCTCTTGGGGTCTCCCGATTACACCTTTTCGCTATCGTTAATCGTCATCCATTACCACGCCGATAAACTACGACGTTCAGATAACCCCAGGTCACTTGCACACTCTCGTCGACGATCCTACAGATTGCGTCCGAAACATCACCTGCAAGGCTTGCCTCGACATTCAACCTCTACTTAACAAAGTCACTCCCGTTTCCATCTCCCAATCACTTACGCACCGCATTCGCAAACAAGCACCGTCATGGGCTTGTAGCACCACCGCTCGGCTACTTATTCGCTACGCCCGGTCCATTTTTGGTAGTTGGGTAGTCCACTCCACCACCCCAAGAGGCGATCCAAGACTTTTATTATCCTATCCAGCAACCTGCATCCAAGAACCTCCAACAAAACCCCAACAAGGCCGAAGGCCATCCGAGACCAATTCTTTTTGTACTGGAGTAATACAGGCTCGACAGACCAATACCATCAAGCATTCGCGCATCCATCCCACCACAAACCTTCACACCATCAAAAGACACCAGCAAATCCCATTCACAAACACCCCGATTGAACCCCACTGGGTTGGCCACTGCACGTACAAACGCCACCCAAACTGGACCCAGGTCCCTTTTTGCAACCAGGAAAGGAAGAAACACAACCCTGAATACTGAAAACGAGAGCAAGCCAGAATCAGCTTTAAAAATAAACCACCCAGTTCGTGTTGCTTGGTGCGTTTGTTTTTGGCAGGCTTTGTTATCCTTTTAGTTTCTGGACGAGCGTTGCGGTTCCAATCACCTTCAACCCAGACCTGCAAAGGCCGTCCACGTCTTTCATCTTCTTGCATCTGTTTTTATTTATCTCGTCTCATTCTCCGGCCACTATTTCCTCTCTCTTTGTTTCTCGCCAGCCATCCTCGCATCCTCGCCTTTCCAACACAATCAACCAAAATGGCTGAACCTACATCTACGACCGTTGTCGGCCCTTCGGCCGACGGCGACCTCACCCCAGACTTCCAGCAGCCCGAGACCATCATCGAAGAACAGCATCACAGTCAACCACAGCAGCCCCCAGTTACCGCGCCTTTGGAAGATGTCCCCACAAAGGGCCGGAACCGTCGCCGACTCTTCCGCGGCCTGTCACGCATGTCGTCGTCCTCGAGCCTTGCACAGCAGACACCCGGCCGTGCTCGCTCTGCCAGCACGCCTTACTCGGCATCAGCGTCAGGAGCTAGTCTCTCTTGTATCGCGCTTTCGTCGTCATCCTCGCCCTTTGCGCCGTCACCCAGTGCAAACAATTCGACTTTTGCTTTCCCTCCTCTTGCTTCACCTACAACGTCCAGCTCTGTGCTTGATCCGTTATCGCCATCAGCCACACCCCCATCTACTGCTACGACTCCTTTCCCACCGTTCCCCCATTCGGTGAGCAGCGGTGCGATCCGCAGGGTCACCCTCAGCTCCGAAAAGAACATTGGCACTGTGCCTATGCCCCAGGATATGGTCCGTTCGGCATCGTTGCCCTTGTTCCCGAGACAGCAGAAGAAGACCCTCTACCAGTGCTTCAACAAGTTGCCTCGCGAGATCAAGTTGTCCGTTTTCAAGAATCTTGTGCCAAAGGACCTCGTGCGCATCTCGCGCGTGAACAAGCAGTTTAGAGAATTGTGCTACGATGGACAGCTCTGGGAGACTTTTGACGCTTCCGAGTTCTACCAGGATATCCCTGTTGAATCTCTCTCCAAGATCATCACAGCGGCCGGACCGTTTGTGAAGGACCTGAACCTGCGTGGTTGCATCCAGCTTGACAAGTTCCAGGACGCGCTTCTCATGGCCAGTGCCTGCGCCAACCTGGTCAACGCCACACTTGAAGGCTGCCTCATCGACTTCCGCAGCCTGGACAATCTACTAAAACGGAACAATAGACTCACCCATATCAACCTCGCCGGTTTATCGAGCGTTCGGAAGGAGACCTGCATTACCCTCGCCCAACACTGCAGCCAGATTGAGGTTCTCAACCTGTCTTGGTGCAAGCATATTACGGCAGACAACGTCCAGACCGTTCTCAAGGCTTGCCCGAAGCTGCGGGATCTCCGCGTGAGTGAGATCCGTGGCTTCAACCGCCTGGGCTTCGCCAGGACGTTTTTCGAAACCAACCAGCTCGAGCGCCTCGTCATGAGCGGATGCACCGACCTGACGGACGATGCCCTTGGCGTCATGATCCACGGCGTCAACCCTCAGACCGATCTCCTGACCGACCGCCCCATCGCTCCCCCGCGCCGCCTGCGCCACCTCGACCTGAGCCGCTGCCAGGAACTGACCGATCGTGGCATCACGAAATTGGCACACTTCGTCCCCGAACTCGAAGGCCTCTCACTCGGTGGCATCAGCGCGATCACGGACATGGCCCTGCGCCCGCTGTTTGAGTCCACGCCCCGCTTGGCCTACCTCGACCTCGAGGACCTAGTTGAGCTGACGAACTCGCTCTTCTCCGGCTACCTTGCCAAGGCCAAGTGTGTCGAGACCCTGACGCACATGTCCATCAGCTACTGCGAGGATGTTGGCGACACCGGCATGGTGCCTGTTCTCCGCGCTTGCACTAAGCTGCGCAGCGTGGAGATGGACAACACACGCATCTCGGACCTGACCCTCTCGGAAGCTGCGGGCATGGTGCGCAGCCGCGCCATCCGTTCACGCAACCACAGGGACCGGCCCTCGATCGGCCTGAGCATGACCGTCTTCGACTGCCCCAACGTCACACGCACCGGTGTGCGCGAGGTTTTGCTGTGCAACGCCGAGGTCCTCTCGCCGCAAAAGGCTGCCGAGTCTAGCGATCCATCTTCTTCGTCCTCCCCCGCGACCGTTCCTGTCCCCACGTACCCGACCGAGATTATCGCGCTCAAGTGTTTCTACGGCTGGCAAATGACCGTCGACGAGCACAACCGGCGCGTCCTCCGAGGCGATTTCCAGGCGGCCCACCGCCTGATGCGCAAGTGGGCCGATTTCATCCAAGCCAACGAGGAAGCCGGTGTCAACGGCCGCGGAAGTCGCCGGCGCCGGCGCCGCGCGCGCGAGGCCGAGCAGGCACATGCCGTCGAACAAGCTGCCGGTGGCGGTGATGTTGAAGCTGGTGTAGGTACTCCAGGAATGGGCATTGGACGTCGTCGCGCCCGCACGACACAATGCGCCATTATGTAGACTCCCCACTCTTGACAGCATTCAGCATTCAGCATTCAGCACTCAACATTATCTATCTGTGTCCCAGTCCCTGGACTTCCCTCCCATGGACTATCTCTCCTGGACACTCTCCCCTGGACTTTCTCTCTCTCCCTGGACAACTCTCCGACTCTGATTCGACCTGACATCAACACTCACTTTCTGGACCTGGACTCTTTTTAACATTTCGACTTCCTTTTTTTTCTTCTTCTTTCGCCAGACTTTTAGCTTTGAGAAGTGGGCGTATGAGAATTGGGCGTATCTTACGTGTCTTCTCATCTGTACCATCTACCTTGTCGCCTGCATCCAGCTCTACCCACTCCCCTTCACGACGCACGACCCTATTATGAAGATGACCATGACAACGACCGCGCCGGAGACTAGTTTGCCCACGGGGATCGACCCGACTAGCTTCTGTCCACAGTTTATGAAATCCGTACCACCTCTAGACCATACTGAATCCTCGTCCGATCGAACTTGGTTTGCGTTCATGGTTTTCAGTGTGGTCCTGGCGTGGTGTGTTGCGGCTTGCGCTTCTTCAGAGGCACCACCTCTGGCATGATGACCTCGTTTTGCTCCTCCGGGACCCCTTCCTACGTTTTTCGTTTCTCGTTTATCATTCGTCCGTTCCTCCTGTTTTTCCTGTTCCTCGATTCAGGGCATCGATTTCTTGATCTTCTCCTAGTTTGTCTCTTATCTATGCCTGCTTTTCTTCTGTTGTTTGATTTTCTCTCTGATTTTTCCCCGGCACATGGCGTTTTGGTCCAGTTGCAAGGACGGGCAACTTATAGACTGGGAAATGGACTCGGCGTTTATGGTCACTCTTTTCTTTTGTTTTTATTTCTCGGCTGAGGGAAACATGGCACATGGAGTAACGGTCTGTTATTCATGGAAGGGATCTATCGTTTCGGTTCACGGATTTGATTTCTGGGTCGGGCACATCTACTTTTACAGTTTGATTTCTATCACCTGAATATATGGAATGGATTTTGTGTTTTTTTTATTATCTTGCTTCTTCAAGTACAGTGACTTATGCATACACGGGCAGTGGCCTCATAACAGGTGGTAAAGTGGAACCGGACACGTGAAGCCCTTCGGCGAGAAGCAGCGGCCGGTCTTGTTCCTCCCGCCGCTTTCGTTTAGTATTGTACCACCTCGTGGCAAACGTGAGCGCTATTGAGAATACCCGGACGGCTCTGTATATGTTAGAACACATTCAGATACAGTTGAGCACAGGACGACTTACACCATCGACGGAATAAACACTTTGAGCACAGTCACCAGTTCATTGTCCAGGTAATCGGACTCTTGTTCTTCCTCTGACTGGTGGGCGTGTTTCGGGCCCAGAAGCCAGGGAGAGGGGAGCTCAGGGACAGAAAACGTGGCAATGACCGCAGCGCCGAATGCGTCGAGGATCGTCAGGATAGCCACAGCTGGGAAGCGGCGGTCCACCGACTTGAATAACGGAAGAGAGGCCCCGACAAGGTCGGCCAACAGACTGATCATACCCGCCGCCAGCCAGCCCCAGCAAAAGATGCCGTCGGCCGAAGCGAGGACAACGACCAGAGTCAGAACAGAAATGCTGGCACCGAGAGCCAGTACGCGGAAAGTGACGTCGACGTTGAGCCAAGACGGGCCCAGCTCGAGATGGCGGCCGATGCAGCCACACCCAAAGATGCGGCGAATGAACCTGCTTAAAGAGTTTGGCGAGTACCGTTGCTCCTCGATCTCGTCAATGACCTGTTGTAGGCGCTGGAGCTGTGCTTCGTAGTGTGAATGAGGCGAGGTGCTCTCTGGTGTTGATATGCGAGTGACGGCGGCCGTGGCTGCTTTCCCTTCGCTTGTTGCCTTCCAGAGTCATTATTGTCACTGGTGGCATCAGCCTCATCCGGAGGCACATCAAAGGTCACTGCCATTGTTGATGGAGTTGAAGTCTGTGCATGATTATTTGCATTCAAAAGGATTGTTGCAAATTCGGGAGGCTCAGCGAGCCCCCTATTCTTATAAAACGTCGTTATCATAAAGACCAACTCGAGTTTAAATTTCGAGCGCTCCCTTTGCGGCACAGCACAACATTTCGTGTGATAATTTACCACTTTCAAAGGGAAACATAATTACCCAGGCCCTTTGAACAATTTTACCGGGTACGTTGGTGATGCCCCCAATATATGTTTTGTTATTGGATGGTCATTTTTTGGTGCAAAAAGAAGCATTTGTCGCCCCGTGCCGCTTTGCCGTGCTGTATGTCAACTGTCCATTTCTCTTCCTGAAAATCAAGCCAGTGAAGGTTGATGAGATTCATACGCATCTATGTTCTATGATTTCCGTCCTGTATATGCAGAATATGATCTACCCTCGCTCACACATGCTAAATTTTGAAATAAAAGGCAATTCAATGAAAGATCCCACCTAGATTTTTACAGATCTCCCGGCTTCGTCAGACGCATATTGCCTGTAAATCCAATCATGTCGCCGGACTGCTTAACATCTCCGGCGTCATCATCACCACCCTCAACATCGCTATCGGCAAACTCTTCCAGGTCCGAAGCGTTGCCTGTCCGGTAGTGGTACGCATCCCGGCCGTACTCGTCGTCGGACGAGACCTCGTCCTCGGGGTAGTCGTGCGTGTAGTAGTTTTCGGCATTCTCGTCCTCGTCGTCCAAATCATCTTCTTCACTATCCTCTTCGACGCCATAAAAGAACTCCATGTCGGGCTCGTTGTCGAAAACCAGCAGACCAACACTACCAGGCATCGCGGCGCCATTGGACACGCCCTCCTTGGCGGCCTCGTGGCCGGGCACACGGACGTACGTCTCGGTGACGTAGTCGTCTTCGTCGGTGTCGCTCATGTTCTCGTCTTCGTCTTCGTCGAGGGTGGCGTCACTACCGTTGCCCTCTTCGGGATCAGTGGCGGCCGCACCCTTCTCCGCGTGGCGCTGGGCAGGCACCTTGGGCTTGTACTTGGCGTAGGCTGCCTTGCGCCGCTCGTTGGCCAGTCGGGACATTTCGCCCTGCTGGCGCTCCGCTTCACGCTTTTCGCGCTCCAAGTCGGCAGCGGTCTTTCTCTGCTGTTGTGCGGCCAGGTTGCGGCCGATGATTTCGAGGGTGTAGTCGTTCATGTCACGGGTGAGCTGGTCCATGTCGGTGTCCCACTGGCGGTTGCGGAGAGACGGCGGGAGCGCGGGCGTGCCGGACTGTGTCGTCGTGCTAGTTCCTGTACCTGCCGCGCTGTCGGCTGACTCTAGCGCAGGCGTCGACGCTCCGTTGGTGGAGGCTCCGCTGCCTGTGTCTCTCGGCGTAGCACCCGCTCGCCGGCCCGCCCGTTTTGGCAGTGGCGCAACAGGTTCATTGATGGATGGCAGAGTGGTCTTGGGTACACCGCTCCCGCTTGTCGGCCCACTAGTCTTGCCCTCACGGTTCCTCCGCAGTTTATGTTTGAGCTGCCGCTTGCTCCGCTCGACAAAGACGGCTGCCGGTTCGCCGGATCTGGGTCCTCCTCCGGCATCGCCGCCTGCACTGCTGTACCGCGACCGTTTGCGGACGCCTGCCGCGCCAGACACTCCCAGGACAGACGCTGCATTCGAGTGCGCTGCCATCAGCGAGTCTCGCGACAGGTGGAAACGCCGAGGCTCGGCCGCTGCAGCGGCAGCAGCTGCCAGAGTGGAGATGTTGTTCTCGGGTGCCGTTGGATTCGGTGTTGGCTTTGTTGGTGTTGTCGTAATTTCGCCCGCCTTTCGTTTTTCATCGCCCTTCTTGGTCAACTGGATCGTCGGTGGTCTCGTGGCCCGGCTGCCGTTGGCTTCGGCCTCGGCCTCGGCGGCGCGCTTGGCAGCCTGTGCCGCAGCAGCAGCCTGGGGGTCGTGTCGGCGGTAGAAGAAGGCATCGCTGCGGTGGCGTTTGTTCGTGGCGTGCTCGATGCCTGTGAAGTGTTAGGGATGCTTTGCTTCAAGAGTGTGGACAGGGACGACCTACGCAAGAACGACGGCACGGGGCCTTCTTCGGTGCGCTTGCGCTTGACCTGAATAACCTGCGGCGGGAGAGACATGTTGGCGTTGGTAGGGTGGGAAGATAATTTGATATTTCGAAAGTTTGACAAGTGCGTATGCAAGGCTGCGAAAAAGTGCGACACGGGTGCAGCCTCGTTAAATAAGGAGGAAGAAGACGTGGCAACTGTCGTGGGGAGAGAAAGACTGGCGCAAAAGTCGTCGTATTGAGACAATGCGCAGTTGCCGCATGCGGATTTGGCCCGCCAAAAATTTGCCATGGCGACCAGTGGCCTAACTAAATGCGGCCCCACATTAATGACATAGGGCCGGCACAGGCCAACGCAGCCTCGTGTAACGACTCGACCATTTACTCAAGGGTTATCAATTCTCACTTCACTTTTATTACATTTTCATCATTTCAAATTGTCCGTTTTCATTGAAATTCTGACGTACGAATGCTAACAAAGAATGCTGCCATTGTGCCCATTGTTTCCTGCAGGATCGTGTTCGCCCTGTCCACCCATCGCTTATATTAGATATCTCAGCCATACAATGGCCGACAAAAAACGATATTATCTTCAGTAAGTCGAGAAGCCGCCGTTTATACTCACGACCGTCACTCCGCCCGCCGTGATTGAAACACCTTGCCAAACACTCGGCCCAAGAAACCGCCGAGCCAGTCGATAAAGACGAGCCTAATGAATTCCGCAAACCAGCCCGAGTTGCTACCTTTGGCGCCGACACTCGTCGAGTGACGAGAGACTGGTGAACCACTACGACCGTCGTCGTTCTCAACAACATCCCGGGCGCCACTTTGGGTGGAGGTGCCAGTTGTGGGGGAGTTATTGTCGGCCTCATCGTCCGTGGGGAAGGCACCGGGATGCTCGTCAGTACGAGCTTCCGTACCGTTGATAGGCTCTGGATCTTCCTCGGCCTCAGCGTCAGAAACAACAATCGCCGGGCTCACAAGTTGGGCTGGGATGGATTTTGGCGAAATGGCCTCAGAGTTGAGAGAGACTGCTTCTGACTTGGGCGAAGCAGTCTTTGGCACCATGGATGGCGATAAGAGGTCGGAATCGGCAGGCTCCGGGAGGAGGGCTCCGGGTCGGTCGTCATTCCCCGTCTCCTCCATAATGCACTGCAATGAAGGCGAAGGTGACGGCGATGGGTCAAACACCAAGCTTTCCCTGCTGGTGTTCCGCTTGTGTGGCTCCATTCGCCGGGCACCGCCCTGCTGCCTATTTGAGGTGGCCGTCGGAGACATGCAGAAGAAGTCGTCAATGGAGCCGATAGACGCCTTGTGTCCGGGGCCCACCACGGGCGAGGCCGGGAACCCCTCAAAGGTGGTTGTATCCTCGTCGAGACCGGTCGAGAGTGTCCGGACGCGGCTCAAGATATCTTCGCGGTTGGATGGGAACCTTTCGAGTGTGGGATCATGCGGATCAAAATCCTCATAGTTCTGGTCCTTGTCTTTTGCGGATAAGGCAGGCGATGTGGGACTGTGTTCACTCTCAGCCGCCGTCATGCCCGCAGGCAACTCGTAGCTGCCAGCATACTCGTATGCAAACACTGGCGCAGCATCGAGGCCGTCGTCTTCTTCGCCGGGCCGTTCGTGAGGGAACTGGGGGCCGATATCCACGTCGAGGTACTGCACAGAGCGGTTAGTATTATTTATATGTTTAGAACGGGCAGCTGGGACATACATCAACCGACGAGTCCATAACTTCGTGTTCGGCCATTTCTGACTCGGGCGTCCGTGCATCGATTTGTGCAGCTGTGTCGGCAACCTCCATGGTTGTTTTCACAAAGCTCGGTGTGCTCGCGTCAGAGCGCGGTGCGCCTTCAAAGGGCACTTGTAAATGGGGCAGGCCAGCCTTGGTCGTGTTCAGGATGGGAGAGTCGGGAGGCGGGGTCGGTGGCTTTTGCACATTCACATTGGCAGTGTTCGTGCTGCATTCATGTTAGCAATTGCCAAGAAACAATAGGAAAAATAATGATAAAACGAAGAAAGTTACTCACCTCTCTCTCGCCTTAACATTGAGAACGTTGTTGCGATTGCCCATGTCGTCCACCACAGTGGGCAAGCTCTCGTCGAGCACCCACCAGTCGCCCGATCCCACGCGGAACTTGTACTGCACGGCTGTACCCGGTTTTACGCTGATCGATTTTGTGTAGATGTGCTCGCCTTGCGGCGTTGTCTTGTGCTTCATCTCCAATGGTGTCCATGGTGGGTTCGAAAAGGAGCCGGCAACCCACAGTGGGGGCTGAAGCTCCGTCGAGCGATACGTGATCTCGACTGCCGTCTCGTCTTTGGCCATCTTGGAACCGGGCGGTAAGTTTGTCTGTAAAAGTTGCGCGTTCAGGTTGAATTGATGCTTGATTCTTTGATCAAATCAAAGTTTAGGATGGTCGTGCGCCAATCGAATCGAGTCGATGCAGGATAATGGACTTCAAGCTGTGTTGAACGCTCAGATATCGGGATGCAAGGGAGTGGTCTGAAGCTGAATTGGGGCGAGTTGGGCTTACTGCGGAGAAGGTAGTATGGAATAAAAAGGAGAACAAAAGGTGATAGGAATAAGTGCAGGAGCTGAGCCGGGAACCGGGACAGGAGGGATGGGAATCAGGTAGATATACCAATTAATAGAGCTGAAGTGACGAAAGTGAGGAAAAAGAAAGAGGGAAGATGCTACGAAGATAAAGAGAAGAATCAAGAGGGGGTCAGCGAAAATAAAGATGGGAAAGATGGGAACGGCAAGGGCAGAACAGGGTCTGGCCAAAGGGCAGGAACAACGACGCCACCCTTTGCTGGTAGCTTGTGGTGTGAGGCTTCTTGGCTCACCAGACGGCGCCGACCACTAGATAGTTGATGGCTCATTGCACTGCATTTCTCTACATTGGACAGTAATGGTCCCTTACGTGCAATTATGCCTATTTCCCGTAGTTTCCCAGTATATGTATTGGTCGTTGTTTCCTTTGTTTCTTTCCCCAGGGTACGTACCTTCCTCTCATTCTCTTTCTTGGGCATCACGCGGGGAAACGACAGAACAAAAGACGGGTTGCTCCTTCCCCAGGTCTGTGTACACAACATATCACCGTACCCTGCATGTGACGGGTCTGCGTCCACTGAGACAGCATGTGTGCGCAAGGGTTTTTTGAAAGAACGAAAAGGAAAGTGTGGAGTGGCTCCCTGGCTCCTTCCCGAAATGACCACGATATTTTGTAATGGGGTACAAAAGATACGCATATTGCGTCAAAGAAGCGCAGTCATCGGGGCCTTTGGTCCTTTGTTTGTTTAGCAATGTCGTCGGTGGCTCTTTCCCCGCTTTGGCGATATGCTTGCTTTGTCGACTACGACCCCAAAACGCCCAACAGCCAACGTCCTTATGCAAAGAGTAAGAGGCGCACATCTGCCATGCTGCTGTGGAGCCTACGTCACTGACCTGACCGGGCGCTGTATCGTCTGTTTTTTAGGCTCCACCAGGGTCATCTTATCGACTCGGCGAATGGGCAAGCTCAAGTGGGCCTGTCTCCGCAATTCGATCTCGACTTGCTCTGGAAGCCTGCCAAAACGTCTTGTTAGTGGGGTCACGTGCACTGGCGTTGATGGCTGCCATGTTGGACGCGGCGCCACTTTAAAATCTCAAACCAAAATTTTAGGAACAAAACCAGGAACATCAACAGGCACGAAAGGCACGTCAGAAACGAAAACCTGCCATTGCCTGTCAACAACAACCACAACGACGGCACACACAATGTTGAGAGCCGCCCTGGGACCGATATGCCCCGTCTGCCGGACGGCGGCAGGCCCCTCCAGCCAATTGCGATTTGCACAGCAATCACGACCATGGCAGACACCAACAATCCAGCTGCCGCAAATGCAGCTGCAAAAGCGATTCATGGCCGCCGAACGCCGCAAAACACCCTCACGAATGGTCCTGTCCGACAATGTTGCTCGCGGGCCCCCACGACATGAACGCAGAAAGGTGGCCGGACCCTTTGCGCACTTGAACCGCACAGTCGCGAATGTGCGCGAGAGACCGGCAAAACCAACAAATGAACGGGACGCAGAACAAGCAGAGGCACAGGCCTCATCACGACATGCATCGCGGCGGATGCAAGACGCAAGAGGCGGCGGACGGGATCGCAAAGACGGCGACAGGAGGCAAAAGGCGCTGCGGATGCACCAGTCTTTGACCTCGATCGGCTACGGCCAGAGGGCAAAGATCAAGTCGCAGATGCAAGAGACGGAGACGTTTGAGCAGTTCAATCTTTTGCCGTCGCTGTTAAAAGCAGTCCAGTCGGATGCGCTTAGGGGTATGATCGATTTGAAGCCGACGCCCATTCAGCGCCTGGCCATCCCCATGCTGATGGGCCAGGTCAAGGATCGGAATCATCGGCAACCACGCAAGATCGGACCCAGCACCCAAAGCGAGTTCTTGCTGGCTGCTGAGACGGGTTCGGGCAAGACGCTGGCCTACCTTCTGCCGGCCATCGACGCCATGAAGCGGGCCGAGGCGGAGGACGAGGACATTATCGCCTATAAGAAGCGCATGCAAGAAGAAAAGGAGTGGCGCGCGGCCATTCCCAACTACCGCGGCCCGACCGCCGTTGAGCCGCACCCGACAACGGCACGCCCGCGCATCATTGTGCTCGTGCCGTCGGCCGAGCTCGTGGGCCAGGTGGGCGCCGTGGCCAAGGCTCTGTCGCACGAAGTCAAGTACCGCACGGCTATGCTGTCGGCCACTTTGACGCCCAAAATGATGGAACGCGACCTGCACTCGCCGGGCGGCATCGATCTTGTGATTTCCACGCCGCATATTCTGGCGTCGATTGCCGAGTCGGACCCCAACGTGCTATCGCGTGTGTCGCACCTGGTGATTGACGAGGCCGACTCGCTGTTTGACCGCAGCTTCGCGCTGTCCACGACTAAAATCCTGGAGCGGGCAAGCCCCTCCCTCAAGCAGCTGATCCTGTGCTCGGCCACGATCCCGCGCCGCCTCGACAACTACCTGGTGTCGCACTTCCCCAACATGACGCGCATCACAACGCCCAACTTGCACGCCATCCCGCGTCGTGTGCAGCTCGGTGTCATTGACGTCACCAAGGAGCCCTACCGCAACAACAAGAACCTGGCCTGTGCCGACGCCATCTGGTCCATTGGCAAGGATACGTCCGCCAGCGACGGCGAGGCGCAATCTTCCTCCAGCGATGCCGACGCCGACGTCAAGCGCATCATGGTCTTCGTCAACGAGCGTGAAAAGACACAGGAGGTGGCCGATTTCCTGCGCAGCAAGGGCATCGACGCCGTTGCGCTGCACCGCGACTCGACCGATACCCGGCACAATGCTGAAATGCTGGCCCTCTTCACATCCTCTGGGCCCCTCAAGGCTTCTTCTGTTTCCACAATGCCACGCGGCCCTCGCTCCTTGCCCAACACCAAGGTCATTGTGGCCACGGATCTTGCATCTCGTGGTATTGACACGCTCGGCGTCCGTCATGTGGTGCTGTACGATGTGCCGCACACCACAATCGACTTTATCCACCGTCTAGGTCGTGCGGGCCGCATGGGCCGTCGTGGCCGGGGTATTGTGCTTGTGGGCAAGGACGACCGACGCGATATTGTGGCCGAGGTTCGTGAGAGCATGTACATGGGCCAGGCGCTTGTGTAGGCGTGCGGGCCGTGTGTCTTTTATTCCTCTCTCCATCTCTTGTATTTCACCTGTCATTTCTGCATTTCCTGTACAATAGGATCATACTGGACATAGACATAGACAAGCGTCATGTATTTGATTTTGTATCTTTTTCATTGGCATCAGACTCTCCTACCAAAAGTATATCCAATTCAAATAAGACCAATTTTACAACCCCCAACCGTACGTTCATCAAGTGCCGATTTCCGTAGCCCACCCTTGTCCACTTTCTTTCTGCAAGATCCATTTTTTGTGTTTCTGCATCTGCCATCCAGGCACGAAGTAACAGAAAACAGAAACAAGCCCGCCACCGGCCCTCTTCCCTAGTTTCTTGGAACTCTAGTACTGAAAAAAAAAAGCCTTTTTCACGCTTGTCAACGGTGGCGGTTCCACAATCGGTGCCGATTCGCAGAAATTTTGACGTATTCAATGGTAACAAAATCGGACTTATGGTTCCCATGAGCCTCTAACCCCGTGCAGAATATCCACATTTACGTATTGATGCAAAAGACAGAGATGGGATTCTTGAGGGGCTCGAATAATCGCGTCTTTTCTCCATTCGGCGATGCGTGGCCGGCGTTTATTGTCTGCAAGTGCAACGCTGCAAGACGGCGAACGATGAGGATCAGGAAGTCAGAAAGGCCAAGCCAAGCAGAGGCCGAGTGAACTACGCCCAACTCTGACAGCTTATAGCGGGCGGCAAACCATCTTCCTGCCTTTCATGCACCCTCCTTGTGCAGCCGTGATAAGACGGTCCCCGGCGGGCGGGGATGCAAGCGGACATTTGCAGCGGACTTTTCTGCGGGCCCCTCCCGTAGTTTGGTTCAGTTCCACGCATACTCAGTACAAAGCCCATCCTTGTAATACTCGCAATCGCATTCGCCGTCGATGTCGCAAGCTTGCCGCTGGGACCCCGTTTTGTATCCAGTATTTAGGGCAGCTCGTAGAAATTAAAGGTATTTATTCGAACTTCCTGAATCGGTAGATAGTTGACCCCCCATCTAAATAAATAGGCTCCCGTTTCCCGTCTTTCGCATCCCGTTGTCGATTCCACATCCTATCCATTCACTTTGCGCCTGCCTTTTTCCAGCTTCATAAAGCTTCTTTTACAGTTTTCTTGGCACTCCGATAACTCTACTTACACCAACAACCCCCTCTTTCACCACACATCTTCACAATGGCCAGCCACGCTTGCGCCCAGCGCCCTCCCATCACCGTCGACTACACGCCCCAGGGTCGCCATGAGACCCTCGGCGGTCTGAAGACTTGTACGTCGTGTCTGTGGTAATTCAACTTCGATCCACCATACTAACATCTGCCTTCTCTCCCCCTAGACATCGTCGGCCCTGACGACGCAACAAAGGCCATCATCACCGTCTACGACATCTTTGGCAACTGGCCCCAGACCGTCCAGGGCGCCGACCTCCTGTCGTCCCTGACGGGTGCCCTCGTCCTCCTCCCCGACTTCTTTGAGGGCGACGGCGCCAAGCCCGAGTGGCTGCCCGCCGACACCCCCGAGAAGCAGAAGCTCCTCGGCGATTTCTTTTCCACAAAGGCCAACTTTGACAACAACGTCCAGGTCCTCCTCAACGTCCGCAAGGAGCTCGCCACCCGCTACCCGGCCGTCGACGACCACGTCGGCGTCTTTGGCCTCTGCTGGGGCGGCAAGATCGGCGTCCTCGCCACCGGCGCCGGCAACGAGGGCCCCGGCCGTCGCTTCACCGTCAGCGGCACCGCCCACCCTGGGTAAGTTTGGTCCTCGCTTCGCTCGCTTTCTTTTTGTCCTCGCTGTTTTTGTCCTTGCTGCGCTCGCATGTTTTCTGTCCTCGCTTCGCTCGGTCTCCTGCCCCCTCACTCGCTTCGCTCGTTCGTCGTGCTAACACTTGCAAAGCCGCCTCGAGGCAAAGGACGCCGAGGCCCTGACTGCCGCCCACATTCTCCTCGCCTCCAAGGACGAGGACGCCGCCGTCGTCGCCGAGATCAAGGAGATCCTCGCCAAGCCCGGCAAGGTCGGCGAGGTCGAGACCTACGCAAACATGTTCCACGGCTGGATGGGCGCCCGCTCCAACCTCGCCGACGCCGAGAACGTCAAGGAGTACGCCCGCGGCTACGAGCAGGCCGCCGCTTTCTACAACGCGCACCTGTAAATGGAAAATGTTGACATACCCTGTAAATAATTGTATTTAGTGAGGGGGGTGCGCCGTGTTTTGCGCGGGGCATCAAATATACCAAGCCCAAGAGATTTGCGATATGAGCGACACATTACTACTATGACATGCAAAACTGTCCAATTGAATAAAATTAAGAGAATTAAACAAAGATATCCAGTAAAAGAAAGATGCAATGCACATCGTTTTCTCTGAATGAGGGAGTTGGTTGAAGAAACTGTTGGTCCTTTGCGAAAGCTCTTATCGATAAGAAGCTGCCTGTCAAGTCTGTCACCTAAAACTACCGGCATGTCAGCGCTAAAATTACCTTTTTATTCTCCCCTGGCGCAAGTCAGGTCAACAATCGGGTCTGGACCTGGACCATAACGCATAACACCTCGCGATCCCTTGCCCAACCATTTCAACGACAACCCTTCACTCCGAACTCGCATATCTACGCGCTGTCGCAACCATGAGCCAGCCCATCAAGCTGGGCCTTGGCCTGTCCAAAAAGTCGGGCCCAGGCAAGCCTGGCGCAACATCAAAACGGCCAGCCATCTTTGGCGGCGGCGATGACGACGATTCCGATGACGGCGGCGACGTGTTTGGGCGCAAGGCAGGAAACGACAAAAAGAACAAGAAGAAGGTGCCATCGAATGACGGGCCGGTAGCCGAAGCGATCACAGAACTGGGCGACGACTTTATGTCGGGCACCGCGCCAATAGACACTGAAGCAGACCGACGCGACGAAAAAAAGAAACTGGCACACCGCAAAGGGAACCTGCCGCCATCACAACCGCCACCAAGCAAATACAAGTCATTAAACGCCACGACAGAAAACGACAAATCCTCCTCCGCAAGATATGGCAACGACCTGGCGAGCGCGCTGGCGGCGCGGAAACACACCGAGGCAGCCGAAGCGCTCGACCCGACCATCTACGACTACGACGCGACCTACGATGCCTTCAAGGCGGCGACCTCGAAAAAGAAGGCTGCTGCCGACGAAGACGACGAAGAGGGCCGCCGCAAGCCGCAGTACATGACCAACATTCGCAAAATGGCCGAGGTCCGCGAGCGCGACCGCCGCGTTGCCGAGGACAAGAAGATGCAGCGCGAGCGGGCGGCCGAGGGCGACGCCTTTGACGACAAGGAGACGTTTGTGACGGAGGCGTACAAGCAGCAGCAGGAGGAGAACCGGCGACAAGAAGAGGCCGAGCGGAAGCGCGAAGAGGCGGAAGCGGCCAAGGCCGCCGAGACGGGCGGCATGACGGGCTTCTACAAGAAGCTGCTGGACCGCGACGAAGAACGTCAAGCGGCTATCAAAGAGGCAGAGGAAAGCGTGGCCAAGGGTGAGAAGCCCGTGGAGGACACTGCAAAAGAAAAGGATGAGGAATCTTCGACGGCCCGCGCCCGTGCGATCAATGCCCACGGCGGCAACGTTGCCGTCAACGACGAGGGCGAGGTCGTCGACAAGCGCCAGCTTCTGCAGGGCGGCCTCAATGTCAGCGCCCGCAAAAGGTCTGAGATGGAGCGCCAAAAGGAAAGAGACCGCAACCGGGAGAGAGACCACGACAGAGACAGGGACCGCGACTCTGGCCGCACACAGGGCGTCTTTGCCGGCAGCAAACAGGCCATGCGCGACCGCCAATCACGCATGCTGGCCTCGCAGTATGAGCAGGCCCTCAAGCGGTCGCGCGACGAAGAGGATGAGCAGACAAAGGCCGCCCAAGAGGCAGCCAAGTCGCGCAAGACCACGGCCGACATCTCCAGTGCCAAGGAGCGGTATCTGGCGCGGAAGCGGGCCGAGGCGGAGGCCAAAGCAGCCGGCGGTGCTCCATAAGTCCACGGATGGAGCAGTATGCATATGGATAGGATATAAGTTACAACGGTGTTCTACGGCGTTTGAATTTAGCGTTTAACATGTTTTATAGATATATGTACGATATATGCAGTCTCGCAAACGGGGCTTTTCTTGGATCACCCGTTTGCTCAAGAATGAAAATGAAAAGTGGCGAGGTTCTCTCGTCGCATGCTCTTGTCCCCCTCGCATCATGAAAATGCCTTCCGTATCGACGTTTTGTACAATAAGCCTTCCGGCCTCCGGTTTCCGGATGCATGGCCGCGTCCCAATCCTAGTTTCCCATTCGTATTCCTGGTTCATTTCTCATCAGCCCCAATGCTGAGTCCTTCTAGACTTCCAGTCTCTCCTCATACAACTCCTAGTTGTTGCCCATCTCCTGTTGTAACCGGCGGACGTATGCCGAGTGCACGCTGTTCCATGCCGCAATGTACTTCTCCATGCACTGGCTGACGCACTTTTGCTCGCCCGACGACAGCGACGAGCCGGGCTTCGGGATGCAGCTGTCGAAGCAGTGCTGGTTCATGTTCTGAGATTGTTAGCCAGACGCCCGTTATTCAACGGCCAGCCTCACTTAACGTACCTCCATCAGTGTCCGCGCATTGGCAGTCTGGGCCTCCTGCAGAATCTGCTGCATGATGGACTTTTTCAATGTCTCGTTATCCATTGTAGCGGTGTGGTGGTGACTGGGGAGGATGGGTAGGTGGAAGTGAGCTGGTCGTAACGGGACGTTATGTTGTCGGCAAGCGAGTGTGGTTGTTCGGGTATTAATTACGTCGGTCGTAAAATCTTCCAAAAATGCGATCAAAGAAAGCCGTGAGAATTTGCAGAACCAGAGCCTCTGAAAAAAATGGGGCCGCAGCCCAGTTTCCTTATCTTATCGGCTCAAGCAATTGCTGAGAGCTCTCGAACGCACCTCCCATTTCACGGGGTAAAGTGTCGTAAAGTGCCCTGTAACCTGTAAGTGGACTAGCCCAGCCCCGAAGCACAGACCCCTGGAATAGCATGGTTTTAGAGTTTACGATTGGTAGCACCTCGCCCAGAAATAGAGAATACGGACTGGTTCCAGGTAAGGTCACGCCAAAATGTCCCAAAAGGCACCAAAACGAAGAGGCCAGCTTACCATCTCCACCGCCACACCACGACACGCTTTCTCACTCCTCCTTCCTGCTCCTGCTCCTTGCTCCTGACATGTGTGCGCTACGCCAAAACCCAATTTCTTGAACACTGCCATTTTTTTACCTCCCACCAGCCTCCCCTCCTTTTTTTTGTTTCTTTCTTTTTCTTCATCAAGACGAGCCCGGCGTGTGTCCTTCCTTTCCGCTTCCTCTTATTCGTGTCCAGTCAACTACGGCTACAGCAGCCCTTGCTCCATCAACGTGCCCTTTTGCCACTCGCGACGACCTCCCTCCCTGTGACGCCAACGGTTCATCTCCTCGATTGACGGACTGCAAACACCAGTCGACACACGCGACAGACCTCGAGCGACCTCTTCTTTTCCTCGACGACAACTGTTCTCATTCCCGGACCGAAATTTTACACATACAATCCAGCCACAGGCATCGCGGGCACGATGCGCATCTCCAGCTTGCTGTCGTGGGGCCTGGCCGCCGTGGGCGCGTTGGCAAACGACGTTGACGATGATATCAAGAGCATTGGTGTATGTTTTCCTGTCTTTTGTTGTCCCTGGACGGCGCTTGGCTTGTTTATGGGGAGCTTGCCAAGCTCCGTTGGTCTTCTTTGTGCGCGCACATGCTAACTTGCCTTCTTTGTCTCTCTAGCTCCGGACACACTCGCTCAGCCAGGTACGAAAGCTCGACACGATCCAGCATTGAATATTGGGAAGGAAGGAGCTCTAGAGGAGCTTTTCACGATGGAGTTAAAGCTCGGAAAGAGCACGGATGGCACAGGACGATGGCTAACACAGACTTCATCTAGCCCTACCTTGATTCGGACATGCAGAGCCGGTGGTACGACTTCGGAGGCGACACCCTGATCCGCACAGACCAGTACATCCGCTTAACGGCCGACCGCCCGTCCCAGATGGGCTGGATCTTCTCGCGCGTCCCGCTGACTGCCACCAACTGGCAGATCGAGGTCGAGTTCAAGATCCACGGCCAGCATAACCTGTTCGGCGACGGCTTCGCCATGTGGCTCACCAAGGAGCGGGGACAACCCGGCCCTGTCTTTGGCAGCGTCGACCGCTTCGAAGGTCTCGGCATCTTCTTCGACACCTACAAGAACAACCGCCCTGGTGTCGTTTTCCCTTTTGTCATGGCCATGGTCGGTGACGGCAAGACGCCCTACGACAAGGACGCCGACGGCAAGAGCAACGAGCTCGCGGGTTGCTCCGCGCGCGGCATCCGTGGCGCCAACGTCCCCACCATGTTCCGCCTCACCTACTTCCAGGACAAGTCCCTCAAGCTCGAGCTGCAGTACAAGAACGAGGGCGAGTGGACCCTGTGCTTCGAGACCAGCGAGCCCCCGACCCTCCCCCCCGCCACCTACCTCGGCTTCAGCGCCGAGACCGGCGAGCTCAGCGACAACCACGATATTATTTCCGTTGCCGTCAGCAGCCTGTACGGCGCGCCCGGCGGCGACAAGGCGACTGCCGGAAACAAGGGCAGCTCGGGCCACCGCCTGGGCGGCTCCAGCAAGGCCAAGAAGAGCGGTAGCTGGCTGTGGTTCTTCACCAAGATCATCCTGTTCATCCTCGTCGCCGGCGGCGGCTATGTTGGCTACACCGCATGGCGGACAAACAAGCGGTCGCACAGATTCTAAGACACGCTCGGTCGCGAGACAAGAGGAGGTCAGATGCGAAGTTGCGGCTGAGAGAAGATCCAGAATCGAGAATTGAGTACCGATGCGTTATGGGACTAGGCGGGTTTGAAGGATGCAGTGCCCAAAAAACAGCAAACCAACACACACGAAACACCACAAAAAACACAACAACCTCTTTCCGAAGGTGCATGAAAGGCACAAAACGCTTTATCATGCCATACTAAGTGCACATTGACGGGAGATTGTTGGTTCATACCTGACGTATATACACACACCTGCAAGTTTTATTTTCTTTGTCGTTTTTAATTTACAGTTTTGCCATCCGATTCCCAAAGACTCGGAGGACACACGTGGCTGCTACAGCGGCCAACTGTGGTCCATTTCATCTGAAAAAGTGCAGCCTTCTCATTGGCCATGTCCGTACTCCGTACTGTGACATCTCATGCTTCGAAGTAGTAGTAGTATGAAAATAGCTGCTTCAAGCAAGCTGTTTAGACTAAGCTAGACTCTAGCTTCCATGACGCGAGCTCTCGGCATATGTACTTTCACTTATATCACTTCTGATATAAGCTCTCAGTCTCAATGATTGGAATCACACAAGGCGTCGTCAAAGCGTCAATTGTTGTGCATGTCAAGATTCATCACAATAGACACCGACAACCATCAAACTGGAAGATTGACAGGGGGCATAATTGTGCCCTCGGAGCTCCCTCTCGCCGTCCCCTGTGATTAGCGTGCCCCTCGTCGGCGATCGTTCCTCTGACTGCTGTGCCGTAGCTCTTAAATACTGGCGCCGCTTTATGGCATTTGTTCACGTCGCAATGTACGACATAATCAGACGAGTCCTTTCTAAGGTATTTTGCTCGTTTAACGTGGATTTAACGTATCGGCCGTCCTCCAGCCTCCTTTTCTCGGTTGCTCTTTCTCCGCTCATCCAATTGCAAACGAGCATCATAACCAACCTCTGGACCTGGTCGCTCTTTCCCCCACTACCCCTCCCTTTCAAACCCCAGGTCGCACTTGCCTTACAACCAGGTTCAATTTGCTGCTTCCCCATCTTTCCCAAGTGCACCTCGCAGCTTCTTTTCTTGGTTATCTCACACTGCGTCTTTCCCACTCTTGTCCAGCCAATTGGCTTCACTTGGTCGCTCTTTCTGGTTGAGCCTTGTTGTATTGTGCTTTGTACGTCGTTGAGCAGCTCGCACTTCCCCTCACAACAAAGGAACGCTGCCCCTGCACCTGGGCTCGCACTCGCCCGACTCCAACTGTTCTCAGCCTGCCTATTGCCCTGTCCGGCGAAGTGAGATAGCTTTGTGCATCGCCCTTGCCCATATTCCGTATTCCGTAGCCGTATGTAGCCAGCTTTCCCTCTTTCCGCTCCTCGCTCTTTCCCTCGAGTACCAAGGGTTCCACTGTAGCTGCATGTAACTGGCGCCAAGGAGGAAGGAACGACCAACGAGACACGCCGGCCTGGTCAAGGATGCGGCGATAGGCCCGAACGAGAGGGAAACTCGAGGGGACTCGGTGTCGCTGCACTCGCTGCTCGCCTTTTCTCTTCTTCTCACACTTCACACCCCGTACTTGTGCAGATGCACACCCATCACATCCCCCCTAGTTGTCGTCAAATCAGCACACCTAGTCGGCGACAATCCACGCCGTTGTCGTCGAGCAAATCAAGAAGCAGACGTCCTGCTTCGATTATGGATAGACGTCTGTCTGGAGTTTGTGATCCAACACCCAGAAAGCGCAATTGACCGTTCGCTGTTTGTTTTGCCCTATCCGTCACCTCTTCCTTGTATCTTCGGCCTTTTGTCCCTTGATCCTCCTCGCTCTTTGTTGTTTGTCTCCATTTCCACTTCCTTTTTTGTCTCCCCCACCCCCCTCCACCCCGCCACCGCTGCTTGCTGCCAGGAAAAGGACGCCAGACACCCAGCTTGCAGCAAGCCAATACGCCATCGACCCGTTTTCCCCTGCTGTTCAGCTGCGGGCTATCGCGCTCACTATCTAGCCTCACCTGTAAGTATGTTTCGAAATCGGTCTGCGTTCGTCACTTGCTCGATGGCTCCTCAGCTCCTTTTCCCTGGCCTTTTTTGCTTTCGTGCTCACGCCTTGTGGCCGAACGAGGTCTTCCGATCTTCGATCGACCTAGCTCTTTGCACTTTGGCTTGGCCGTCCGCTTCTCTTATATCTCTCCGTCCGGCTGCACCTTTCCCTCTTGGAACTGGGCTTCTTTTCTGTCCTGATACAAGTACATCATCGTATCTAACTAAGTAACAAGAAATCGCTCGAGTCCATCTGACTTATCTTGATTGACACCCTCGTACCTAAAATAGCGACAGCAGAAAAAGCAACAGACAAGAAAACAAAAACGCCCGACCACGCCACTACTATTTGCATTTTCTTTCCTCCTACACTACAAACACCGTCTTCTCACCATTTCAAATCGTCCGCTATCTTTTTGTCCCAATTGCTCAATTGTTCCTGTTCCCGAGGTACGTCCCTTGGCACCTGTAGCGAAACCGCATCTCCCATACTAAGCAACCGTTCCGCCATTGCAGTCGTGCTTTGCCCCTCACCAGAGCTTTTTCGAGGTCAAAGGATTCGACAACCCCACAGCCCGTCGCCCTACAAGCACTGGACGCACTGCGACTTCGTCTCCCTTTTCAAGGTCAACCAGTCATTATTCTCACATCATCCGTCAAAGCATCAGCTTTTGCTTTTGACAGTGCTACTTGACACGGCAGTCAAACTTTTTGACATCACAATTATATTCCCTTGGCTTAGGCAGCTCAATCGAAGCTACCGCTCCTCGCCTCCCGCGACCACCCACGTACGAGGTATCTTACATTACTTCTTGTACCGCCCGGAGTAATTAGTTACTCTACATCCTAGCCTCCCCCACCAAAACCCGGCGATTATCCAAGTATCTTGCTCTCTCTTGAGACAGCATCTTCTCTTCCTCCTTCCTCACCTTGCTTCAATCCATTGCTCGGCCCCAATTGAGCTTGCACCGCTCGTCGACTCGGTTTTGCCTCTGCCTTTGCGACAGGTAATTCGACACACTTTTGCGCACAGGTGCATATTATCTGTGTGCAGCCCTCATTCGTACGTGGCCCCGCTTACCAGGAGAGACAGAGACAAAGGACAGACAGTGAGACATCCAAGAGGGGGGGCTTCAAAAGAGACGAAAGAAAGCTCTCTACGTCGTACTGTGATCTGAATCCGAGTCACGAATCTAGTCTAGCCTTTGCAGTACGCTGACTTGACAGATCGACCACCCGGGCCGTATCGTCTCGCCATCTTCGCATCTGCCACTTCCTGTCACCATCGCCCTTCCTCCTCCAGCTTCTCTGCTTCAATTTTTCCGTTCTTTTCGCTTCGCCTCACGATCTTTCTTTCCCACCACGCCCAGCTTGACTATTCCTCGGCGTGCGGCATTCCAACGACATTTACGACCCAATTGACCCTACACACATACCAAAAAGTGTAGGATAAGCGAAAGGAACTGCCAGTCCAGCCTGCCATACGAACTTCGGTCGCACTCTCTCAATTCGAGCTTTTTCTCCCCGGAAACAAGCCTGCCCGTTCGAAGATACCAGATTTCCGGGCATAATCTTTTGATCTGGTCGTATTGCGCATACCCGCCTTTGCGACTCTTCTTAACAGCACCCCGTTCGCCTGCTCGACGCCCTGCGATCCGAGCTTGAACTATTCTCTAACAGAGCCCAAAGCGATCCTTCTGATGCCGAGCCTAGGATTTCTCAAGAAAAAGCGCACCAGGGACGCCAACCCAGACTCTACATCAGGGAGTCAACCAACAAGCCCAGTCACACCGACAGCTACAAAGACATTCGAGCAAGCTTTCCAGAAGCCCTCCAATTCCATCGCATCAGTCGCTTCAGCAGCGTCGACAACAACGGCGCCCATTGTTGCCGCCGCCACAGCAGGATCACAGTCTAGTGTGCCCCAGCAGCAAGGATCACACCCGGAGAGTACACCGGCCTCCGTCTCTCCAGTGAAGGCAGCAGCACCTGCACCAGTTTCAGCCCCGGCTCCGGCTCAGGTGCCGGCCCAAGCCGCAACCATGGATACCTCACAGCAGCATCAAGCGCAAAACATGGTGCCAGTGAACCCGCCAGTGTCAACACCGTCACCTGGCACCGAGGTTCAGAACCTTCCGTCCATCTCCAACCTGATCAACCCATCACACAATGGTCAGGATGGCCAGGCGTACCAACAAGTCCCCGCGAACCCACCAGCGTACTCTGCAGTCCCTACGACCGCCGCCGATTCTCAAGCGCAAGCCCAGATCCCCCAGAAACAGCCACAGGTCCAGCAGCAGCACCCTCATCCTGGCCAACCAGTCAATTTCCAGACACAGCACGCAGCCGACCTACCCCGCGTGACCAAGGGCAAATACTCGCTCGCCGACTTTAACATTCTGCGCACACTCGGCACTGGCAGCTTTGGCCGTGTGCACTTGGTTCAGTCAAGGCACAACCAGCGGTTCTATGCCGTCAAGGTGCTGAAGAAGGCCCAGGTCGTCCGGATGAAGCAAGTGGAGCACACAAATGACGAACGGCGCATGCTCGCTGAGGTCAAGAACCCGTTCCTGATCACACTCTGGGGCACGTTCCAGGACGCACGAAGCTTGTACATGGTCATGGACTTTGTTGAGGGCGGTGAGCTGTTCTCACTGCTGCGGAAATCTGCTGTAAGTTTTAAAGCGTCGAGAGGTGATGCCATAATAATACCAAGAACAGAACAACATGCTAACTAGCTTCCTTCAGCGCTTCCCAAACCCGGTTGCCAAGTTCTATGCGGCAGAAGTTACATTGGCATTGGAATACCTTCACTCTCGTAACATCATCTACCGCGACTTGAAGCCAGAAAACCTGCTGCTCGATCACCACGGCCATCTTAAGATTACCGATTTCGGCTTCGCCAAGCGTGTTCCGGACAAGACGTGGACGCTTTGCGGTACCCCTGACTACCTGGCCCCGGAAGTCGTTTCCAACAAAGGCTACAATAAATCAGTTGATTGGTATGTTCATGGAGGATTTCTAGAGTACATACTACTTGCATGATTAGCATTCACTAACTGTGTGATAGGTGGTCATTGGGCATTCTCATCTATGAAATGCTTTGCGGTTACACGCCATTCTGGGATAGTGGCAGCCCGATGAAGATTTATGAAAACATTCTCAAGGGCAAGGTCAAGTACCCAGCGTACATGCACCCCGACGCGCAGGATCTTCTCGAGCGCCTGATTACGCCTGACTTGACCAAGCGGTTAGGCAATCTGTACGGTGGCCCCGAAGATGTTAAGAAGCACGCATGGTTCGCCGAAGTTACATGGGATCGCTTGGCCCGCAAGGACATCGATGCCCCGTACACACCGCCCGTGAAGGTCGGTGCCGGTGACGCCAGCCAGTTCGACCGCTACCCGGAGGAGACTGAGCGCTACGGCCAGGCCGGAAACGACGAGTAAGTTTCACCACCTGCCACAGGATCATGGACACCCTTTCCAAGCAGACACTAACATTTGATCTAGATACGGTCATCTTTTCGAAGACTTCTAGACGCGTTTGCGCAACTGCAAGTTAAGAATTTCTTGGAATATAAATCACACTCTATCAACGTGGCATAAACACATAAAGCAGCCAACACCATATTTTTGGATATTACGATTTCATTTTTTATAGTTTTTGCTTATTTGTCACTCGCATTTTTCTTGGATAGGTTTTCCGTCTCGGTTGGGTATTCACTACGGGATTCAAACATGGGAGTGTGAAGGGTTTCGAACAAGGGCGGTGCCAGTTTATTGTCTTATATCTTTTTCTTATTGCTGCAATATTCGTTGACATCTATACGGTATATCTGATTTTATTTACTTTTACATTCCTTCTCGCTTTCTCACAGCTTAAATTTAGGAAGCAAGCTTTTTCGCATCTCACCGTCCCGGCCGGCAATCCTGCTCAAGTGCCGAGGCTAGGAACATTCTGATTATAGAGCAGCGGACGTCGCACAGAGTACGAAGAACCGTCCCAAGAGAAAGAAAATCTGGCCGACGAATCTGGCCCATGTTTTCATTTCCAACATGTGCGCAGCCACAAAATATCGCTGCAGCCAAGCCGCCAAACGCCCAAACAACGACCAGAACAGAAGTTCGTACTGCGCATCCTCCCACAATCGATCAGGGACAAGGGTTGGTGTTCTTCTATCTGACTTGTGGAGAATCTAAGATATCGAGAAACCGCAATTATTCAACCCATCAAAATACGATTATCCAAGAAACAGCCAGTGTAAGTATACGAATGGAAAGCAAATGAAGATCTGTTTAACATTTTTCTTTCCTTTTTTACATGGCTGACACCAATACTCCGCATTCTCAATTGAGTTTCGCAGAGATTTAAATTTGAATACCAGCCTCGTGGCTAAAGACGTTTCTTTCGGTCGCACTCTCTGTCCTGTCCTGCAGCAGATGCCAGCCACTTTTTAATAACGCCCCCGTTTTTTTGTCTGCCCCACAGCGGCGACCACTTGCCGGCCCGTCAGCGTACGTACGAAGGAAGTTCGCAATGGCCCATGGGTACTCTTTCTTTCTATTTGCGTGGTAGTTTGGATTCATTCTTTCGCTGTCGAACTGTCACCAATCAGAAAGGTTCAGTGTGTCCGCAAAAGAGGGAGCCCAGAGAGTAGGTTGGAGTGAGAGTGGAGGGTGAAGGATATGCATGCACTTGCAGGCGGCTTGCAGGCCCTCTTGCAGGTCTTGCAGCTTTGGCAGTGTTGCAGGAAGAAGGAAGACATCACGCATGCAGCAGCGCAGCATACGCCCTGAAATATGTTTGAAGAAACTGGCGAAACTGGAGACTGAAGAGAGAGGAAGCGGGGCTCCCATGCCCTTCAGAGGAGTTTTCCCTCACAAGTGGAAGGCGGCTCTTTCGAAGCTGCAGATACGCAGACAACGGTGGGTGGGAATCGCACGGCGGCGTGTCGGGCGGGCGTTGCATCTCGCTCGTCTAATGCCTGCAACCACTTAAATTGCGGATGAAAAATGCGCTGGAAGAGGCAAGGTCCGAAGAGTGGAGAGAGACCAGAACAGAACAACCAAGACAACCTAGACAACCCAGACAACCCTGGTACCCAGCACGACCACGAACAAGAAAAAAGAAGCTTTGGCCAGGAAGGCCTGGGCCCCCATGCTCACAGTTTGTCAGTTCTGGGGAGCGGCTTTTATCGTTCTAATCGGTCCCGGAGGATCTCTATCTCCCTTCTTTTCTCTTCTTGCCGCTTCTGTTTCTTTGAAGAATCTCGCCCATTCTTTATTTGTTGAAACATTGAAACATATTCTTGCTTTTTGTTTTGGTTGGACTTCTTTCTTATTGCTTTAAGTTGCTTCTTTCGGGGTCCAAAGGTGTTCGCCGTCTTATTTTTTTTGGCTGCACGTCTGATTCGCCTTCAACCTTTTATTTCTTCTGTTGTGTTCAGGAGGACGTGCTTACCTCTTTCCATTTACATCTCACGCGCGTCTCTCTGTGCCTGCGTTTCGTTACAGCCGGTTAAGAGAGGAGTGAGGACGACATTATTTCTTCAACTACCGCCAGCTCTTCCACAATCTACCATCACAACCTCTTCTCACACAATGGACGACTACTTCTTCGAAAACCATGTCCGATCATGCAAAGAAGTCTCCGAGAACTCTAGTTTCTTGGAAATCTACAACTACTCAGTCAGTGCCACCGCCTCCGACCAAGACATCATCAACAGCTTCTTCAAAGATCAGCCTCAGCTAACCACCTTCCACAATACAGAATGGCGACCTCTACTTCGACAAGGGCGCATTGCCCATGAGCGAGTTCCAAAACTTCCTCGAGCGCAAGGTATGGCATGGCAACCGCCCCGGCTCGGCCCCTTCCGTGATTGTTCCTTAGTTCCGTGATGCTAACAGATCAACTAGGGCGTGTTCGAACCTGAGAAAAGAAAGGATGGCGCAACAATCGTCAGTGGCATCCGGCTCATGTAGGTGTTGCAATTGAAGTAACCCATCTCTTTATATCATGGTCTAACACATGTGTCTTCACAGCCTACAACTCGGCGCAAAACACCCCGAAACGTTTACGGCAAACTACATCTCCTTCTCCCACAACGACTACATCTCCATGGTCCGCAAACTCAACCTACCCTTCCGCGCCATCGAAGGCACCAGCATCGTCGGCCCCTTTTTCTGGGGCGCACTCGATCAGGACGACGCCAACCCGCACCTCCAGATCATCTTCCGCAAGTCCGATGTCCGCAAAAAGGGCCTGACCCGCGGCTGGGAGCTCATGCTGAGCCACAACTTCAAGTCGGCCATCACGACGGGCTACGCCAAGGGCACCGACTCGAGCCAGCTCGAGAAGATCATCGACCAGCACCTGCGCGCCTGTGCCGCCCACGTCGCCCACCCTCTGATTCTGCCCACAATCCTGCTGGGCCACGACCTCGACAGCACCATGGACGACAAGCAACGCAAAGCCCGGCACTGGCTACGGCGCTTGGAGCACGCCATCACCGACCGCAACGAGATTGACGTCACCGAGCGCTACTCCAACTTTGATCTGGACGAGATGAACCGCGAGCTCGTCGAGTGCCACAGCCAGGTCCTGTGGAAGCGCCCGCAGGCATACGTGGACACGCTCGACGAGATTGAAAAGTCCATGGTCAAGTTCCGGGACACGCGCGAGCGGCTGTTGCGGGACGGCCAGCTGTTCGAGCACCACGCCGACCCGGCCGTCGAGCTAGCCCTCGACAAGGTGCATCGCAGCATGTCGAGCCGCTTCGACTTTTTCCGCCAGAAGCTCAAGGGCATCCGCCACTATGCGCACACCACCATCTCCCGTCTCGACATCCAGCGGGGTGCAGTAAGTCATCCGGTTCCACCTAGTGCTCTAATTGTCTGTCACTAACCCGCGTCCAGCTATACAACATTATCGCGCAAAAAGAGTCCAAGCTCAACCTCGAAATGGCCCAGCACCAGCGCCTGCTGGCCCTCGCCTCCAAGCGCGACAACCAGAGCATGAAGGCGCTGTCCATTGTCGGCGCCGTCTTCTTGCCGGCCACCTACCTTGCGTCCTTGTTCTCCATGACCTTCTTCAACTTCCAAGTCGGTGGCAACGGCGGCGGTGGCGGTGGCGGTGACGACGACTCGCCGACGGTGGCCCCGACACTCTGGATCTACTTTGCCATTACCATTCCGCTGACGATCCTGGTCCTGCTCGCCCTCTTCTGGTGGGACCGCACCCGCGAGAAGAAGTTTGCCGACGAGGAGAGAGAGGTGTCGACGACGCTGCCCGACCTCGAGCGCCGCGTGGTGACATCCCTGCGCGAGAAGCGGACGGGTCTCAACAGCATGGACACCAAGCGATGGGACTCGATATAGGGTGGGGGACGCCCTGCCAGAGCAACCTGCCAGAGGAACCGCAAAACACGAAACATAAAAACACACAAGAACACGACACGAATAACGAGATTGGAATACGGCACATATATAACGCAACATAACGACCAAAAATGAGCGGCCACACACACAAACACCTTCTATGTATATGAACACAACCTCCTGACGACCCGACAATGGCCCATGATGCAACGACATTGCAAAGTCCTTTCATGTTTGCATTGCTTTTTGTACTTTGACTGCATTTACCTGGATACGATTAGAAAAAAATAAATATTAAATATATATATCTATTGATAGACTTGGGTACCATTATTATCTTGAAAATAATGTAAAAAAAAAAATTGTTTAAAATAAAAATAAAAATTAACGAAGCTAACCATATAACCGAAATGTCGACACGAATGATACAGAACGAATACGCTTGAGCAAATTCGATATGATCATCTTTTAAACTTAAACAACTATTCACTGTATAGATTTCGTAAACTTATATATTTCACAGTCTCTCGAGATCATAATTTTGAGTTAATTTGAGCTTAAAGCTTTATTTTACTGTATTTTGCTATGCTTCCCAGGCGTCATCAGAACATAAGTGACTTCCTTTTTCCATTTCATACATTGGTATCCCGTTTTAGTTTCCCTTCTAGTTCTTGTAGATCTTCTCCAGAGCAGCGACAACAGCATCGCCCATCTCGGACGTGCTGGCGTTGCCGCCCAGGTCCTTGGTGCGGATGCCGCTGTCGATGGCGGCCTTGACGGCCTGCTCGACGGCGACGGCGTCCGAGGGCAGCTGCAGCGAGTAGCGCAGCATCATGGCAATGGACAGGATGGTGCCGACGGGGTTGACAATGCCCTTGCCCGAGATGTCGGGGGCCGAGCCGTGGATGGGCTCGTAGATGCCGTTGCACTTGCCCTTGCCGTCGGGGATGCCGCCCAGGCTGGCGCTGGGCAGCAGGCCGATGCTGCCGGGAATAACGCTGGCCTCGTCGCTGATAATGTCGCCAAACAGGTTGCTGGTGATGACAATGCCGTTGAGGGCGCGCGGGTTCTTGACCATGAGCATGGCGGCGGAGTCGATCAGGTGGTGGCCGAGCTTGATCTGGGGGAACTCCTTGGCGAAGACCTCGGACACAACCTTGCGCCACAGACGGCTGGTGGCCAGGACGTTGGCCTTGTCCAAGCTCCAGACGGGCAGCGGGTTCTGGGGGTCGGCGGCCAGGGCCAGGTAGCCGCCGAGGCGGGCGATGCGCTCAATCTCGGGGCGCGAGTAGGGCTCGGTGTCTAGGGCAGTGCCGTCGCCATTGTCCTCGCGGCGGTCGCCAAAGTAGATGCCACCCGTTAGCTCACGCACGACGGTGAAGTCGGTGCCGCGGCAGACATCGGCCTTGAGGGGGGAGAAGTCGACGAGCTGCTCCGAGGCGAAAGAGCAAGGGCGCAGGTTGCCGAAGGTCTGGAGCTGTTTCCGGAGCTTGAGCAGGCCCTGCTCGGGGCGGACAGGGGCGTCGGGGCCCCACTCGGGGCCGCCAATGGCACCCAGCAGGATGGCGTCGGCGGCACCGGCAGCGGCAAGGGCCTCGTCGGTCAGAGCCTCGCCAGTCTTGTCGATGGAGGCCTGAAGGGGAGAAAAGCAAGATGTTAGTGCTGGTCGCATGGGTTGTCTCCACCAATTCGGAAATCCCGAGGGGCATGGTATGGTATGGTATGGTATGGGCAAAACGTACACCACCCAGCAGGTGCTCCTGCAGGTTGAAAGTGGCCTTGGACGGGCTGTTCTTCTCAATGGTCTTGAGGACCTGTTTGTCGCAAGTTGGTTAATATCGAGGTTCATTTCTTGGCAGCGAGTCTGGATGTCGGTTGTGTGCGCGTGCGCAATCGGCGCCAGCGGGCGCATTGGAATTCGAGAGAGGGATGCAAATCTGTATTCACCTTGATAGCCTCAGCCACGACCTGTTCGAAACAAAATAACTGTCAGCATGTTACTGTTCTCTCCAATTGAGTTTTGTAGAGCCTCAATGTGTGCACAAAACCAACATCCGGCTGTTTTAGCCGAGTATTGGGCCGCACACGCGCCGCCACCTCTGGAAACAGGAAAACGAACCTCCGGACCGGAATGGTCGCCGGCAAAGACGACAATATTGTTTGCTGACATTTTGGCGAATGTGTGAGTTGTGTTTGGAAAGGAAAGGGAGACGAGGAAAAGTCGAAAAGAAAGTAAGAAGTGAGGTAAGAAGATGAAAGAACCAAGAACAAGAGATTGGAGGAAAGATGGAGCAAAGGAAGGAACGAAGGGGGCCAGCTTTTAGCTGAAAACTTGACAATAGGGCCGGCCGAAATGGCAACGAGTCTTTTCGGGTGTAAGTTCTACGGAGTGCCGTCACTAGACTTAGACAAGACGCTGGAAGACCCCGCATAAAATGAGTCGCTTTACTGAGTGTGTAGTAAAAAAAGCTCTCTGATGCGCTGCGAAAAGCGCAAACAGGGCCAGGCCGACCCCGCGTGGCCGAAGTCGGCGCTCCCCTGATCCCCACGGTCCGTATTTTTCTACTAAGAAAATGGTGCAGGCAGGAACGACCAACCAACGCGCACACGAAAAAGGTCGAAGAAGAAAGACCCCCAAAAGCAAAAGGAAAACGAAAAACGCGCCTGCCCTACAGTATGACACAAAACGTGTTTAAATCCGGCGGTTCTTTCCTCGACCGGGATGAGACGACGTAGTTCACGACGAAGCTGAAGAAATCACAAGAAAAAAAGACCTACGGTCCGAGACGGAAAGAAGGGGAAAGAACATTGGCAGGCCGATTGACAGGCCGATCGACAGGCCGATTGACCGGTAGACCAGCTTTAATGACTTGCTTATTTGTCTGCTTCTTCCGATCCTTTCATTGCGATCTCTGCCCACTCCGGAAAATACGCATCTGAGGCCGAGCTTCGCCGACGCGGCCCCCACCAAAGAAAGCACCAAAAGAAGCCACCATGTGAAATTTCATGATTCGAAGATCTGGAAAGGCATTTTTCGGTTAACATTTTACAGGCTGTAAAAATAAACATAACAAATAATATTTATAGAATTATTAGTGGAAAACTGGGAACAGCAACATCATAACACGTGCTTCTAAATCAATCTGTGTGGTTCCTGGATTCACTAGTTACAGCCCTACAGCTAATCTCACGCTTTATGCCTTGTGCATTGCCAACTGGCCCGGCAAACTGCCGTAGAATCACACATATCACAATATTCAAATTTGGTGGACAAACGTTAAAAGATTCATATTTCATCTCATAGTATTATTTTTTGTCGCTCTCGTTTATATATTACATACAAGGACAAAAAGCTATTATCTGGCTGGCTTTGGGCTCTCGAAATCCGGGTTGGGCTTGCTTTTTCAAAGCGGGACCCTTTCTTGAGATGCGTATATATGACAAGGGCCCAAGTTTGGTGCCGTTGCCTTTCCCAAATTGCCATGTAGGTTCTCTTTTTTTGGTCCAAGACGATGCCAATGCACACACAAGATCGTACAGACACACAAGACAACCAATCAGCAAGACGGTCAAAATACCAGAAGCCCAGAAGACCAAGACCAAGATGAGGCCAGTGACCAGGTCCAAGGTTGGCAACAAGAAAGGGCCAACAACTGAATGTGATCCTTTACCGGAACGTCTTAAACGACTTGTGCGCTAGGGGCGACGACGCCGCAGCACCAGGCGGCGGAATCCGTACATTGCGGACGTTGGGTGTATGCGCGCAGAATGCACAAATGTACACGGACGGCAGTGTACGCTTGGTGATGTTGATACAGCGGCCATGGAGCCACATGTCACAAGATTCGCTGAGATGTTAGTGGGAGCAATGACAACGAGTACATGGTACACTGCGGAGTGACTTACCACTGGACGATGAACCCGTCGCTGTTGGGGGGTGCATCGGGGCGGCCGCAAATGCAGCGGATGCCGTGGCTGTTGTGCGACTGGGACCGGGCGCTCGAAGGCGTCGGCAGGCTGGCGTCGGTCAAAGTTGTGGGAGAGACGGCTTGCATGTTGTGGTGAGAGTTGCTGCTGCCAGCATTAAAGTTGACGCTGCCGCCAAGAGGGCCGCCAAACTTGAGCCCGCGCTGGACGCTGCCAAACAGGTTGTTGGCCGAGCTGCTGCTCGTCAGGCTGTTGCCGTTATGCGAACTGCTGACTCCAGCAAAGCTGGCCCGCTTCTGGCGCAGCTGGCGCAGCTTCTCAAGCTCGCTGGCTGCATCACCAGCGCCCTTGGGCAAGTCGTTCATAACGGTCTCGGCCTCGCTCTCATCACCGGGAATCGTTGCGGACGTGCTCGTCGTACTGCGGTCGCTGACGCTGCGCTGGGATGAGTGCAGCGGACCGCGGCCAATAGTGGGCTTGACGGGGTCAGGCAGAGCAAAGGACGTGGTGCGGCTCGGGATGATAATCGGCTCGTCGTCGGTCGACGAAGAGTCATCGTCTTCCGACGAGGAATCCCAGCGGGACTTGCTATGTAGGGTGCGGGCACTCTGGTTGCGGCGGAGGGTCGACGGTGGTGTCCCGTCACGCTCGGCCGCCGAAGTCTCGACACGGGCACGACCGTTGGCGTCAATGGTAAACTTGACCGACGCCCGAGATTGCGGTGTGTTGACCTCGGGGATCGATGTGAGGCTGGACAAACGGTGGATTTGAGGGTCCTCGAGTTGCTGCTGCTGGAGCTGCCTTTGCTGATGGTGCATGCGGATGGGTGAGCTGCGGCCAGTGGGTCGGCCACCACCATTGCCGCCGAACGACGCAGACCGTGTGATACCCAGTCCGGTGCCGGGGCTAGAGAAGGGTGCACCGGCAGCACCATGCGGGAGAGAAGACGTTGTGGCCGACGTCTTAAGTGCAGGGGCCAGGACAGGCAACGAAGCACGTCCACGGAGGCGAGGACCGCGGTTCTCACTGTGGCTGCGTGACAGGCCGGGACGGTTGTTACCAGTCGACTTGACAGGCGAGCTGGCTGAGGGACGGTCACCTGCTTTCCTTCTTGGAGCAATTTCTCTGGCACTGGAGCTGCGGCGAAGCTCTTGCTTCTGGACGATAGCAGGTCCTGTGGTTAGTGCCGTCTGAGGAGGGCTGCTCTGTGAGACCTGCAGGGCAGCTGGAGCGGATGAGGTCGGGTACTGCTGCTGCTGTGGGTCGAAGTTTGTGGCATCGGCCAGGGCCATTGTGGTTGAGGTAACGGGTGGTGCAGAGGCCATGAGGTCCATGCTAGACGAGGGTGGCCGGCTAAACAGCAGACCGGGGTTGACACCGCCGTTTGGGCTGACAATGCCAAAGGGGTCTTCGACGGGCGTCGGGTAGCTGCCGGCGTAGATGGCCTGGTGTTCGACGGAGGTGGTATCGAGGGAGGTGGGCATCATGCTCTTGGGGTCGTTTTCGGATCCGATAGACAACTGGTGCATATGATGTTGGTGTTGTGCCTGCTGCTGTGCCTGTTGCTGTTGCTGCTGCTGCATAGCCTCCGCACCTGCAACCATGTATGCCTGGTTCGCCTGGTTGGCTTGTGCCCAGTCGATCGAGTCGAGCTGCCTCTGCATCGATGCTGGTGAGTTGAAGACATGTGCACTGGCTGCAAAGTCAACGTCCATGGCGGACATGCTGGGGTCACCGCCGGCCCAGAAGGACCGGGCATCAGCAAAGGCTGTTGCCGTGGCGGGTGCCGACATGGGATAGCCGAACATATCTGTCGGGCTGGCCATGAACGTAGCCATCTGCTGCTGCTGTGGTGTGTTCATAAAGTCGTTTGGCGGAGCCTGGTGTTGCGGGCCGTAGCCCTGGTCATTTTGCATGGTGGGTGTGGCGGTGGTGGCCACAGGTGATTTGAGCTTGGGGGCGATCCTGCGTCCACCTTTTCTCGCAGAGGGAGGCGGCGTCGCAGTTTGGCCCTTGGATGTGGTTGTTGAGATTTCGCCGCGTGCCTTTTTCTGGGCTCTCGTCGTTGGCGCTGCAGGCTGCGCTAGGGCTTTGGGACTGGTCGCAGCGGCGGTAGTAGCCGGAGCTAGGTCGTCGCCGTAGTAGTCCGGGCTAAATTCGCGGTCGGCGGCGCTTTCACGCTCGTCTTCGGCGATGGAGCTAAAGGCAGCTAAAACTAATGAGCCCGGCGAAGAGGAAAGTCTTTTGGAGGGCTCGACAGGAGGGAGAGGAAGGTTTGAAGGGTTCGAGGTCGTGGAGGACGCTATGGACAGACGATGAACATGGGATGTGGTATGAATCTCCGTAGCAATGCTGCCAATCGAGAGCGGGCGTTTGTGGTGTTTTGACAACGACGTCGACGATACCAGCTGGGCTTCTTCGATCGTGGGAGACGTGAAAGGGGCCACAAAATCAGAGAAAGAACCCTGTGAGCCCCTCAGGTTGCCCGGGGTGTTGTTGAAGACGGAAAAGTCTTCGGCAAAACGGGGAGTCCAGTCTGGGCCGGGTGTAGTGATTGGCGTCGAGTGGGAGGCGTTGTCGTTGCTGCCGCTGTTGTCGTGAAGGGCGTCGACCTTGGGGGTCTCGAAGACAGGGCTCGAGAAGAAAGAGGTCGTGGAGGCGGGAGTTTGTTTCGGCGTGGGCGGTTGAGCGGTGGAATCGCCAAAACTGTGGGACACGAGAAAACGGGAGAAAAAAAGAAAATCGATGTTAGCCAAACCGAATGTGGGACCAGAGCAACGGGTCTTGCATGAAGACAAGAAAAGAATAAAAGAATTATGGGATAAAAAAACAAACGCGAAAATCAGAGTGTGACGAAAAATGGGTAGTTGGGAGAGCGAGAGGAAGAGAAGAGAGGAGAGAAACGAAACGGGAGGGAGATCGTCCAGATACTGCCGAATAGATGCACGGCAGCAAAGTGCGTGCACGGCATGGGGATGGGGGCGGCAACGAGCAGGAACGGGACAGGAACATGCAATAGAGTAATGGAGCATGGACGGATAGAGAGAATAGAGGAGCAAGGGATGGGGGGTGGGACACAGGCGCACGGGCAAGACAGGAATAAAAAAGAGGAAACAACAGAAAAAGGGCAATGCAACGGAAGAAGAAAAGAAAATGGAGAACAAAAGAGGGCCAAAATATAGTCAAATAAACAGCAAATGTGGTAAACGGGGAGAAGCAAACAAAACAAAACATAACATCGGCGGGTCGAGGAAAGGGATGTACGGAATAAGGCAATAACGATGGCAATATGGCAAAGTCGGGGTTCGGTTTTGTGTCTTCTTACCTGGTTGTTGATTGATCCCCGCTCATAGCAGAATAAGGATCAAACGATCAGGTCGTTCTTCTTGCAAACAATCCCAATAGAAAATTCATAGCACGAGGGCGATACCTCTTTTTTTGGTGAACGAATGTTGTCCTAGACTGAGTGTCTCTCGTTGGAGACGGCGAGGGTCCGAGGCGGAAAGGGATATGTTGGACTCGGTGTGAACCGAAAGGGGTTGTCTTTGTTGGTCTAAAAAATGCTTGCAATCGAAACAGATGCTGAGGACGGGCCAAGGAGGTTCCCGAATGCTTTGCTTTGTGTATATATTTGTTCTTTTGTATGAATATGCGATTCGGGTCGTGTCCGTGGTTCGTAGAGTCGTTTGTATATAAATTTTTTGGAGATGCTCGTTTCGAAAGTGGTTCGTTTTGCCGGTGGGCGAGTTTAGTTGGGTCGTTTCGTTACGTTTGGGACAGTCGTGTTCGTGAAATGCAGGGAAAAAGGAAATGCTGGCTCGTTATGACAAAAAAGGGAGAACGAAGAGAACGTATAGATTTGCCGTAAAGATCTGAAAAGAAACAAGCCGAAAAGAAGCAGTTATTAGTTTGAGGATTGCTAGGAGGAGAGAAGGAGGCGGAGCATCCAGAGATATGAGGATAGAGCACAGTGGACGGAGAAAGATGTATGGGTGTGAGAGCGAAAGAAGTGTGTGCGGGGACAACGGGGAAGAGTGCGAGTGCGAATTGTGTGTTGCGGAGGGGAGGAGAGGATAAGAGAGCCTCATGCCAGAGAGAGAAAGTCGAGGACAGGGGGTAAGGAAAAGACGGGTGGGAAATCAAGACGAAAGATATCCAGGTCTGACTTACCAAAAACATGAGATGAGGAACAAAATTAGGGAGAGAGAAAAGAAGAGAAAGAGGCACGCGAGCGAGGAATGTCGAGATGAAAAGAAAAGAAAGAAAAAAAGAGCGGAAGAGGGAGAGGAGGGAGAGATTCAATAGAAGCGCCGAGGAGGAAGGAAGGAGTAGGGGAGATCGAGGAGACGAGTCAAGCGCATGAGAAACCGATAGTCGACTTTTGGAGGGCGACTGGGATATAATGAGTTTCGTTGGACTTCGGTGTGGCAGGCGTGTGTGTGAGAGAGTGGATGGGCGTGTGAGAGAAAAGCTGTGGTTTTGGCTGTGGTTGTGCGTGCGCTGGGATGTACAAAAATAGGGCGGTAGTGTCATATGGGAGGACCAGGGGGGACTGAGGTAAAGTACTCCCGTATCCGTCATACATGCACACGATGAGTGGGGGAGTGGACTTGTATGTTTTTGCTGTTTAGATTTTGAGGTGGGAGACGAGGGCCGATATATTAAGAAAAGAGAGAAAGATCGTGAAAAGGGGACGGAAGCAAGCGTGGTTAACCAGAAGAGAAGCTTGTTTCGTCTCGTCTTCTTCGTTATCGTGGTTGATGTCTTGTCTTTTCTCTTCAAGGCATGCTGATATTGGTTCCAGGGGCGAGGGAGATCGGGCCAGAAGTCAAGAAGCGAGAGCGAGCAGAAAAAGAGAGTACTGTGCAGAAAAACGTAGGAAAATAGGAAGTACTCGTCGTATTCGGAGAAGGCTCGTGGGACGAGGCCTAGGCAAGACAATCGACAGGGAGGGATGGAGAAAAGACGATAGTATTGCACGGAGGTTAGGAGGTTTAGACGGCGAGTGCTCCAATAGTATGATATCTGACGGCGAACAAAGTAGCAAAAAGAGTCGGAATAGCCTCATAGATCGAGAAGCCCCCGAGCGGAATGGGAATGCAGATGGGGCAGGGGGCAGAAAATGCAAAAAAGACAGCAAACGACGACCTGCTTCGAGGCGAGGCAAGAGCCACGGACAAGGTTACGGACAGGAGAGGAAAGAGCGTGCGTGAGAGGGGCGGAAAGGGAAAGTGGGAAGCAGCATTTCCCACTAGCACAGTAGGAGGGAAGCAAGGAGGTGCAGAAAGGAGAGACAAATAGCGTGGGGCGTGGGTTGTTCTTTCCGTTGCAATGGAGACTCAGCACGGAGGCTCAAAAAAGAGCGAGTACGAAGCCAATGGAGAAAGTACGACTAGTATTTACGACATACTGAGTATGTTAAGACTGGGGGCCTGGTTTTGAAGTGCGTGCGTTGAGTGTTGCATAGGAAAGAGTGACTGGGGTGTTGCGTTTGTGTGGTTGTCGAAGACAAAAATTTGGGATTTTGGGACTGCCGCAAAAGACCAAACGGGTAAGAGGCATTGGACGAAAAGAGCCGCTGCCAAATATGCACACAAACACACTGAACGACGAGGGACCGAGACAAACGAAATGCTAGTGGATCGACAACTACAGAGGAGTACGAAATAGCTGTGAGAAAAAGGAAGAACCAGGGAAACCCATATTATGGCGGGTAAGGGGGCGCACCGCAGTGTGACGCCGTGCCACTGAGTGGTCGATTCATCTTGATACGTCTTGCCTCCTCCTATTTTGGCAGGCGGTTCGACATCCAACCAAGGAAGGAAGATTCAGTGCAACGAGCTACAACGGAAGGCACAACGGTGAACGGTGCCTGTCTTCCCAAAATGGGCAAGACGTACGGACACAGACATACGAGAAGAGGCAGCAGAGGCAGAAAAGGGAAAGACCAGTCCAGGAGAAGGAGAGCTTGTCTCTCGGTTGACTGGCGACTCTGCATCAAAGACATTTTACTGTGTATGCCTGCATGCAGGGGAGAAGAGCAGAGGCAAAAAGAGACAAGAGAAGCAAAAGCAGACGAAGTAAACTGCAGCTAAACTACCCGAGCAGTTACGATACACGGCAGCGAATGGTCGTCTGTCGTCTGTTCGCTGTCGAGTGGAAGCTTCAGAAGCAAAAAGAACAGCTCTTTCCCACTCGAGGTAAAAAGGCAGTGGAGGTCCAGGCCGCTCTACTCCACAGCGGGGTCTGTGCAAAAGCTCGCTCGGTTTTAGCGTGCATATTTCGTTTGTCGTCTGTGGGAGCGAGTTTTTGGTGGAGACGAATATCATTTTGATTTCAGCGATTGGCATTCAGGTTTGTGTCTTCTCCCTTGCTGGACTCGAGGATAACGTACAACAACGTTGTAATAGGGAGAGGGATAGTGTCTGTACGAGTAAACAGAAGGACTCAAGAGATTATCAGATCATGAGATGCTAGATCGGTAGTCCTGGGGAACGAACCGGTGGTGATAGAGAACAAACAGCAACTCAGGGTCAACAAAATGGCGGAGAATCGAGGGCTCGGCAGGGAGGGAAATGGGATGGACAAATGCCCGCCATATCAACGCCGATACCAGCCGGTGGATGACACGGAATACGAGCGACAAGGCGGGCAGCGCCTCACCGATCGAGAGTTGCTACTTCTCTTGGTTTTTGGCGTTCATTTGCCTACTTCCTTCTATCTTTGCACTGCCAGGCACCAACAGGCACCAGGGGCACATTGTTGGGTGTTAGAGCACATTAGTGGCTTGCCGGAGCGGACGCCCCTGAGCCAACCAAAAGTCCGGCGAGGCACAAGCTGGAAACGTTGCGCCGGTTTTCTTGGTGGCACTGGCATAGTGTCATAGGGGTCGTTAGGTAATTTTAGGGGACCTAGGGACCTGATTGTATGGGAACCAAGGGACATGTTGGTCGATCTTAGCGCATCAGGAGAATAACCACCGCTTTTCCTCCCGCTTTTCGATAATCCTCCGCACAGCATACGCTGTTTTGTCGAGCAGCCAAGTTTTAAGATGCCAATTGCTTTCGATATCATTTTCGATTTAGAAAGAATAGATACTCTCTCGCCACTAACAAACTCTCGTCTGTTCGTTGGGCATCAAGGAAGCTTCATCAAGCTCCAATTCTTGAGCTCCCTTCTCCCGCAACAGCTTGACGAAATTGACGTCTGTCCGCGATCCGGGGAACGGCGATCCACGGTCGGACGACTGTCGGACGGGCTAACAGCGGGGAAGGGAGGAGACAAGACCAGGAGACAAAGGGACGCCGAGAGACGGCATAGCGTTGTATGGTTGTATGCTTCTTTTTTTTCTCCGACATGTGTCCTGGGCCGTCGTTGCATAACGTGTTGACATGGAGATTGGGGATGGTATTTTGTCCATTCTGTGAGTATGAGAAAGAAATAGTGAACGAGTCGAGAAGTGACGAGAGTGAGACTCCTTCGTTTCATGAGCTCCTGCACCTCAAAAGAGCCCCTCAGTCTGCCTAGCTGCAGGTCCGACAGCTTCGACGACGACGATTGGCTGGCAGTGAGTCAAAACCCAGGAACATGCACGCAAAACTCTCACTTCACCTTTCACACTGCATTTGCATCCAACTACGACCTATATATGTAGACTTACTGCACTGCACTGCACCCAGCTCGAGCTGCTGCAAGTGGAATATGCGGGTTAGTACGTCGTATGAGAAAGAGCGGGCGCCCACTGAATCCTGCTTACATGCAGCCTCCAGGAGAAGCTCTCTCTCCAGTGGAACTTGACGATAGGCTCGCAAACAGCCATCTGTCCTCTTGACTGCAGAATCTCATTGAATCTCTATTCTCACTTTCGAATCTCAAATCTCTTGCTGCAAGGTGAGAAGGCAGTGCTGCAGCCTCATCAAGCCATGGCGTCAAAGCGGGATGATGAAGAAAGATTGATTGGGGGATGAAGGACATGGCCAGATGCAAAGATGCAAAGATTGATACATCCGTAGGGCTCTGGTCGTGCCTGCCAGGATGTCATTTCTCCCCGCCATTTCACCTCTTGCCTTGCGAGATTGCGTGACTTGTGGCTTCCTGTCTGGGCGCTGACGGCATCGAGTCTCTTTTGGCAAGTTAGGGCGAGTCGGTGACTGCGAGACTGCCCTCCGTGGCGGAAGGCACAGAAAATGGTATCCTGCACAGGCCTTTCGTAATTCGATCGTCAGTCTCTTTTTTGCAATCTTCCTCTTCTTTTTCTTCTTCTCTCACGCTTCCACACCCTGGGCTGTTCTGGGCAGCGCCCCGACACCCCGGTTCAGCTGAAAATGTGAAGGAGGGCCAACAGGAAAAATAGCTCGATCGGGCGTAGCGTGCTGTCGGTTGGCTGCTGGGTTGCTCTTTCCTTCTTGCATTTGGGCATGCCCTCCAAACCTCAAAAGAGTCCGTCGTGCATCTCCCAATTCAAAGATTTCCCCACATGCCGTTCACTGCAAAGACGACAGAACCGATGACAGAGACATTGGCGAGAACGAAAAACACAGCTCCCTACCTTTGCATCTTGCCCAGCATGCAGTATGCTGCAGTACGACATACGAGCACGACCGACGGCACCCCGTCTCGAACGCCGGCCAGGCCGCCGTTCCTTTCGGAAGCCGGAACACGACGGCATGCGACTTGGAGGTTAAAAACTCGGAAATAGTGAAATGAAAACTGGAGAGCAAGCCACAAGTCACTACTTATGATTAAAATGTATGGCAGAAAAGTCTAGCAGTGACAAAAGAACTCCGCTGCTTGAAGAGCCCCATTAAGCTACTGCGGAGCGGCCGGGGCCAAGTGTGGCCTGGCCTTTGCGCGTTTACGATGTTCCCTTGCAGGCGGGTCGCTTGATGCTCTCCCGTTGGCAGAGAGGTAATTGAGTGCATTGGCAAGCAAAAAAGTCGATGATGTATTCCATTTCAATGCAACAGCCTGACTGAGCCAAAAAGGAGATCACCAAGGAAGATCACAGGGCAAAAGGCTATCGGAGCATTGGGCAACGGATTGCTCCGACCAGCGATCGGACACTCCATTCTGTCTTCATATTTTCGGAGAGACTCTCACTCTTTTTGCCATGATGATCCTATTCTCTCGTCGGCGCTGCTAAAATGAGAGTGAGACACTGGACCGAAATCCTTCTAATATCAATAATCCCCCAAAAATGCCATGCTAGGGCCATCATCCAAAATACGATATCGAGGACATGCTCTGGAGTGCAAGCATGTCATGTCAGATCAGACAGTTGAGACGAATGCTTGTCATGTCGACGGATTGTCCAATGAAGGACTGCCAGCACGGCAGAGCCCAGACTTCAATCTCGTTCCTGCAGCACACATTGTCGTCCATCCACAGCCGGTTTTGATGTCCATTCGTCCCGTCTATCGTATCTGCAGCATTTTTGAGTTTTCATCTGTCTGGGACTTGTTCCTGTTCCTGCATGGTGCATGTGGCACGATGCAAACATTGTCTCTTTTCCGTTGACCTTCACTTTCACCTTGCCATCCCAATCTCGGTTCTGCAACCACTCCGCTGTCCTACGTGCCCTGTGTCGTCTTTTGGGGGTGCTTGGGCTTTTGGGTGACCGTTGGGCATGTCTGCAGTGCGCACGTTTGTGCGTCTGTATTTGAGCATGGTAGCAGAGTGACAATGCCCGAATACTGGCCTGATAAATTGATAATGCAGGGCTGTCGGCTATGAAGAGGCAAAGCGGAAGTTGCGCTGATGCCCGGCAGACAGGGAGACAGGTTCAGGATGTTCCTTCCTTCGTTGCTCTTGTGCCCCTTCCATCTTCCTTCCTGTCTTCCAACAAGAAAACGTATCCTCGGTTTTCTTACTGAAAGAAGTAGGAACATCTTCATGGACCCCTGTTCTGGCTGCTGACAGAGAAGAGTTCCATATCGGATTGACAGGGACAGGGACCAGAACCTCACATGGATCACAAAAAAAGAGCATGGGATTGTTGTCATTTTGTCACTTGTCGCCTTGTCACTTTGTCAATTTTATCTGCCTTCTTTTCTGTCTTTTTTCTGTCCCACAGGACCGGAGGTTGCACTCCTATCGACAAGTGCCCTTGTGGTCTTATGCCATGCCCCCCAATCCCTGCTAGACACACTTTGACAAGTCACTACTGGCAAGACGCAACCGGTTTTTTCGTCATTTAACAATTTTACAGTGGGTTTCTACTCTGTAAGTTCTCCACGTTGGCATCGACTTGACTGTGTGCTGTGAGATTTCTCATCATCGCCGTCCACTTTCCCCAGGGTATCGGAACATCAGGGCCCAGAGGAGCAGCTCGTGAGTCGTCATCGTAACTCGTATCTCTCGTCAGGCACACGATGTTGCACTGCTAACTTTCGACGTATATTTGTGAGAAAGGCTAAATGGATGTGATAGACCATGCCCAGACGACACTTGCGCAACTTTAACGATCTTCCCAGTAGCCCACAGGGCCAGGCCAGGCCAGGTCTAGGGCCAGCTTTAAGAGCTTGCAGCATTAGTTCCGACCTTTTTTCTCGGGGCTGGGCCAGGCAGCTTTACTTTCGAATTCCCCGATCGGGTAATGCCCTTTTGTCCCATTGATTTGGGTCTATTTACGGTCACAGCCTGGTTTTTACAGTGGGCTTCTGGGGCACTTTTGATATCGATTTTCACACCTGTGCCCCAATCTTAATTACTTCCCACAATGCAAACAAACTTCATCGAGATTCAAAACCTCGTGGGAAATACAGACTTGCCTGCCGTGTCTACCCTTCCTCCCCTTTCTCACATGAATGTCCTTCGTACTCCGTCCATCTCCGCATTGAGGGACAGTTTTCGCCACCCATTGGCGCCAACATGCAGAAAAGAGATGGAGGGACCCTATCTATCTGAATCCAGGGACAGGGTCGAGACAAATCCAACAAACCCACCGAAAAAACAGGAGCCAGGAGCCCCATCAGCCAGGAACCGTTGTATTCTGGCCTGGCTCGGCCTGGATGTGGTGAGCCAATCGCAGCACAGAACCCGCCAATGGCTGCCACACCAGACAGGACTTACAGACTTAATAAACTTGGAGAGCGTAAGAAGACCTTCGTCGTTTGACACCCAAACAGGAAGTCTTCTCCTGAGGCAGCCTGATATTTTTTTTCCCGTTCACCTTCACCTTCAAACTCACCCGCACACTATTGATGCGTAATGCTGTGTCATACTGCCTGCCCTACGGACATGCAACCCACCCTTGTCGTGCCACCTCATTTTATGATTTTGTGTGCTGTGTCGCAATGACTGTGTCTGTCAAATTCAACGTTTAATCGTTTTGCCGTTTTATATCGTCGTACCCACGCCTGCCACGATAGAAATAAAAATAAACCTTGTGCCGCACAATCCTTGAAATTCTGTTTTCGAGACAGTCCGAAGCGAATATCCTGCAACGACTTCTCTCTACAATTCCCATGTCCTTCTCCAACGACACTGATGAGATGATGTAAGTAACGCAGCTGAGCGAGCCTTGAAGCGATCTCACGAAAACAACACTCTGTAGCTGAGAAGAAAGCATTACTGTGTTTGCACATCTTCCTCGGCTTTTTCTCCCCGGCCGGTCACAGTCAGACAAGACACAAATGTCGAGACCCAAGGGAGATCAGCCCCCCGGAAGAGATCGGCCGGCGCTTTTCTTGCTCGTTCGCCCCGGAGAATCGGGGGACTTGTCTCGCTTGTCCCTCCTGAGTTTCTGTTGGCTCTGTTCATCCATTTCAATGTCTCGCTTCTCGACGGTCGACTTTTGTACTAAGCCTTGTGCACACGGCGCTTTGCCTATTTGTGCAATTGTGCATGCACAGAAGGCTGCTGTGTACTCCGTACTCCATAGTCCATACTCATATGAGTATTGATGGTGTGTGGAGTCTGAGATTGTGAGATTGTGAGATCTGCTGGAATGCGCAGTTCTTTTGGGGGCAGCACTGGTGGAGAGCTGAGAGCCCAGACTCAGCCAGAACCACAGTGCCCCAGTGTTTTCTTTTGCCCTTCGTTTCTCTCCGTCCATTCCCGCTGCCCGCCGCCCATCCCACTGGCGATGTTTGTTTTTTGTTGCCCAGTCAGGCCCGACGCAAGGGAGAGGATCAATATTTCCAGCAGACATTATGTAGACACAAAAGACCACATAAGAGGCTGAAAGGCCATAAGGACTAACAGACCAAAAGAACCACAACTGCGACAGCACTACGGTAGTCCTCCCTCGCTTCGGGCCAGGCCAGGCCAGCCATGCCGGACAAGTGAAAGAGAAGGAAAGAAAAAGGGACCAAAGTTGGTTCTTAAAAGGAGAGAAGTTGGCCTTAAAGACACTCTTGGTGACTCAAATCGCACAAAGAATGCGTGAGCATGTGGTCTCCCTTTACACACAAGAAGGACAGGACCAGCGATCGTATCTTACTATCTTGCGGGTAAGATACGAAAAGTAGGCTTCGTCGCAAGATGCATCCCCATCTTGAATAGGAGACAAGGGAGAATGTGGACCGGACAATCGACGTTGCCACACGACCAACGGCGCCTACAAGACGATTTTCTGCCAGAGAATTCTCTTTGAGGCTGCAAGCATGCCGTGCATCGAGGCACATCTTTGATAGTCTGCCGTGAATAACAGCTTCAGCAAGCGCCCGGGAACGCCTGCTGTTCATGCCGTGTTCCCCTGCCGTGCCTCTTGGACAAGAGCGCCAAAGAGGACCGCAAGACAAAAAGATGGTGTGAAGTCGTGCATGAGTGCATCTCAGAAATCTGCATCTCAGAAATCTACATCGTAGACTTTCTGGCGACAGCGTGAAGATTTCTGTCTACATGTTACACTGCCATGACGGAATATTCTTGGAAAGTTCCCTCGATCGCACACCCTCTTCAGTGCAATGTGATTCATCTCATCTTATTTTTGTCCCTTTCTACCCTTCTCACTGAACGGCGTATCATCTCCCCTCCTTTTTTCCTCCTTTCTTCAGAGGCCTTTCCCGATCTGTTTTGGAGAAGATTGAATCGACGTGGAAAAAGTCACCAGAAGTCACCAAGAGTCAATACGATATGCCGCCAAAAACCACCAAAATGATTCTAAAAAGACTGGAAGATGGAAGTACCAGCTGCCAAGACCGCACTGCATTCAATAGTATTGAATCTCTCGAGCCTCAGAAAGGCGCCAGGACGGAGTTCTATCAATGTTGATATCCGTCAGGGAGTACCACTTCATAAACTCCAAAATAAGGAACATCACTCGTGCCCTTACAATACGGAGCTCAGCATCGTGAGACATCACGACAAGCTATTCTAGCAGACAATACTAAGGGCATGGGAATTAGAATAGCGAGACATACCATCTACTCAGCTAACCGGTGAGAGCCACTACTCTGCTCATGTCCATGGCCTGTTTTCTTTTTCGTTCCTCTTTGGTCTCGACTCTGCATGTCTTTGAGTTTGGTGCATGTTGGTTCTAAAGAGACCGCCCTGCATGAGTTCTGTTCCTATCTTGTTGTTTGCTCTCGTTACAGTATGCCCCATGTGTCGTACATATGCTCTGGATTGAAGCAATGTTGTCGTCCAGACACTATGGCCTCTTCATATTCATGGCAAGATTAGGCTGGATATCTACAAAAGTCTGTTTTGTTGGCCATCATTTCGTTTCCATTTGTTGGACTTGTTGTGTGGATATAGTGAGACAGGCCTTCGAGAGCGATAGGTGATGCGTAGACTAGGATGAGTCGGAAAGACAAAAACGACAGAAACGAGCAAACACACTTGACTGGTCTTTGACTGATCTTCTGCCAAAAAGATCCTCTTCGTTTACGACTGCAGAGGAGATCATTTCATTGTCGAGGAAAGTGCGAAGAAAAAAGAGCCAACAATGCCAACAAACTGAACAAGGCCGAGACAAAGACAAGGGGAAAGATATGTTCGTACTGGATAAAAAGAAGGGGAATATTTGGAATAGAGTTTGTGTGTTCACTTTTGCTGTGTTGACTTTACCTTTTGACAGGGGCGATCTTGAAGAGGCTGGATACTTTGGCCCAAATATGCGTCGATCCGTTCGTCGTATGCTGCTCTTTTGCTTGTCTTGATGTGCCATCGTTCATTGACCAACAAGAGGGGAAAACCGCAGAGACAAGGGCCGCTGTTCCGTGGGGAGAGACAGAGAGTGTGCATGTTGATCAACAGGACCACATTGCATTACTCCCTCAATGCCGACTGGTATGAGTTCATAAATGTACACGTGCAGCCGTGCCGAGAAAATGTGCATTTTCAGACTGTGCATCTCGAAATGTGCAGCCTTGTGTATAACTAACTTCACTTCACTTCATTGTGGTAGACAAGATGTAACAAGAAGAAGAAATCGTTGAACTGTAAACTATACTAAACTACTTGGGAAAATGACAAAGGAAAACTAAACAAATAGGAAATCAAAAGAAAAGAAAAAGACTAAAAACTTAAATCGTTAAAATACTCATTCGTACCGCCGGGGTGTTTGCTAAAGACCAAAGACGTTTTGCCTCGTCTCTCTGTTTGTTTTTCCTCTTTCGTTAAAATAAATTCCCATGACTTCGTAGTTCTCGACAACTGACCCAGTCGTGTCGTAGAAATGATGGTTTCCCCGCCGTCCCCGTGTTGATTTGTTTTTGTGGTTTTGTTTTGTAGTGAAGTAAGAGCAGAAAGAAGAAATGATAAATCAACGCAAAACGAACAATGCAAACAAACGATCTGTATGCCAATCCAATCGAGGGCTGGGCCTGGGGGTATTCTTTCCTTCTTTTCCTCGTACTGTCCCTCTGCTTTTTTGCTTGTGATGATATGAAAAATACGGCCGTGATATGGAGGGAAATAGTTGTGTACCGAAGCAGTGAGTCCTCCTCTTGATGTTGAATATAAAAGAAATAGGGAAATGAAGGAAAATAAATGAAAAAGGAAAGGGAAGAAATAATAAAAAATGACAAAGGAAATTAACGAAAGAAAATATTTGTGAAATTCAACGCACGGCCTAGATCATGTTGCCCAGACCTTCAATGGAGGCCATGGGTGTCATCATAGGACGTGTCTGTTGTGGTGGTGGTGGTGGAGGACGGACATGCTGCATATTCCTTTGTGCCTGAGCTTGTGCTTGAGCCTGCTGCTGCATCTGTTGGTGATGCTGCTGCATGGCCTCCATCTGGGCCATGTGCTGCTGCTGGGCCTGCACCTGTTGCTGGACCTGTTGTTGTTGTTGTTGTTGTTGGGCCTGCTGTTGGGCCTGCTGTTGCTGTTGCTGCTGCTGCTGAGCCTGCTGCATGCGCAGATGCGAGCGAGGAGGAACAGGCGGCGGAGGATGCGACGGAGGCGGGTGCGAAGGAGGCAGATGGGCATAGTCTTGTGGGCTAGGCTGCTGGGGCTCTGTCAACGGCGAGGACTGTTGCTGTTGCTGTTGCTGCTGTTGCTGCTGTTGAACCATCATCTGCTCGGCCGTGGATGGCATCGACGAGAGGCCGGCCATGGTCAGAGACACGGGCACAGGCATCTGGACGGGGAGCACAGCCGTCGAAGTGACAGATATGGCCGTGGTGGGCGTCGGCGTCACCGATACAGTCGTCGCCGAGGCAGGAACGGGAGTCAGCTGCGGCGTCAGCGGTGTATGCGGCATCGGCGGCGCACCCGGTGTGGCCGCCAAACCAGCCGTTGTGGTTGTCACCTGCAGCTGCATTGGTCCGCACTGGCTGTTGGGCCGCGACTTGACGCCGCCGACCGGGCCGGGGCCGCCCTGGGTCAAGGCACCACCGTTCACTCGTGCGTGAGAGCTCTCCCGCCGCCGCTTGGGCGCATCCTTGATCTTGGGGTGCGTGTGGCACTTGTACGCGTGGCGGAACCAGGTGGTGCCCTTCTTCTTGCTGCTCACCAGCGCAATCCACTCGTTGCAGCTGCCACACAGGCCCTCCCAGACATCCGGGTTGCCGTCCATGCGACGGGTTTCGAGGGGCTCCTGGAAGGGGTTGCCCGTGGCGGCGCTGATGCCGTGCGTAAAACTCTTGTCGTACCAAAACGCCGAGTTCTTGAGGACAAGCCACCGGCCCGGCTTGCAGATGCCGCACCAGCCCTCGCGCTTGTTGCCGTGGCCCCGGACCCATTTGGGCGTGTACAAGTCGCCCGTGAACCGCAGCTCCTGCTCGTGGGGCATCAGGTCTGGGTCCGATGGGTTCATGTCCTCGGGCGGCGGCGGCAGCTGCTCTTCGTGCAGAGAAGCGTACAGGTCAGGCGGGTCAGACAGGTCGGCATAGTGGTGGTGGTGAAGCCCACCGTGGTGGTGCAGCGAGTGCGGGTCGGCATTGCTCTGGAGCATGCGGAAGAGGCCGTGCGACATGAGCGGCGCGGGCTGGTGCGGGTGGTCAAACCCGTTGGAGGGCACAGTGCCCAAGTGGCCATTGCTGCCGAGCTGCAGGTGGTGGCTCGGGATCGGGTGAGGGTGCATGCCTCCGGCGTGGGTGCTGACCATGTTGGGGTGGGGAGGTGCAAAGTGGTGCGCGCCGGGGAAACCGCCGGCCTCGAGGTGCGGGTGGTGGAAGGCCATCGCGCCTGCCTGCGACGGGAGTTGTGTGGGCAGGAGCATGCTGTGGCGGTTGTAGCCCGATGCGGCAGCTGCAGCAGCAGCAGCCGCGGCTGCCGCTTGTGGATGGTGGGCCGCAGACAAGAAAAATGGATTTTGGGTAGGCACGCCGGCCGCACCTGCCGCCGCAGCGGCTGCAGCAGCGGCGACCGACGCTTGCTGCAGATTGCCCATGTTCAGGGGCAATTGACCATTGGCGGCTGTCGGCGATGACTGGTGATGCTGTTGCTGTTGCGATGACGAAGTTGTGAGGCGAGGACCAAACTGCTCAAGTGCGCCGCTCGTGGCGCCCAGCATGTTGTTTGCGACACCACCATGATACACAAACGGCGACGGCCGCCGGCTCGGCATCGTGCCATACGACCCAGTCGACCACCGCTTGTTGCGAGGACCCTCCATGCTGTACGGCGCAGCTCTCAAACCAGGACGCGGTGATGGCGAGGCACGGCCGCGGCTCTGTGTGCGCACCAGCTCCGAGCGGCCCTGGGGTGTCATGCGCGGCGACGCAACCGGCGAAAGCTGTGTCGACGACATGAGCGAGTTGCGGTTCGATGGAGGCGGATAGCTTTCGGACGAGAACGAGGGAGCATCCGACAGCGCGGCCGAAAAGTCTTCGTACGACGGCATGTCCGACAGGCCACCCGTTGTCGACATGGTGAACGACGAGCCCGACAGGCGACGGTTGTTGACGCCGCCGCCATTGGGTCCAGCCGCGCCGGAAAACCGCAGGTCCAGGATGGGAATCGCCTCGTCGGTCGTGTACGCCTGGCCAATGCCCATGTCGCTGTCCACCAGGTGCTGCAGTTCCAGACTGTCGGCGTCCAACGGCTTCTGCTGGCCCAGGGCCTGTGTCCAGTTGCCGTCGTCAAACTCTTGGTGCATCGAGATGGGCCGCGACTGGGAGGTGGACTGTGTTGTTGACGAGGTGTCCCAGGACGTCAGGCCATCATACGACTCGCTCATGCAGTAGGAGAAGCCCTCGTGGATCGTGGCCGGCCGTGGGCGCACGCCCTGCGATGTGGGCGTTGTCCACATATTCTGTGATGTGTTGTGAGAATGCGACTGCTCACCATCGGCTGGCATTGGTGTCGGCGGCTGGTCGGCCATGGATGTGGCGGGCGTTGTTGTCGAGGTGGCTGTTGCCGGCGGCTGCGATGCGGCCGTCACGGCGTGCATGTCGTTCAAGTCCATGTCCAGGTCCAGGCTGTGGCTGTTGTCGCTCTTGATGTCCGTGCTGTGGTGAAAGACAAACGACGGCGGCGTTTGGATGTGTCTGGAGGATAGGAAAAGAGATTAGATGTTGAAGGACAGAAAGGAGTTTGCATAGACGAATAAGTGAGCCAAGACAAGCAGAGTGTAAATAAAAACAGTGACCACGGGAAACACTGAAAACCACGAGGGAACAACAAAAAAAATAAAAACAGAAGAGCGGGACGACGCGCAAAGGGCAAGGACAGGCCAGCTCAGACCAGGGAGGGAGAGTGTTTAATAAGGAGAAGGAAAATGAAGACTCCTGTTGTTGACCAGGTCGACTGATGGGCGGGATAGATGATGGGCAGAAAGTAACAAAAAAACAAATAGAACAACACGAGAACACGAGCACGCGCGGTCCAGGAATCAGATAGACGAGCGCGGAGCCACGCGGAGGAACAGCGGAAGATGCAAAATCAAAAGAAGTGGTGAGTGGTGAGAGACTGTGGAAACGTACATTTGTGCCTGGTCAATGTCCATGGCGATGGTTTGTGTGTGATCTGGGTTCGTGGCGAGAGTCCGGGACGTTGGATGGCGCGGCTCTGCGGACGTCCAGAAAATACAAAGAGGAACAGCAAAGAAGGTGTTTGACGTTGAGTTGTCGTGTCCTGGTTCTGATGTGGACTTCTTCTCAGATGCTCAAGTTCTCAGATAAAAGAGGTATACGACGGAAGCTGGCGAGCGAGCGCAAAAACAAGAGGAAGAGTTAGCATGAACGGGGACTCGGGCGGAAGATGTCAAAACCAAACCACCAAACCACTCGGGATGTTGGCTGATTCCTGATTCCTGTTCTCTGTGGCCTTCCAAGACGGATAGACGTCTCCGTTGAGAGAGGAGAATTGTGTGCTGGGTTGGGGCGAGGATGTTCTCACCATCGACAAAAGTAACCGTAAACTTCGGTGGGCGCGCTTTGAATTCGAGCAAAATCTGCTGGCAGTCGACGGTCTAGATGATTCTTCTGAACGAGAGAACGAGGGCAAGAGGCAAAACTCTGCGGCGGCGAGGGATCACAAGTGGTCCTGTTAAGAGGCGTCGGGGGTATATCGTCTGCGTTGATTTTTTGTCTTCTTCGTGATCGAGGGGCGTGTCGTCGAGAGCGGCCGGATGTCTTATTTGTTTGTTATTTGTTGTCGTCGTGGTTGTCGCCGTCTATTGTCTTTTTTGTCCTTTTATTCTTGTCGACTCTATTTTGTTGGGGGCGTGGTCGTCAACACTATCCGTGAAACGGTTCAAGGAAGGACAGAGATAGGTTGGCAAAAGCGAGAGTGAACAGAAAAAAATAAGAGTCTTAAGATGGAAGAGGGTATAATAATATCTGGCAAAAAGACCAAAAAAAAAGAGGGTAGCAGAAGGAAAGGTACGAAGAGAAGAGGCGAGAAAATGAATAAAAAGAAAAATAAGAAAATAGGTAAAAGGTAAAAGGAGTGACTCGGTGTGCGTGGATGTCTGAAAAGAGAAAGTGGCCTCTCAGGGAGCGGGAGAGGGACTGGAGTTGGAAAGACAGAAAAGACGAGCACCAAAAAAAGAGGGAGGGTCGAGGTCGACTGGGGGGAGGGGGGTGCGGTTTGTTGATCGTGTGTGATGTGTGCGGTCCAAGGTTGGTTTTGGTTTTTGGTTGTTATATGTTGGAAAAGGGTATATAAAAAGATTTCATGAATCCCGAGTGGACGAGCTAGAGAAAAGACGGAAGGGAGTGTCGAGAAGGCGTGAATAAGAATAGTCGAGCAATAAAAGGAATGTACGAGGTCTTCGATATTAAGAACCAGAATCGAGTCCAAAAAGCAAGAAAGCAGTAGGTTGTTCAAGGAAAGTCAAGAATGGAAAAGATCCAAAAGAGGAAAAGAGAAGAAAGAAAGAGGAAGGAAAGAATAAGAACTAGAGTTAAACCATGGGGTATAACAAAAGGAGAGACTTGAGCGAAGGAGCTTAAAAGCAAAAAAAAAAGATACTGAACAAGAACAATGAGTGAGGGAGTGACTTGAGCGGGATAAAACAAATACGATTCGATAATAGAGGAAAAGAGGGATCAGAGAGACAAAAGAGGGAAGAAGAGGGAAAAGAAAGAAAAAGAGCCAGCTCTTGGTATATTATAGACCAGAGGGGGCTATAACGGGTTAAAAAAAGAGAGCAAAGACAAGGAAGGTATTGAAAGGAACAAGAAAAGAGAGAAAAGAGGAAAAAGAAAAAAAGCGACAAGGATTAAGGAGTGACTAGCGTTGTAAGCACGACGAAAGAGCCGAAGCCAGAGGGGCGAGAAGTGGATGGGGAAGGGAGAGGGAGAGAATGTACCTTTTGCTCGGGTCCGATGGGAGAGGAGAGAGATCCAAGAGGGAGATAAAAGAAAGAAAAAGAAAATAAAAATGAAAGGGGGAGGGGGGTATATTTTGTGGGAGAAAGAAACAGAAAGGAGGGAAAAAAGAGGAACCAGAGAGAGGCGGTGCAGGTTCACAGCGAGTATATGTGGGAGAGTGGGAGACAAAAAGTCCAAGTTACAAGATCAAAGAAACGGAAACTACGTGGGCATCGAACGAGAAACGTAATGGCGGTCACCAAGACGAGAAGAAACGAGACGTGGTGGGAGAAGAAAAAAAGACTTGCGTTGCCAGATACGTGAGTGACAAACGTACCTGCCTCACAAATCCACTGATAAAAAGAGGGCAAAAGACAGCACGGTCAGAGCTCGGAACGCCGGTAGGAACTAAGCCGGATTCTCTGAGACAAGAAAGGGTTGTGGTCTGTGGCCCACGAGCAAAAAGAAGGGGCAGAAGGGGAAAGAGAGAGGAGGTACTCAGCCCCAGGGTGTGGGTTAGGTGGGGAGGAAGTGTGAAGAGAAAGAGGACGACGTAGGAGGAAAGAGTTATGATAGTTGGAGAGCGAGTGGCGTGTTGAGTTACGGTCTAGGCTACGTGTAAGAGAGGTGAAAAACGCGAGACCGCTTCATACAAAAGGTACAAGATCTTACAGCGGAGGATGTAAGTGCGTGCGTGGAATCTTTTTGGAAGCCAGGGGTGGCACGTCCAGACGACGAGTACGAGAGGGAGGAAGAGGATGAAGAGGATGTGAAAAAATGATGACGGAGTACTCCGTCAACGTGTGAAAGGCAGAGGAAATGGTAAAGCGCAAAGAAGAAGAGAGGAAGGAAAAAGTGGGACAACGGATGTAAAACCCTGGACGGTTACCCTTTTGGGAAACTTAAAACAACAAGGCCCGGCGGCGACAGGGTTGGCACGTACACACAGACACCGTCATCCCACCTCGGGGCTATTTGTATGAGCAGGGGATAGTGGAGGGGAGAAAGAGAGAGAAGAAAAAAAGAAGAGAAAAACGAAGAGACGGAATAAAAGTACTTTGAGTTAAGAAAACGGAATGCAAAGGCGGAACTAGATAATAGAAATCTCAATTACAAAAGTCAACCATCTGCAAACGGTCGCGTTGATGTAAATTTTAACGGTGGAGAGAATAGGATGAGGGGCTCAACGGAGGGGCTGTTTGAAGCGTTGGCTTGTCTCATGTCGACGAATGGGGAGAAAAATATGACGGGTGATGGGCATCAGCCACGACACGGACGACGGATGGCAGACAACAGACGGTAATGAAAACGGAGGCAATCATCGTGACAAAGATGTCGTGGAAGATGAAATAAAGATAATTTTGGAAGAACAACTGAAAACAAAACCAATAAAGATTTCCGTCTCCTGATTTGCAAACCACTAACCATTGTGAAGAAACAGAGCAACCAAGAACTTAAAAAAAGTCAAGAGTTCATGGCCCCAAGACGATACACAAGACACAAAAAGGGTCTGTGGAGGGATGATCGTCTACGACGCAACTTTAAAAAAGAGAGACAAGAGACAAGACAGAGACGAAATGGCACAAAATATACGACGTAAAGAGACTCGGTGTTGTGTATCGTGTCGTCTTGACGCCGTGTCAGCGTCTAAACGTCCGTGACCCCCCTCGACCCTCGAACAATGAACAAACGACCGATGAACCACGGAAGAGCGTCAAAAGGGTCTTTTGTTCGGTTTCGTTTTCTGTACTCCGTAGCTTCGGTGTCATTCTGCCTCTTGCTTCGGCGTTCACTCTTGTTGCTGAGTATATTCTCGTGAGAATACCACCGTCGTATTGTCCCAGATATCGACATCCCAGACATACTCGGGGATAGACGAGTCAAAATACCTGGAGGCGGTCCTAGAGATACTTGTTCCGTCGGTGAAAAGGGCTGCTCTCCTCACTTCTTGTCATTGTACGTCGTATTTCCATATTGTTCTGTTTTGACTCCTGATCCACGACCAAGACGCACCGTCAATCACCCACGAGCTGCTCCGTACTTTTGTGGTTTGGTAGTCTGGAGAACAAAAATGTCGTGAGGCTCTCCTACAAAAGAAGGACAAAAAGATATAAACAGGGGCGGATCGGTTTCGAGCGGAGACTCGCGGAAACCATCCTCCTCATCTTGGCTCTTTCTCGAGGATAATCCACAGCCCCAGCTCACGAGCCACGAACGGGTCTGTGCAGATCACGAGAAAAGAGAGAAAACATTGATGAGAAAGTTCCATGTGAAATTGTAAAATTGCACTCTTCTTGTCACGAACATCTTACATCGGGGAAGCCGGTCGAGAAAGGTATGTACCCATATTTTAGAAGTGGTTATTTACGTTCTTCTGATTTTCGTCACAAACATCACGACCAGAAGATCACGTAGTTTGAAGAGAACATGTTTTGAAGTTTGAACAACAAAACATGCTCAAACTATTTTTATTTCCCCCGATATTTTGGGAATTCTTTACATATTCACAACAACGGCTAGAAACGGAATGGGTGTCTCGTGGTCTTTAACAACACGCCTTCGAATCTAGCTTCACTTCTCACCATTGCATCCGTATTCCGTACTTTAACCGGCGAGCGATGGAATCGCCGACCGTAAAATAAACAAGTGTCCTCGTATGGAGTCCACTGAAGGCGAAAGCGAAATAAGATAATAAGAGGCAAAACAATGAGGAACAGTCACAACACGGGACGGCCGTGTCCGTTGATTTGGATCGTGGACCGTGTTGAGAGAACGGACAGTTGCTTTCACAAAAAGGAAGCAAGCCATTGTTAGAGAAGGACAAAAGAGGGCAAACGTATTGTGGATGTGGAGCCACACGGAGATCTGTACGGAGCCACAGTGCCACATGGGTGTGGTGGCTCAAATCCACATGGAGCCACCCACAATGGAGAACGGGCACTTCATTTAACATTATTTACAAAGAAGAGCAAAGCCCGACAAACGGTGATGTCAAGTTTGCGACTCTCAAAATCTACGAGTAACGTAAGCGGGTCTGACGGAGAATTTTACAATGATTAGCGACTAGTCGAACATCAACAACGCCTCCGTATGTACGGAAGCCAGAGTTGCCGGTGGACGGGTTTCGTTTTGTCTTTTTTGGAGTCGAGGTGTCGTTTTGTCGTTTTGTTTTGTGATGGCCCAAGACGGATGATGTGGGGAGAGATGAGGAGACGAGGAGGCGAGAAGGTGCGACAGACAAGAAATGACAAGAGAAAGTCTGCAAATAAACCATGTGAAGATTGTGAAGTTAGGCGTTGAGACGGACGTTTAAAATCGTTGAAATCAACGACGTAAAATGCTGAAATCAAACTACTGAAATCAAACTACGAGAGCAAACGAAGGAAGAAGAAAGTACGCCGTAGGGCAAGACGTTTGAGGTCGGGTCTGGCCAGACTGTCGCTGGTGCCTGATTGGGCTGCACCTTCATATGCAGGGGTTACCACCAAAGTCGAGAAGGAGGACGTATCGTGGTGAGCTCGCGTGGTGACGGAGACAGACAATAGACGTTTGAATGGCTGAATGGTGAGAAGTCGTCCAACGATACGGAGTGTAAGTGAGAAAAGGGCAAGTGCCCCACCGGCAGACAACACCAGGGGAGGCATCGCCCGCGAGTGGGCCGTCGATGAACTTTATTTGTGTAGAGGTACAGGGAGCGCGGCACAGTTGCAGTGGTCCTTGGTGTACTGCTACAAGCGGGGCGCGGGGTCGGCTAGCCCGTCTCAGATCTGTCGCAGGACCCCTCCTCCACCACAGGCGCGACTGGCGGCCCCGTTTTAATTCGCTGCGCAAATGTGCCTGAGTGAGGAAAGTGTGCCTGAGCCAGCACCACTAACACCGCTAACATGGTGACACGCTAGCACTGCATGCAGCACTTACACCAACACGCGCCGACCGCGTCACGACATCTCACGCCCTCTCAATCTTTGCACTTTTCCTCCCACCATTGTTCATCTGCCGTGTCTAGATGCACCGCATTCTTTTTATATCTACGAACAACGTACTCGCACAGCATCTTCACGATGCACAGTGTAGGCTCTGCCTGTTTTTTATCATGTCTTTCTGGATCTCAATCGCCTGTCACGGGCATAAGCATCTGCAGGCTCAAGTTCAACATCCACGAGGCAGCTGTTTTTGTTCACCGTCAACGTCTGTGTGTTGTCTTAAACAAAAATCAAACAGGCTGAGGTCTTAGGGGCCCTTTTGTTCAACTCCTTCGTCTGCTGTGGATGGAGACGGGGCCACCAACTTATCCATTTGTGAACCAATGTGAACCACTTCGACCCATATGAACCAACGTGATACAATGGATCGATGGTCCAGCAAACACTTGTCAAACCGCACCCGCGCCAAGTGATCCCCCTTTGTTGCTCTTTTTTTTTTCTTGTTTTGTTGAAAACCTTGAGGCAAGAACATTGTCTTTTGCGACTCGTTGTGCGTTGCGTCGACAACAAGGTTATTTTTTTATTTCAAGTTCTTTGTTATCTCCATGTCCATAGTCCAAGTCCAAGTCTATTTTTATTTCTATTTCTGGTCTTGGTCCATCCATGTCTTTTTTTACTCTCCTCTTATTCTCCGTATGATCATGTCTCGATCTCCCCTGTTTCCGCCCTCTTTCTACCTCTTTTCTACTCTTTCCCGCAAGACCCTGCTTCGGCAGTCTGTTTTCTCTCTCAACTGGGGTCTTGGCATTGTTTTGGCCCTGCTCGGGAGAGTGAGAGAGGCCGCAAAAGAATAGAGTGAAAATGGAAAGGTCTCGACCCCGTCGAGGTGCCGAACTCGTACGGGGTAGTCTACGGGGGCGAATCGAGTTTGATTTTGATTTTGGGTTTGAATTCACGATCTGGCCCTGTTCGTACTCGGGTAGATACATCGGTATCTCGAGCGGTCTCAACTACCTCGTTGCCTCTTTGCCGCCTCGGTCCCTTGTGCTGCGCCTGGCATCGAGCTTCGCGCCCGTAGACAACATAAAAGGTCCGAAAAGATGGAGGGCTGCGTATTCAGGTACAGGAGGGAACATGCAAAAAACGTGTCACACATAGTAGACTGTTGGACATTTGCAGGGTTGGATGGCGACGACTGCCTGGCATTGGCTGACGATATGGACCAAGAAAAGACAAGAAAGACAGAGGGCGACAAAAGGCACCAAGAGAGACCAAGAAAGGGGGAGTACCAGACTTGATCCAAGACTGGCTGAGGATGCGCTCTTGATTCGTTTTGTTCCTTGCTGTCATCGACCAAACTTGACAAAAGTATTCCGTACATGATGGCGATTTCTGAACACCGTCCTCTGCCCTCTTCCCAACTGCCACCAACCTTGCCCCTGTTTCTCCGTCCCCTGGCCCCTGAGCTTCGCCGGTTCACAGCCACGGGCAGCTGCACGATCGAGGGTGAAAGTAAAAAGTGAAAGTGAGGGAAAGAACTGAATAGGAGAAAAAGAGGCTGTGGTGATGGTTGAGGGGACCAGGACAGGGCCTAGCTTGGTTGTGTTCAGGGGACGCCCCTCCATGTCTTTGGCTGCCCATTAAAACCCCTACCCCGCGGGCTGTAAACTGTATCGTTGACTTACAGGACACCTATCAGCTGTTTTTGAGCTGAGCAAAAGGAAACATTGCCACCGCATGCCCTACTAATGTCCACCAATGTTTCAACCCATCTTTGCTCCCCTTTCCCTTTCCATTTACCTCGTAGCCTTTCACATGGTTGTTTCTCTTTTGAGCTTTAACTTTTTGCATTACACAGGCTCAGGTCCAGTACGACGTACAACGTAAGTACATACAAGGGACACAAGAAAAAGAAACAAGAAACGACTACGACGTTCTGCAAGGGCGGCGTGTACAAGGACATGTAAATCAATTGTTGAAACATCATGATAACAGCAGCCCATTGACAGCGAGGCAGACTTTCTTGAAAACACAGTAAAGTTGTCGTCACCTTCTCGCAAAGAGTTTGTTCCTGCTTTTTGTTCCTGTCTCTGTTCTTTGGTTGCCTCTTGACGCGCGCGTCTCCGCCACCCGTTCGACCGCAGCGTCACATCCAGGAAGAATTCAGACAGAAAGTAAATACTGCAACAACAGCGAAGAAAGGAGAGATCTTAACAGATGCATCTTATATGCCGCGTCAAAGAGAGCTAGCATGCGACGTAGAGACAAGAAACACGAAAAAACGAGAAAACGTGAGAAACACTGCAACGACAAGCACAACGAAACCCACTGATTCGTCACTGGCCGTCTGTAAGCGATCTGGTCCTGCATACTCTCATACTCCCTTGCACACTAGATATGCGAGATGCAAAAGGCAGTCACGAGTGATATCCAACAACGGCCTCCCAATGTACGACATCGCAGACATCACGGAGTTAGGGGGCACGTAAGTTGACTTGTTCGCCTACATCTCGATTATGCATCATCATCTATCCAAGGCAGACTTGTGAAAAACAGAAACAGAAAGTACGTATGTCTGTGTTTTCAGTTGAAGGCGCATCGCCGACCTGTGCCGTGACGGCAGTGTTTGGGAGGGGCATCTTCTTGATATGTTGTTGACATGACAAAAGGATGACCGAGAAAACGGATATATTGAAAACGTCTGTGGTGGTGGGTTGTGGTTACGGTGAATAAAGGGTTGCCATTTTCATTGTATTTATTTTCCAAAACGGTGGCATTGTTCTATTTTTTGATATTTTTATTGTTCTTTTCTTTTTCTTCTTCAGTATCTCTGTTGCTCTATTGGTTTTAAAGTTTTCTTTTCTCACAGTTTTAATCTATTTCGTCTTCGTCCCGCCCTGCGGGATCCATTCCACATAGATTAAGCCAGTTGGCAGTCACTGTCATCATTCTCTCTCAAAGATTCTTTCTATTTTTCTATTTAATAATTTTCGTCTTCTTTTTTATGTTGTCCATCTTTTTTTAATATAAAATAAAGAGGCCGACCCGACTCTTGGACTCGACGCTAGGGTGCGTGCATAAACTTTTAATATCCGGGGGGTGTGTGTCTGTGTGTGGCGGTGGGGAAAGACGAGACCACAAGAAGGAAAAAAAGCGTGAGAACTGCGCAAGAATGGCCCACGTCCTGGCCTCTTGGGACTGCATAGCCCGTGTTGTCTGTGTTGCCCGCGTTGCCCGCATTGCCTCGATAGTGGTTTCCATCCCACAACATGCGCCCACAAAGGACGAGATGAGAGAGAGACACTAGACACCAGACAACAGACGACAGCTGACGGGTGGCGACAACGGTCAGGCACAGGAACAGAAAAGGGAAAGAGAGACAGGAAAATAACGAGACAAGGTTCGGAGCACAAAGGCAGCTGCTATGTCCGTACGCAAGCCCCCAACACACCACATCACGCCGCTCGGCTGAGATGCCGTAGCTCAGCTGCCAAAAAACAAAAAGATCACCGTTGTTGGTCATGCTCTCGTCATTGTCTAGACCGCCTCGACCGCTTCCCCTCTGTTAAGACGATATCGCCGTCCTGCGGGATATAGAGGCACACGATGTTAATGGGGTGGTGGAGCTGCTTATATGTGGACAGTTGCATACGGCTAAATACAAGAGGTGTGAAGCAATGAGAATGAAGAAAATAACATCGTATCAAGATAATACAAGATAAAAACAATAGAGATAAAATACAAGTAAAAACAACAACAACAGAACAGATCAACATACCCGTCTCTGGCCAAACAAGGACATCCACAGGTTCACAGGTTCGTGACAAGAACGATCACTCTCCAGCATCAGTGAACTTAACCAGGATCTTTGCTTTTGTCATGGCAAATCCGTGCATGGAAACATTGTCCATCGCCTGTTCTGAGCTCTCTTACTTTTCTCGTATCTCCATCAGCTCCCAGGCATCCCCGCCGGCCTTATGCTTCCTCTATCTGTCATGTTCTTTTATTCTCGTGCTGTTCCCCCTCCTTGCGAGGCATGTCCAAGTAAAGATACGGACAGCCCCTCTGGATCTCGCCTGGATCTCTCGCTGGCAATGCTCGTCGATAATGCGATATTCAATAGTCTTGTAATGCGTCATCCTCGTGTCTTGTTTGCTTTAACCTTGACGACGATCGTCCTCTAAAGCTTCTGAAAAACCTTCCAGGCCTTCCACGCCATTCTGAGAATAGAAAAGCGAGGGCCCGAAGCAAGGAAATCTCTTTAACAATCCCAGCAATGTTGCAGCCGGTGGGAGGCACTTTCTCGCAGTGGGAATAGCGCGCTTTAACTGTCAATTTTACTTTTCATCCCCCTGGATGGCGCCTGATGTGCACGATGCTCACACTTTTTGTCGACTTTTCCAGCTAGAACACGATCCTCATGACCCTCGCCAGCCATTTATTTCTTTTTAGCAAGTCTTCCTCAACTAACGAGCGTCGTCATCGCATATTGGCCTGACGAGGCCAGGTATGCCTGTAATCCTGGTGCCTACGGTACCTGAGGGCGTACCTGACTAGGCCTGTAGACTGAAGAACTGGCCGCCCCTGCCTGTCCGGGGCCTGGCCTAGCATCGGCGCATCCTCGATCTGGCTCTAGCGGGCATATTGGTGTCTTTTGGGGGCCTCTTAGCGGTCGTGTAAGTGGCCTCCAGCGACCGTTTGTTCCTGCAGCCCTGTTCCTGTTTCCATTTTCTTTTGTTTTTAGTGCTGTTCAGGCCCTCTTGCTCCTCTTTTTCTTGTTTCGCCATCCACTCGGTCTCGCTCTTGGGCTCTTGGTCTCTTGGGCGCTCTCTCGATCTTGGACATTCTTGGACCGGTAGCCTCAAATGGACCTCAAAGTTGACTCGCCTTACAAGGGCCCTGGTCTAGTGTTGCGTGCATTGTCCAGCTTTTGCTTCTTTTCTTCTTTCTAGTGGGCTTCTACGCCGATTCCGTTTTCTCACCAGATGCTCACCTACGAGCCTCTTCTTCCACTCATCCTCGGCCTACCCGAAACAAGGACCCCGGCCATGAAATGCCGAGACAGCCTTTCCCTTTTTCCCCTCAAAAAAAGACGATACGATGTAGCACCACAGGGCCTCTCAAGAACAAGAAACAAAACACGAGCTCGATCTAGAGAGGAGAACATCTTAAATCTTGAATATCGAACAGATGGCCAGTTGAAGGTCGACCTAGTTGGCCGGCTGTTGAGTTGGGGGTGGTCCCCAGTCAGCCGGTTCCTTTTCCTTTTGTTCCTGCATGCCATCGGCCATCCGTCGTGCATCGCCCAGAGCCCATCCGCTCGCTCGGTTGTGCTCAGCTCACATCTTATTAGGCACCTGTTTTTCTTGTCCTTCCCTCATCCATCCTCTTCTTGTTCCTGTTCTTCCTCCTCCCACGCCTCTCACGCCTCCCACTCCTCTTAACGCATAACACACTCGTCCCGTTTAGGAAATAAAATAAGATTACACTGGCGATGTTGTGCCCTCTTGTTCGCTCATGTTCGCCTTTGTCGTGCCCACTTGCTTTTAACCGCACAGCCGTACCGCAGTATTTGTGCCTAGGCCCTACAGGCCGGTGGCCTCGTGGTCAACAAAAAATGAGGGAAGAAGAAATAAAAGACAAAAGACAAAAGATGCGATTCGTCAATGCTAGACTGCTATATGGTGTAAGTGTATCAGTGAGACACAACAATATTTGTGAACAGGATCCTGCATCTAGGGATGCAGCTGTGAAGGGTGTGTCCTTTAGCCACGATATCAACAATCGTAACAATAACAACGGCAACGGTGGCCAACATCAAAGACAAGACGGTAGCAACCGGTTGAATACCCTCTACCATCATCATGACCGTCGCCACGACCGTCGACAATACGGCACTGTCATCCGTTTGCGGGGCTTAATTGTTGCTGATATGGTATGTTGGAGCATCATGAGCTCGATGACCCTCTTCACATTCAAGCCACCATGCGTAAGCCACTTCATCAATGTAATAACGTGCACCACTGCAATATGCAATGAAACCTTCAATTTCACAAGCTAACAACCATACCTAGATAATTAGAGGCACTGCATCTTGTCTATCCTTGGTGGCATCTCCCAAATCCCACAAAGCGAGTGCTATTAGTGGTCAAGGAGAGCCTCACGACCGGTCCTGGTCCGAAAACCGCTCGCCCCACGCCATGCGGAAGTGGTAGGTGGCGCCGACGTCCGAGATCTCCTTGCGCTCCTCGGGGGTCAGCGTCACCTTGAGCGCCGAAGCGTACTCGTCCAGCCGCTCCGGCTTGGTGGTTGTCGTGACGGCCACGATCTGGTCCTGGATCAGCCAGGCCAGCAGGACACAGGCCGGCGTCGTGTCGTGTGCCTTGGCAATGCGCGCCAGGATATCGTCGTCCGGCTTTCGGAGGGGCCCCTCCGGTGCACGGAACGCCGGCGTCAGGCCCTTGAACGAGGCCACCTGGATGTTCTGGGACCGCATCCACGGCACGTACTCGTTGGCGCGCTGCAGGTACGCGTGGTACTCGATCTGGTTGATGGCCGGCGGGTCGACCGCCTTTGACAGGGTGGCCTCGAGCTCGTGCCGCAGGTAGTTGCTGACGCCAATCGATTTGGCCTTGCCTTCCTTCTTGAGCTTCTCCATCTCGGCCCATGCCTTCTGCAGGTCGGTGTGGTTTTCGGCGAAAAAGGGGGTGTGGATCAGGTACAGGTCAACGTAGTCGGTCTGCAGCTTGCGCAGACTCTCGGCGAGAGCCCCAGGAATGTCCTCGATGCTGTGCGCGACCTTGTCCGTGATAAACAGCTTCTCGCGGGGCACGCCGGCCTCCTTGATGGCGACGCCCACCTCTTCTTCGGTGCCGTACATTTCGGAGCAGTCGAGGTGCCAGAAGCCGCGCTGGATGGCCGTCTTGGCCAGGTCGACCAGGCGCGGGTCAAACTTGGTGTCGCCGACCTCTTTGAACCAGGCGGTGCCTGTGCCAAAGGCGAGCTGCCAAAGTGTTAGTGACGACGCGTATGTGGATTGGGCTTCCAAAGTCGCCACTTACCAACGGCACTTTGTTGCCATCACGGAGGGTCACGGTCGGGATATCCATATTTTGGAGTTGTGGTTTGGTATATGAAGAGTATGGCCGTAGATGTGGTGGAGGTTTTCTTGATATGGTGAAGATGTGTGAAGAAATCGTAGCTGTGTTGACAATAGTGCGAGGCTGGCGTTGAAGCTGGTGATAGGCTCTTGTTGAAGTCACGATAAAGTTCTGACGTCCCAATAGCTTCATGGTCAGCTTCCAAGCCAAGCTGTTGCAGATACGACCAGAGCGGCAAGCAAACAATTATATATCGACTCGCATGCAAACTGTTTGTATGCGTGCACCGTAAATGCCGGCTGGGCGTAACAGAAAATCGCGTGCTGCCAGTCGGAGCAAAGGTCAAAAAGTCAAAAGCCGCAAGGTTTCAATCAAACGGCCCGGAGCTGGGAGCTCCTATCTCCATTGCAAGGCCCGCGACGGTGGAAGCTTTTGTTTGGCTTGTCGGGGAAGGTGCGACCTGTACAGCAACGCACACTGTGACACACAGCTCAGGTCGTGCCTGCCTTGTCTGTCCAGTTGCCCAACAAAACAGAAAGAACCCCGCCTCAAGCCACAAAAAAGTGCACAAATGGCAAGTACATGTACTTGCACGGCAGGAGCGATTGCCACTCGACGAAAAGGGGCAGGATAGGAGCGAAAGAGCATAATAATTGATTAAACAAAAGAAACCATATCGCTCTCATCACTCTACATTGACCGAAGTACATGTACTCTATGCCGGCATATCCTTTTACGCCTCACTTCAGCACCTTTTTATCATTCAGCTCTCACTTCTCGTGTTGGTCGTCGCCTGCGGGCTGCATGCTGCAGGTAGAAAACAAGGCGCAAAGAGGGGCAAGAAATGCACTTTTTCGAGAAAAGGCCGCGTCAGTCAAATTGAGAACGACCGAACGACAGCAAAAGGTGCGCAGAGCTGACCAGCTCGAATGAGGCTGAGAATGCAACGGCTGCCATTCGTCGGTTTGTGCATTCCCTCCCCTCTGTTCCCTGTTACCGCCGGGCTCTCCCATTCCCCCATGTTGTACTTTTTACGTTGTATTGCACTCTGGGACTCTCTTGTCGTTCCCCTCGATCTGAGACGAGGCCCTGGACGAGGCCGTCCCAATTCGAGACCGAGCCCTACACAGCCTCCACGATGTGACGACTCTGACCTTTCCAGCCTTGTTTTTTCTCGCCAGGCTGGACATGGGATCACCACTTTTGGCTGGCAGCCTGGCAAGGCTATGATGGCTTCTGAAAAGGCTGAGTCACTTCTTACACGGTTTTCTTTTCGTCTCTCCTTCAGTCGCCATCAATAAAAGAAAGGTGGATGCTACACTCGCGGGTAGATGCTTCCCGTTGTTCTAGCTTCCGTTCGTCTGCATATCTCCACTTCTCCACCACTGACATACACAATTAAGACACGATCAACTCCACCCTCGACACAAACCATGGCCGAAAAGAACGGAGAAGGACGAGAACGCAAAGCATCATGGGCCACCCGGCACCTGTCTTTTCAGCAACGGCCAGCCGCATCGGCCCCGCTTTTAGACGACGACGAAGTGCGATATGTGGAGCGGTGCTCAGGCCGATATCTTCACGATTACCATGGCCATCCCGGAAACAATAACGATCACAGTACGGCAGCACAAGCATGCATGATCCACCTCCGATCGCTGGTCGATGGCCGGTGGTGGCCCGAGTGGGACGATCTGCTCGATCCAGAGTTTGCAGCGGCAATCCCCGGCGACGAGAACGGCGATTCGGACGACGCGCGCAAAGTGATTCGACTGGGCGAGGCCGTGGCTGTCGTACTGCGCAAGCACGAGGGAATCTCGCTTCGCCGGCTGATCCAGAAGCTGCAGGCCAGCCACGTTCTGCGCGGGGGTGGTGATGATGGAGATGGAGACGGTGACGTCAATGGCAATGGGAACGACTTTAACAGTCTTGCCGGGCCTTCGACTCCGCGCATCTCTCCAAGTCCTGTCGGCTCTCCCGGAGACAACAGCAATAACAGAGTCGACCTCCGTGACGACCTGGCAGCCCAGAGTCTTGTGTTTAGCCTGCTCGGGTGGCTCTCGTTGTTGTACATCCCGGCACCCGCCCCTGCTGCCATTCCCGCCCCTGGAGCGGCCGCCAACAAGCCCACCTTGCGCATCTCCCTCCAGAGTAGGTCGACTTTGCGCAGCCATACCCCCGCCGAGACAGCTGGCCGCCCACTCGACCAGCTCCTCCGCTCGTTTGGCGATTTGTTGCCTAAAAAGGACCACTACCTCCGCCACGACTACCACTACCGGGACGCCGCCGGCCGGTCGCCGACAGACACGGGTCTGCAGCTCGAGGTCGCACAGCTCAACGTGTCCGCCCTCCAGGAAATGGCCGGCGTGCAGATTGTGTGGGTCGACGCCCTGAGCGGCCACCTCGACTTTGACACCGCCGGCCCCACGCCGACTCTCTGTCTGTTCAAGTGCCCCTCGTTTTGCAAGCTGCACCGCTCCGATGCGTCCTTGTTGGATACAATGCTCAGCCGCTTCTACGAGGACGACGAGAAGCCCAGCCGCGACTTTAGCGCGGCCAAGCTGCTCGGCGAGATTATCCTGTCGTACGACCTGCTGTTCCGGGCCAGCAAACGGTCGCGCGCCCTGTACGCCAGCACGGAGCGTGCCAAGGCGTCTCTCGGCTCGCAGACGGATCCCTACCTGGACGAACTCTGTGGTTACGGTGCGTCCACACGCGAGTCCGGCTCCCCAGAACGCATCTTTTTCGACGCCGCCGCCGACTTCCCCATCTTCCAGGACCGGCTGCGGCGGATCCAGGACCACATGAAGGGCGTGCAGCCGACGGGGTTCTGGGCGCTGTGGCGCGACCAGCGGGACCTGCGGCTGTGGTACACCATCTGGGTGGTCCTCATTCTGACAGTGATTGGACTTATCATCGCCGTCGTGTCGGCCGTGCTGGCGGGTGTGCAGGTGAACCTGGCCAAACAGGCGATTGAACTACAGATACAACAGAACAATGCAGGCAGCAACTAGGATGGCGGATGTGTACCATATCATGTGGCGTTTAGAGGGTATCATTTTTTTTTCTCTTTTATATATACCATTGTTTCTAGTTTGCTTTTTTATAAATATTTGTACTTTACATGCACCCTGAAAAAAGTAAACAATCGGTTCTTTGTCGTTGCTGTTCCTCACTAAATTCGTGTAAGTCGTAGTGGGGCGCTAACGGGAGCTAAAGACACCAACATCACGGCCTCTTTTGCCACTCTCTTTTCGCGATTTGTTTACAAAATCACCGCTTACTCCCTCCATGCCCTAAGATACTATGTCTGTATTGTCAAACGTTATGGTTTGACTTACGAGATTATATTTTTTCAACGTGTTAGTTTTTTTCTTTCTTTTTAAGATTTACTTCAAATTTTTCAAGCGAAATAATACACAAAATACAACAATATTTTCAGTAACTATTCATAATATCATCAAAGTCATAAATCAAACAGACTTTTGTATCCAACCGGAACACAATAATAAACGTAAAATATACAATCTCAAAGACCAGCTTCGGTTCTCCCCGTTTTACTCTTCATGCTTCCTACCTGTCGACCAGATCTGAGAAGCAGTCCCACTCCTGCTCAGCATCTGGCGCCTTCGGGTAGAGGCCAGTCCGTTCGAGCTCCGCCTTTTCACGGAGGGCGGCAGCACGGTAGGTTGCAGCATCCTTCACTTTTCCCTGCCGCTCCCAAATGTCTGCAATCTTCTTTTTTACACGCGCCGACTCGCCCTGGTCGCCGCGGCGGGACTCGTTGAACTGGGTGATGCTGAGCGCCTGCTGGAGGTAGCCCAGGGCCTTGTCGGTGTATTTTGATCGGTCCTCGCTATTTTTGTCGGCAGCGGCCGCCCTGAGAGATGCAACTCTCGACTGGTGGTAGAGTGCCGAGGCCACGCTCTGGTGCGTCGGTTTGCCCGGGTACTGCAGATCGTAGGCTCGCTGCAGCTGGCGGTCGGCCTCGTCGAGGTCGCCTTCTTCAATGGCGATCTTCCCTAAAATGTAGGCGGTCTCGCCGTGGAAGTGGGAGTCGGCGCCGTAGATACGCGTCTGGAAGGCCTCGGCGTCGGCGACGTCCTGTTTGGCTTCCTCGAGTCTCCCCAGCGCGGCACGCGGCCGGGAGCGGTTGCGCAGGTAGCGGTCAATGTTAAAGGTGTGCCGTTCGGAGTCGGGGGCGGCGTAGGCGACGTCGAGCGCCTTGTTGACCCAGGCGATGGCCTCCTCGCTCTTGAACAGCCCAAACAGCGCCAGGCCGATCGCGCTGTAGGCGTCGGCGAGCTCGGGCGCGGTGGTGGACGGGTCCTTTTCGCGGATGGCCATGGAGCGCACAAAGTAGGTGTGGGCGTCCTGGTAGCGGCCGCGGCGGTGGTCGATGGTGGCGACGCTCTCGCAGAGGTAGGCGTAAATTAAGGAGTCCTTGTCGGCGCAGTGCTCGGCGGCGCGCTTGCCCAGGACCTCGCCGAGCTGGAGGGCACACGTTTCGCCGCAAAACCAGGAGGCGTCGGCGAGCATTGTATGCAGCGCGAGATCTTGCACGTCGAGGCCGGTCTTGCGCAAATCGACATAGCGGTTTTGCAGCGACTCAATGTGGTGCACGAGCATCTCGCACTGCTCCCAGACCTCGTACATTTGGCGGCGCAGCGTGCGCTTGGGAAACGCGGCGCATAAGAGTCTGTACATGACGCCAAACGCCTCGTGGTGCTGGGCGTCCGTCAAGTGGTGATAGTAGGCGTCCTGGACCAAGCGGTGCAGCGAGATCATGCCGGTGTTCTCGTTGATCTTGATGAGGGACATGCGCAGCAGCTGGGCCTCGGCGTCCTCGTACTCTTCGAAATCGGACAAAAAGTCCCAGACGCCCGGCACAGGATCGTCGGGCGTGTGGATCACGTCGCGCGGGATGTCGTCGGGCGCGCAGAAGCAGAACAGCTGGAGCAGGCGTGCGCCCGTGTCGTCGAGACTGTCAAAGGCCGTCTGCCAGACCGTGTCGAGCGTCTCGTTGTAGTATGGATTGTTGGGCGCGAACCGCGGCGGCTTGCGCAGGTTCTGCTTGTTCTTGACAAAGTAGGGCAGGAACTGGGCCATTGTCTTTTTCTTGACCAGGATCTGGCGCGCCGTGATGTCGAGGGCCAGCGCGAGTCCGCCGAGCATCTCGGAGAGCTCTTCGGCCACTTCGACATCCTGGGGAGAAACGTTTGTTTTTCGCGCCAGATGGAGCAAAAGTTGGCCGCCTTCTTTTGGAGTAAAGCACGGAATCTCGACGGCAGACGCGGCCGGCGATGTCGCCACGAGCTCGCTACGGCACGTCACCAGGATTTGGCCGTTGGGACCAGCCACGGGCCAGTTGGATGTCAACAGCACATTATCGTCAACGTTGTCGTACACCAACAGCCACGGCTCGTCTGTTGTCTGCAGCCAGTTCCACATGATCAGCCGCATCTGCTCGGCTGTCATGCCCTCCTCGTACCCAGGAGGCTGCACCTGGCCGGCAGCTCGCACAAGAGCACGGCTCATGTCGATCTCTGTCTGGGCCGGGATCCACAGCACGCACTGGCACTTTTCGAGCACTTGAAGGTTGGCGTACTCGAGCGCAATCTGCGATTTGCCGATGCCGCCTGTGCCCCAGATTGCCACGGAAGACATGCTGCGGCGGGGTTGGGTGGCTGGGTCGTCATGGTCCTCGTAGTATTCTGGCTTAAGAGCGGCCCGGATATTGTTGAGGACATGAGTCCGGCCGTAAAACGACGCATTTCTTCCGAAAGGCAGCTGGTAGTATGGAAGACGGGCCTTGACACTCTCGTGCTGTGTTGTTCCTGGGGCTCCCGACGGACCACCAACTTGCATTCGGCTCAGCGTCTCCACGACCTGGTCCTGCTTCAGGCTCATCTCCGACATCTGGTGCGTCTCCACCATCTTGCGGAGGTGCTCGATGCGCGACGTGAACTCTTGCAGCAGGTCCGCAAACCGCTGGTGCACGTTGCTGCCCCAGTTCGGCCGCCCGACCATGCCGCCGTGGCCGCCGCTGACGGAATTTCGCCGGAAAAACTTGATCGCATGCGCGCACGCCACCACCAGGTCGACCAGCAGCACAAAGAACCGGTTGAGCAGCGCCGGGTCCAGGTCGACCGACTTGCTGTGCACGTACACCTCGAACAGCTCGATTTTCTGGCTCAGCGACGTCAGGTACCGCGAGATTTCGCGGAGGGCATCGTCGTCGGCACACCGGCTGCTCAGTTTGACGAGTAAAAAAACAATGCCCCAGACGCAGGCCAGGCTGACGCGGTGTTGATTACTGTCACTGTTGCCATCACTGCCACCAACCGCCGTGCCCGTCACCACCAGAAACGTGGCCCACGTCTGCAGGTGCACCAGCGACCCGTGCAGGTTGCCCAGCAGCCGCGCCGCCGCCGGCTTGTCGTGCTCGTACTCGTGCTGCAGCCGCTGGATTTCGGACAGCATCTGCTCCGCGCTCGTGAACCGCGCCACATACTCGTAGTCGTCGTCGCCTAGCAGCGTGCGCGTAAACTCGAGCGCCTGTGTCCACATGACTTGCCGCTCGTTCTTCGGTCGCGGGGCGAGATAGACTCTAAAAGAAGAATTAATAACAGAAAGTGCAAGGAAGTGCAAGGAAGTGCAAATACAGACAAGGCTGAAGACAAGGAGGGCAAGGACAAGGATGTTGACAAGGCTGAGTGTAGTGTTGGCCTGGATGGGGAGCTTGGACCTACGGATCATCCATCTTGGAACTTGCTCGGAATCAGACAAGGTTTGCTCAAAGTATATACCACACGGCTTGTTGATGCCCGGAATTATTTAGATCGGGCAAAATGCCGACACTCGCAAGGCGTTTTCGTCGAGGGCGCGGTTGGTAATCAAAATGGGAGGTTTGATCACGAATTGAGACGTCTTGTTGGCCCAACAGATGATACGGGGCACCAGATGCAAGATGCACGGAGCCACCGTCGCCGATACAAGAGATACACGATAGACGATGGCGACAGCTGCGGCAGTAGTCAGGAACAACAAATGATGGCGACTTTGATATTGATGGCCGCCCCTCTGTGGCCACGGCAAGGCAGATGGCGAGGTGAAACTGACGGACAGGAAGATGGGATGAACGAAACAATCGAAAGTGTGTTTTGGAACTGAGATCTGAGGCAAGGCAGATTTTGAAATCGAGGGAATGAGCAAGAATGAGCGAGACAAAGACGGAGATAGAGAGGGGAAAGACAATCACATAATTTACACGTCTACGGCAGTGCAATAGGGCACTGGTCGCCTTTTAAAAGGTGGCTGTCAGAAAACACGTCCCCTACATGCACCTACATCGACTTACATACGCCCGGCATACCGGCATGCCACAGCAGCTAAAGGATGGCTGTTCAGGACTCAGTGTTCCGACTTGTGGCGACGACTGACTGTGGCGGAAGAGCCGCATGGAGACAGAACGAAAAGACAGGCGCTGCTGAAGACAGGCAAAGGGCAGACTCGAGAGGCAAAGGCGCTGGGAGGAGGGAACCAGATATGGCCTCTAGACGTTGTATGGCTGGAGTCACCGTTTGTGTTTTTCTTTTCTTTTCTTTTCTTCTTTTCTTAACGGTGCTCCTGATGTTGTGTCTCTGATTTATTTACTTTCATTTACTCCTTTTTGTCGCCTTCTATTTCATTCATTGTTGGCCTCCATTGTAGTCGAGATGAGAGGCGGCGAGACAAAGAAAGACAGACGAGCAAGGCGAGAGGCCTGCGGCTGTTGGGGCCCTCTTTTCTGTTTTCCTTTTACAAAACCTCTACAGGAGAAGACCAAATACTCAAAGCCCCCAAAAGTAAATACAGCATCTGAATGTACAGGTACTTGTCACCAAGTAGACACGGGGACATTGTTGTTTAAGGTGCATTTAAGTTGCATACAATGTGCATGGCAACTGCATGGAATGGCCAAATCAAGTTAGCACAACGGGTGTAATTGGGTTGATTTGATGTTGCTTTTACCACCTCGCTGCACACAATTTATTCAGTGTTCAGGCTCTTCCTCAGGCACTCTTACAGGCTTTCTCCCATCACCGTTGCTCTGCATGTATTCTCGTGTCTCACGCACTGTGGCCAACCAGGGAACAAAAGCGAAAGTGCACAATTTTTTAAGGCGACACAGGTCGACACGAGTCGACAGGAAGTGGTGTATGGCAACCCTCCAAGCCTCGTGCGGGGTGGTTGCAGATATGAATATGCGGTACGACGCGCGAATGGGGCACGATAAAGGAAAGGATTCACCCGAGTCTTATTCGAAGGGGACATTTGCACTGTGACGGCTGTGGTGGCGTGGATAACAATGAATGCAACGGTTAAGTCGGATGTGATTGAGGCTCAAAATGGGGGCAGTCGAGCAGAGCCTTTATTTTTATAATTTTTTCATTTCTACTTTTGGCTCCAAAGTCTCGGCACTGACAACAGACACATCCAATATCCATGACTGTGTCTTTCAACACAAATTGACTCCGTCTGTAACCGGCAGTTTTGTCTTTGCCTTTCCGATGCCTCTTCACAACTGCACTTTGATTTCTCGTCACAGTTGAGAGCATAGAATTTGCTACGGTTCATGGCGAGGTTTCATTTGTTGATTTTGAGTGTAAGAGCCGCCTCAAATCTGCCCACATAAATGCCCATAAAGATGCCTTGCCATCACATCTTGATGCCATAATCTAGGCGACGTAGATATCACCACTTTTACTAGACACAAAACTTATCTTGAGCTACCCCGTACACACGACACAATGACTGCTGTCGCGCTTCCCACGACAGCCCGGCTCAACCACCTCCGCGATGACCCTGTCTACCGTGAAGAGGTCCCTTACGAGATCTGGGCCGACAATATCCCCGAGGGAACCACTCGCACCAATGTCCGCCTCAACCTCGTCGACGGCTGTCCGTTGACCGACGTCCGGAGCTTGGAGGAGGAGAACAAACCGCGCCTTACCTCGACTGGCTTCGAGTGGATGCACCAGGACTTTCCTCGCCATACAGGCATCTTCACGGCCGACGATGTCAACACCGACACGCCCGCCCAGCGCCAGGCCCTGGACAGCTATCTAGCTACAATGTCCAGCTTCCTCGAGGAAAAGCTCGGCTGTGCAAAGGCCGTCTGCTGGGACTGGCGCGTCCGCCGCTCCAAGGGTACCCTGCCGCGGAGCGTGCCCAACATTTACAGCCTCCAGCACGAAGACGCCAGCGATTTGAGAAGCACAAAAATCAACAGCTCGCACATTATCCATGCCGACGGCTCGCCCGAGTGGATGCAAAAGGTCATTGACAAGGTCACAACAAAGAACGAGGCGGCTGCGGCCAAAGAACGCGGGTACCGCACCCGCGTCCTGACGGTTTGGCGCCCGCTGGTCGACGTCGTCGAGACCGACCCGCTCGTCTGCTGCGACACCCGCACCGTCGCCGACAACGACCTCGACATTGTCCAAAAGATCATGGACGACACCGTCGAGGAGAGCATGTACCTCAAGTGGCGCGCGCAGCACCAGTGGTACTGGATGAGCAGCCAGACCCGCGACGACGTGCTGGTCATGACCGTCTGGGACTCGCGCACGCCGTCGAGCCGCAGCGCCGCCGTGCCGCACGTCGCCATGGTCCTGCCCGAGACCGTCGCCGGTGCCAAGCCGCGCGAGAGCATTGAGCTGCGCTTTATTGTATGGAACGAGGAGGAGAAAGAGGAGTGATAAAGGGCTTGTTTTACAGGAGTGATTTTATCTTGTTTGAAGATTTCATGGATGATATTTGTTTATTTACTTTGGTAGCTTGTTCGTCAATTTAAGTTTGATTCATGTGGACCCACTCTCGACTAACACAATGATTTCTTGGCATCTGACGATGTTTCTCAAAAGACAATGGAATAAAGCATTGTGAAGTCAAATCTTGATCTCATTAATTGCGTATAACTATGGTACTTATAACTAACCTGCTTCACTTCACTCCCGAGGCCTGCAACACATGTTTCCTCTGGTAACCATCAACACCGTCCATAACAATATCGCCAAACATTCACAGTAAGTGCATCTTGCGATGCAACTGGTTTGCACTCTTTACGAGTGCGCATTCACGTGATTGCCAAACAGGCGCATGTCGCGCACCTTGTTGACGTGCACCTTGTCCTTGAACGACTCAAAGGCAGGGAGGCTGCGCCAGGGCTGCTTGCGAGTCTCGGGCTGCTTGAGGGCCTCGGTGGCCGGAGCGCCGGCGGGCTCGGCCATCTTCTCGATGGGGAGAGACTCTTGGGAGCTGTTGGTGCTCATGATGAGAGTGGATGATAAGATAGGAGTGTAAGGTAAGTATGTAATGTGAGTTATTTGATTTGATATGTTTTGGTCTGTAAATTGGTTGAGGATGAGTGATGAGATGAAATGAAAAATGTGGAACATAATGGCGAGGCCTTTTTATCCTCCTCATGGGACACTACTTTTCATTTTGAGCCTCATCCTGAGAGACTCGACTTTAAGCCGCACCCTTTTGATAAGAAGAACTGCCGAAGCCGAGATGGGGGTGAGGCCGTTGAGGGTTGAGACATGCACACTGTCGCCTTTCACATTTTATTTGCAGTTTAATTTTTATATCACTTTATGTCACTTGTACAGTGAGTTTGATTGTCACATTTTCATAATGAGAATACGCCTATGATTGAGCCTGCATCTCCGCCTTGTCACTGTGAAATTTTATGCAGCAAGTTTCTGCATATGTTGCTGCATGTTTTGTAAATTGCAACAAGATACAGGGCAAAGACGCAATACGTTGCTGACAAAACGCGACCATGTGTGCCGCTCTCATTGGTGTACTGTATGTGATGAGACTGTAAATAGAGCCTCAGCCGATATCCGCTCTCTTGCATGTTGCTTTTCAGCGTACTTGTTGAGCTTCACTTCTCAACATATTCAACATATATGAACCGATTGATCGAGAAGTGAAAAGGCTGGACGCTGCACGAATGAGATATTGAGAAAACAGCATCTTGATCCTTGTTTTCATCCTTGAAATTAAACACACTTCCACACCTCCTCGTATCCTGGCCTATCTCCTATGCACTGCGACGCCTGAATCCTGACAGAACCCCGCATCACAAAAGTCAACACTCAAAAGGGAAACTGAGTTGATTGTGAACTCACTCGCAAAAGTGCACTTTTGATCACCCGACGACAATTAACTTGCCACAACTGCAAAAAGACGGCTGCCAGCGGTTATCAAGAAAGGCAACAACTGCGGTAACCAGACACGTCGGCCACCAGATATTTGCACTTTTATCACATATCGCTCACCCCCGCACGCTGCCCAGACAAGAAAACGAGGAAAACACAAAATACGGGCAAAACAAGGCTGTCCATCGACCAATCCGCATCAACGTACAGAGTACCTCTACTACTTGACCTCCCACACGGCAATCCTTCGGCCTCACAACCATGTCGGCCCCGAAGACCAGAGTGTATAATGTGGCCGTAACAGGCAATGCGGTAGGTTTTTGGTTTTCAACAGATATGGAGTGCCATCCTGTGATAGGTAGACCGAGCTGACATTTACTTTCTCTTTGACATGCGCCTCACCAGCCGTTCATGGAGTACGACGTCAACACGTCGGCATTGGTCCGCGATGCCCTCCCGGACGTGATTGAGCCGTCTGAACAAGGCAAAGAAGGCAAGCCGACCATTCGTATTCGCAAGTACCAGAGAGACACGCGGGATACCTACGACGATGTCCGCAAGGTCTCCAAGGAACTCTGGGGCAACAATGCGTCCTTGTTTGCCGATGGCTCTGGAGAGACCAACGCCGAAAGCGTCGACATTGACATTATCCTCCACTTTGGCATGATTGCGCTGGGCTGGGACCCCAACCAGTTTCGCTTCGAAACGCTCGCCCGCCGCAACGGCTACACGCTGCCCGGCGACGACGGCAAGCTGGTCGACTCGGCCGAGCTGGAGCGCGAGGGCTTGCCGCCCGTGCTCAAGTCGACACTCGACGTCGAGGGTGCTTGGCGCCAGGTGCATGCCAAGTTTCCCGACGTCAAGACGTCCGTGTCCGACGACGCCGGCCTTTACTTTTGTGAATTCCGGCTCTACTCGTCCCTGGCCGAAGCCGTGCTGAACGATTCTCTCGAGAGCAAACGGGGGCGCACAACTTTCCTGCACCTGCCCCAGGCCCACGACGATGAAGCTATTGCACTGGCGCGGGGCATTGCCGTTGCATTCATCACAGGGCTGGTCGATGGACTTGTCGAGGAAGAGAAGAAGGCAGTGAAAAACGGTGGTGAGTGAAAATGGACTTTCCAGAAGACCAATCGGTGAAATGTTCGGATTACTTCATCACCTCTATCAACACTCTGGTTGTCACTTTCTGTCTATCACATTTTTTTTTTTTTTTGACTCAGGGAGCCGCCTTGATAATTCATGTCTAAGCCAGAAGGGAGACTGAAAGGAGGAAGCCGGCGATGACTGGTGGTGTGAATGAATATCTGCGCGTGGGATGAACGCGACCGAAGAAGGAATCGAGATGGTTGTCCTGGAAAACGGCGTGGGGAGAGAGGAGGAATTAAACAAAAAGTTGGTGTAGGGCACAGTGTGTCAACTTTCTGTCTTTTTTAGACATGAATCGCGATGCTTTTTATCAAAAAATAAACATTGGGTTAACGGTCACAAAATTTAAAGACATCGTGGCTCCACACATAACAGAGAATAAAACCAGAGGCTAGACAAGTATATGGTTATGTGCCAATGCCGTGTTTGTTGCTATCTACAAAGAAGAGACGTAAAGAAAAAGTAAAAGTGTAGCCTAATCCTCCCATTCCAGCCATATGCATACCGCTTCAACCCATCCTTTTTGCTTACCACGGACAACCATATGTTGCCGTGCCCAATCATACTTGGAAATTAAGTGCGGATAAAAAAATAGAACACTAACAAACCAACAAAGAATCGAAATGCAGCATAGGCATACCATGCAGGGGCAAGCCATCCAGGAATGGCAGGAAAGCGGACCTCCTATTTGTTTAACCGTCGCCACACTTCAGCCTCGGCCTCTGACAGTTTCTCGCCCGCCGACGCCGCAAACCGCTTGGCCGTGTCCCAGAAGCCGTCGCCGTCCTCGTCAAAGGTCGGGGAGGAGTAGTTGTTGTTATTGAACGTGCTGCTGCTGTGGTACGACGAGAGGCCACCTCCACTGTTGTTGCTGTCTGCCTGCGCTGCCGCCGCCCGCTGCGAGCTCGACATCTCCGCAGCATAGGCATTCTGGACATAGCCCGGCGGGTGGTCCAGGTTGATGTGCTGTTGCTTCTGCTGCTCGCCCATCGCTAGACCTTGAGCAAGGCCGGTCGGTTGCGGGAAGCCGGGGTAGCTGCCAGTGGCCGTCGCTGTCCCTCTGGCCGTCGACGGATACGGCGAGCCCGTCAATGGAGGCATGCCCATTTGCGGCGGCATGGATGTGGTCGGCGGGGCCGTTTGTGTCTGGGTTTGGGTCTGGGCATTGAGGATGCCCGTGCTCGCTAGTGTCTCGCCGGCTTTTGGGGGCGGAGGAAGGGTGGCAGGAGCTGTTGTCGGAGGCGGTGACTGTTGTGCGCCGGGGTTGAAGTAGTTGGAGGCAGAAGTCGAGGGCGGCACTGGAGCCGCGCCTGGCTGGGGTGGCGGCGGGGAGTAGTTGGACGGCCGGCGGCCCGTGTTGAAGTTCGGGGCGGCTGTCGTGACTGCTGGCGGAGGTGGTGCATATTGGCCGTGCGTGCTTGGCCGCTCAACAGATCCGGTCGGTTGCGGCAGAGTAGGGACAGCGCCAGGCTGCGGAGGCGGAGGTCCTCCTGCGTTTGCGCTGGCGTCCAATGGTCTTGTCTTAGTCGGCGTTTCTGGCGCGTACCGGCCGGTGTTGCTGTTGTTGTTGGCCGTCTGAGGTGTCACTCCATCAGCCTTGGCCGCGCTGATGGGGCTCTGCGAGTAGATGGGAATGGGAGCCATTGTGGTATCGGTGGTAGGTACAGTCGAATATTAATCGGTCGTAGTCGTTTTGAGGTTGTAAACAAAAGAATGGAAGATGGAATGTGTTTTGACGATGTTGATACAGTCAATGCTGACCTGTGCACCTGTAATCAATGGTTGCGTTATGCTCGTTATGCAGATGTAAGTAGTTGGTGATGGTGGTTGTGATAAAGAGTGTGCCGAGCTTATCCTGGTGTTATTGTGCCTGGAGGAAAATGAAGAGACAAACTCGTCCTCTCGTATAAAAAGGGGCAACAAGTGTTCTTATTGTTGGAGTAGATGATGATGGGCAGTTCTTTCCTTGAATTCCCAGATCCCTGGCTGAGGGGGGAAGGAGAGATGCAGGAGCGGTTGCGCTTGCACTTTGTACCTGCCTTGTAAGCTGGGGTGGCGACGTCATTGTTAGGGGCCAGTCAGGTGACAAAGCACCACCAAAAATTGCTTTGTTTGCGAATAGATGCCAGACTGTTCACTTGAAACTAGGCAACCGACAAATGAAAGGAAGAGCAAAAAGAAGACAACGAAATAAGAAATGAATCAGTCGAGACAGTTGAGCCAGTCTCAGAAAGGTTCTAAAGAATGCTGCATTGGGACAGAACACGACCAATCCAACACAACGCGACCAAGCTTCACCTGCATCGCTAGCGAGAAAACAGGTAGCTTCAGGGACCCTGATTTTGTCGTGCTTTTTTGTAGTTGGATTCTAGTTTTGACTTTGAAGTTACCCAGGATCTCGTATTTCGAGGCTCAATCGATGCGATCAGCGCCATCTCACCTGTGTGCCTTGCTCCTTCCTTGTTGCGCGTTTTGGTTGAAACAATTCAAGAACAGAATGCGCAAAAAGTCGTGGTTCCAGGGAGCTGTCCATTCCTGGAAGGGCGTCAGCGGCCCGCCCAAAGCAGGTACAGGCACTGGCACCTGTAAAACAGCGGAAAAACCAAACCACCGAATGATCGATAAGCGGTCTAGCCAATTATGGACTAGCCCCACTACCGCGCGAGGTCTATCAAGATCGCGAATCCGTAAGGGAAGGAAGTAGCAGCTGCCGATTGTAGAGAGTAGCTTTTTGGGCCGAGCAATCCATTTTCTGCTCCTGGTGGTTTCGCCCTTTTCACGACTTCATCACCGGAGCACCGCCATTTCCATCACGACGGTCCATCCATCAATCGAATCCGGATCGTCCCAACCATCACCGCAAAGATGGTCGGCAAAGTCAGCGAGCGCGTCCTTCTTCGGGAAGGTAAGACGATTGAATGACGATGGAGCGGTGGAGAGGCTGGATGAAGCTTTGGCGATGTGAGGAAAACCCGAAAGAAACAATGGCTAACCGTGGTGCTTCATCAGGACTCGAGCGCACCGACAATGGCATGAAACCGACCAGCTGGCCCGAGGTCACGCCGATCAACCAAAAGAACTACTACACGTATGTGGATGGGCGGGATGTTGCGATGCGATGTGACGTTTTATGGACCTCCTTTGGACATCTTGCTAACACAAGGCCTCAATCAGAGAATACATGAAGCGCGATGACCAGGTCCTGGCACTGCGCGTCCTCAACGAGGCGAACCGCGAACGTCTGGTGCAGAGCGCAAAGGACCGCGATCGGGCCCTCAGCCAGAACCCAGCCCTCGACCAACAATCACAATCCCAGCAGCAGGGCGACATGCCCCTCAACATGCCCGCCGACGGCAGCAGCACCGACATTTCCAAGGTCATCGTCATCCACCCGGGCAGCCAGTTCTTGCGCATCGGCTTCTCGACCGACGTCCTGCCCAAGACCGTACCCATGTGCCTCGCGACCAAATATCAGCGGACCGAGTCGGAGGAGTACGAGGCGCGCCCCCGGCGGCAGTTTGAGGCCACAAAGATCGACCAACAGTACGGCGAAGACTGGTCCAAGAAATATAAGAAAATGAGCGAGGACCTCAAGGCCGACATGCGTCTCAACAAGCGCAAAGTGCTGCCCAACTCCAAGGAGCTGGTCGTCAACTACAACCGGCGGACAGACCCCGAGGTCATCCCGACACACAACGACCCGCTGCAGATCGAGTGGACCGACGTCAACACACCCGTGCCCATCCCGGAAGACGAGATGGAGATCGAGGCAGACATTGAGGAAGAGGTTGTGGCGCCCGAGGACGAGCCGCCCGTTACCGTCGAAGGCACCGTCAAGGCTGGCGAAGACGGCGGTAAACCTGCAGATGCTGAGGGTGAGGCCGAGGCTGCTGCCCCCGCGGAAGCAAAAGCTGACGCAGAAGGCGACGACGATGTCGAGATGATCGATGCGGACGGAGGGAAGCCGTCAGCAGAGGCCGAGACAACATCCGAATCGAAACCCGAAGGCGAGACCAAGGCTGAGGATGAGATCAAGGACGAGATTGTGGCCAAGACCGAAACTGAGAATGGCGACGAGTCAAAGCCAGAAAACGGCGCTGCGACTGAGACCGAGCAGAAGAACGGCGAAGCAAATGGCGAAGCAAACGGCGAAGCCAACGGAGACAAGCCTGCCGAGTCATCACAAGACAAGACCGAAGAGAAGAAGGCAGAGGAGCCAGCAAAGGAGCCGACACCTGCACCCCCAGTCAAGCGCTCCATCGTGCCCAAGATCCGGCGAAAGCCAATGCCGCCCACAGTCTTCTACGGCAGCGAGGCGCAGCGGATCCCCGACGACTCGAGCCCCAAGTTTCGGTTACGGTGGCCGATGCAGCATGGCTGGCTCAACGAGGACGACTACACCAGCGTCAGCAGCCTGTATAGCGACTTTGAGGCGATCCTGACGCACGCGATCCAAAACGAGCTAGGCCTCAAGAAGGTGTCGCAGTGCCGGCAGTACAGCTGCGTGTTTGTCATTCCCGATCTCTACGACAAGTCGTACGTCGAGACGATCCTGCGCATGTGCATGGACTGGTTCGAGTTCAACAAGGTGTGCTTCATTCAGGAGAGCTACTCGGCAACATGTGGCGCGGGCTACAGCCAGGGTTGTGTTGTGGACGTGGGCGCGCAAAAGACGTCGATTGCGTGTGTCGAGGACGGTCTGGTTGTCGAAGACTCGCGCATCAACCTCAAGTACGGCGGCTTCGATGTGACCGAGACGCTCACAAAAATGCTACTATACGACCATTTCCCCTACCAGGAGATCAACCTGATGCGGCGGTACGATTTCCTGCTGGCGGAGGAGCTCAAGCAGAAGCACTGCACTATGAACCAGGCGGACATTTCGGTGCAGTTGTACCAATTCCACCTGCGCGTGCCGAACCAGCCCACCCACAAGTACCAGTTTAAGACGTATGATGAAGTGATTCTAGCACCGATGGGATTCTACGAGCCGACGCTGTTTGACAGCACGACGAAGCTGCGCGGACGGCGGAAGCTGATCGACCGAACATATAACGCATACGACGTCGACATCCCCGACGATCCGGTTTCGGCGGCACAGGTGGCTATCCTGGCGCTCGACCGGCCCTCGGTTCTGCCACCCACTGTTGATGGACCGACTGCGGCAGGCGCCGTGCCCGGAGTCTCGACGCCGAGCAAGGAGAAGTCCCAGCCCTTCAACTTTTTCGCACGCGGTATCGAGGCTGCCGGCGGTACGCCATCTACCTCGAAGGCACCCTCGCCGGCACCCGAAGGCGGCGCCAGCACGCCCGTCCCTGCACCCTTCGTGTTTGGCGCCGGCCGTGACAACGTCAACGGTGCCGCCAGCCCCGCACCCAGCGGCCGGAACGGCGGCACTCCTGCACCGGGTGGTGCTGGAGGCGCCAGTCAAGGCCAGACACAGGGTACCCAGGGCAGCGGCCTGCTGCAGCTCGACCCCTTGTTCCACCGCACCGCCAAGGATATTGCCATTGAGCGCGATTCGGTGCTGCCCATGGCGCCCCTCGACATTGCCATTATGACGTCGATCCAGAATGCGGCCAAGGGCGACGAGCGCAAGCTCAAAGACTACTTGGGCTCCGTCATGGTCGTCGGCGGCGGCGCCAAGATCCCGCACTTTACGACCTACCTGGAAGAGCGTCTGCGGGCGCGCCGCCTGGACCTGGTGGACCGCATTCTGGTGTCGCGCAGCGCGCGCGACATGGACGAGCAGGTGGTCGTGTGGAAGGGCGCCAGCGTGTTCGCCAAGCTGACGACCAACGACAGCTGGATCACGCCGTACGAGTACGCCTACCTGGGCCCGCGGATCCTGCACCACAAGGTGCTGTGGCAGTGGTAGCAACCTGCCTCGCAGCAGCGTGTAGCGCCGACGGCTGACCTCCCGACGGACATTCCGGCAGGCAAGGTGAACGGCACCGTGGAAGACAAAACAGATGTGAAAGAGACGGTAGAGGTGGAGACAGTGAAGGTGAAGGAGTCGGTAGAGGTGAAAGTGAAGGAGAAGAAGATGGCGGAGGTGACTGTGACAGAAGTAAGCAGCCGAGCAGGATCAGTCACGAGAAGTCGATCAGGGTCGGCGGCCTCACAGCCAAAGTGGAAGCTCGGGAAGCGTGCTGAGAAGACCATTGTTGTGGCTGGCTCGGAAGTCGGTGCGACGGGATGATACAGAAACGAGGACGAAAAACCAAACGGATATTATGATGCGTGGACGGTGTTAATAGGGATTCTTTTTTTGCATTCTACGTTTTGTTTCTTTGATAATTTTTGTTAGGGACGGTATAAATTTGATTTCTTGCTCATTATTCTCATCATCGACTACATGGTAACTATCGTAGGTAAATCATTGTCTCGTGCCAGATCTCCATCGTCGTGTCCTTGCTATGCTCGACTTTATGAAATCTTCTTCTCCACCTTAACCAAAACCACTGCTCCGTTCGGCCGTCCATGGGTAGGATCTCTCAAGTGCACCAGCCGGTAGCCCGGCCGCAGTCGATCCAGACGCACCGTCGACCAGCCCAACAGCACATCCCGCCGCATGGCGCCGCCTGTATCCTTGACCAAGAAGCGCACAAACGACAACTTCTCTGCTGTGGCGGCCGACTGTTCGGCCGTTGTTACGTGGGCCGCCTGCCGCTTCGCCTCCTCCGCGGTTGTCGCCGTCGGCAGCAGCGCCGCCATGGGCACATTGGCAAAGCGCAGCTCTTCCTCGGCAAAGTTGGGGTTCCGCCCGCCGCCGTTGCCCGTTTCTTTAAACGTATGCGTCTTCGCCTTGTACTCGCCCTCTTCGTCTTCAGCATCGGCATCGACGGCGCCCTTGTCGTCGGCCGAGTCGGGCCGCTCCGGGTGGTCGTCGACGTGCAAAACGACCTTTACAAACGGGCGAAGTGTGCGGGTCGAAGTTGACAGTTGGGTCGCTGTGCTTCCGTCCGCATCGCCGCTCAGGCCGCCGTCACTGCTGGACGTCTTGCGCGGCAGGGCAAGACCCTGGGCGGCGTAGACGGTGATGGACATGTTGAGGAGTTTGGGAGCAAACGGCAGAGTGTGTGTACCGCCAGCGATAGGTGCTGTTGGCGGCGGTTGGAAAGCCGTTTCGACGGGTGGTGTAGCCGGTGCCGGCGTTCCGATCTTCTCACCACGGTAGCCTACATGGTTAGCGGGTGAAAAATCAAAAGTAGAAACATACGAATTGTACTCACCCTCCGGCTTTAAAACATAGCCGCCAGTGCCTAGGAACATGGCGTCGTTCAGCATCATGCCCTCGTCGCAATTCTGCCAGTTGAGAGCGACAATCTGTACACCCTTGCGCCAGAAGCGGACTGGGTCCAGGTTGGACGAGCCGATTCGCAGGCCCGACGGGTAGGCTCGCATCATAAAGTGGCGGTTGTGAGAGAAGAGGGCCGGGCCATGCTTGGCATGGACTTCCATGAGGCTCTTTTCGGAGAGGGAGAAGATGTGCGTCGGCATGAGCGCCTCGGGCTGGGACAGGCTCTTGAAGGAGACGCCCTGGGTGTAGATGCCGAGTGAACTGAGCGCCTGGGTGATCTTCGAGGGTTTCTTGGCAGGCGTACCCCCAGGTGTGTTGGTGCCAGGTGTTCCCGACGGGGAGGCCTTGACAGTCGACGATTCTTGGGCCATGTTGGCCAGCTTAGAGGACAGGCCGGGGTCAGATGCCTCAGGGCTGGCCTCAGGACTCGAGCTGCCGGCGTGGTCTGGCGCGACGTACTTGACCTTGATCAAAATCTTGTTGCGCAGACTGCCTGGCGATGGGAGTGTCTTCATGTGCTTTTCCCTGTCCCGGTGGTTGCGCTCCAGCAGCAAACCCTTCCACTCTTGCTCCATAATCTGCACCATGACGTCTTGTTGCGGCGGCGAGCAGTGCACCTCGAGACTGACAATCAGGGGCGTGTCCGTTGTCGCAAACCCGTACTCGCGGATGGTCGCGCAGACGTCGCGGAAGGGGACATCCTTTGTCAACGTGTGGCCGTGCAGGACACGGGGTTCCAGGGGAACGTCCGCACCAGGAGCTCCAGCTGTCCCCGCTGCCCCTGGAGTCCCCGCTGCCGCCGGTTTTGGTGCCGGCTTGCCTTCAATCTTCTTTTCGACGTAATGCTCCAGCCGCCGGCCCAGGGTCGACCGTCCCAGTCGTGCCGTCAAGGATGCCGGCAGCGTCTCCTTGGCCTTGGCCTTGTACCGCTTGACCATGTCCTTGCGGGACGCCTTTTTCTTGGCTCCCTCCTCGCCCTCGTCACTGCTGCTGGCACTCGACGAGGTGCCTCCCGCCTCATCGTCGCTGTCGTCCCCGTCCCACACGTCAATCTCAATGCACCGGCAGTCTCTTTCGAGTACCGCACGGTATGCGGCTGTGCTGGCGTCGCTGTACAGCTGGTTGCCCGTCAGGTACGTGTTGTGGCTCGAGTTGATAAAGTAGCTCGACAAGGGGTAGCTGTCAATGTCTTCGACAGCCGGTGGTGCGACAATGTCGGCCGCGGGCGATGTGATGTACTTTAGGAATCCGTGAAAGTCGAGGGCCGACGCTGTCGCAGCATCTTTGGGTGTGTTCTCGCCCTGGACATGCGACAGGAACGTGGCCACCTGGTCGGCGTGCCACTGGTTGTCGTTCTTGTCGGCATGGAGAGCAAAGATGCGCGAGAGGTGAGAGATGAGTGCGGCGTCGAGGACGACTTCTGGGGCTGTCGTGGCCGTTGTAGTCGTAGTCGTAGCTGAAGCGACAGGGGCTGTCGCAGGAGCAGTTGCCGGTGCTGGTGCTGCTGCGGGCGTCGCCGTGGCTACTGGCGCCGCAGCTGGCGCAGGTGGTTGAGACATCTTCGCTGGTCGTAAAACTATAGACTTGAGGTTTAAGTGAAAAGAAGCAACGGCAAATAATTAAAGGGGCAGAAATCTTGTTTCTTAAGAGGCAGGAGCTGGGAGCTGAACGAGGCGGGGTTGTCGAGGAAGGAACGCGCCAGCTCTTAAGCGTCATTTACGAGCTTGGAGCTCTTGGCTGTCCTCATCAAAGATGGAGAAATCGGTTTGAATTAGGCAGCTCGTGATACCGCGACACATGTAAGATCGTAAGACAATGTAGAACGGAATACGTTGTCAAACAAAATTAACGAAACCGCAAATAAAATGTTCCAGATGACACGAGTTGACGTGAGCTAGTGAGTGAGAGCTTCTCAAAAGAGCAAGAACGTGTGACGATGGCGGGGAAGGTGCCGCCCAAGCTCTTGGTGTTGGAGGCCTGAAGAAAATGGAGATTGGCGCCCAGCCGGGCTGTCAGTGGGGTTAGTCTAGGCCAGTCTCTGCCAAGTTTTTTGTTCATCCAATCACAGCAAACGCTACCGACATCGGTCTGTCAACTAACATCATTGTTTATATATCTTATGTTTCCCCGACGGGCTTGGAGGAGCAACTACCACCGTTCAATAATCCGAAGGACTGAAAGGAATCATATTCTTGGCCGCGCAAAAACAATTACTTTGAGACCAGGCAGCTTTTTCGTGCCCAGAGAAGGATGATATTTATATGTGACCATGGACTATGGCCCAAGGCCCATGGTTTGATTTTTCTTGCTCAACCTTCTCATTCCGAATTCTTCTTGACTCAACCACCCATTTGCTGATATTGCCGAAACCACGACCGCCAGCATGAAGCTTCCGTCTTTCATCAGCATCGCAGCCATTGGCCTTTTGTTGGCCACCCCGGCTGCTGCCTCTGCCTGCCGCCGTGGCAAACCGTCATCATCTTCAGTCTCCTCGGCCTCATCCGTCTCCTCAGTCTCGCCCGTTGCGTCGGTCTCGTCAGTCTCGTCGGTCTCCTTGTCATCCGCTTCACCGGCTCCTTCCGACCCTTCCCCGATGTGTGGCCCCAACAGTGTCACCAACGGCAACTTCGCCGGAGTCACTATGGATGGGTGGACTACTTCGGATGGACGGGAAAACAGCCACGTCTTCGCCAATAATGTCTGTTCCACCGAGGTCCCTATTTGCGCCGACATCAAGTTCACCGACACAAATGGGGGCACCTCATGGATATCCCAGAAGACCGCCCCTACAGATGTGGGCAAGATCTACACGTTTTCCGCAAAATACCTGTCGCCCACCGGTGGCTCATTCTCGTGCTCCGTTTACGAGTTGGATGACAATAACCTACCAGTCAGACCGACCACCTTGTTCAGCACGTCGGCTATCTCGTATGATTGGATCACGATGACAAGAACGTTTCTATCGGCGGCGGAGAACATGACTCTCTTCTGCATGCTTGGTTTTGATGGCGGAAAGGAAACGGCGGTGGGCATCACGGATATCTCAGTCATCTTGCCGTGTGAGGATCAGTAGAGGCACATGGTAACGCCGGATATTTGGCAACGAAAATGGCTTGTTCATCTGGGCGTGTATGAATAGCTTCTCTAGTTTACAGATCGGTGACATTGGGTTTGATTTGGGAACGAGTATAGCTAATAGATTTATCCATACATATATGTATGGATGACGAGGCTCGTGGTATGTGGTGGGCCCTATATGTGGCTCGCTCAATAATAAGCTTTCGTTGCCGACTTTACGCTTTCCGAAGCAGGAGCGAATGCCACATTGTGGCAGTGTTGGAAGTTGCATCGGATATGAAGGCTAATGTACGAAACAGTCTAGAAGCGCCACGCCTTGGTATTGGCTCGGCGCCAACCGTCTGGATCGCAACAGACACGATTGTTGGTTTAAACTTAATCCAACCATCAACTCCTCTTCAACTCTTCAAAACAAGTATTCATTGTAACCAAAGAGCTTTCCCATATGAGGGTTGAAAGTACCGGCCACATGAAAGTTCATGGGCGATATTTATCCTACATCGTGCAATGTTAAATGTTTCTCATATGTACGTGACAGACGTCCAGCCGCTTCGACAGGTCCCGTCGTGACAAAATTTTGTGTGCCTTCTTATTCCTCAATGGGATTCCAAAACACTGTTAGCGTATTCAATCGTTGTTGAGTTTATTGTATTCGATGGTTCAACTGGGAGACCTCGTGCTGTGTGTGTTCCTTGTTCTTGATAAGGGATCTAGATTTATCGCCAACGGCAGTTTTGGGGATCGACAAAGGGGTCCCAAAACAAGTGATACCAAGACATTCAAGCGAGTCCAAGAAAATAGTGCCCCATAGTTTATGCTTATTCAAGTAGAGCTTCTCGCCCTGACATCTTGGCGATAGTGGACTATTGAGCATAAAACCAAACAAACCTTTTCAGCCTCACCAACCCAGTAGATCCTACAATATTGGCCCGAAAACCTAATTTGCTGGAGATCAGATGCCTGGGAGAGGTGAAGGGGAAAGAAATGATAACATTTAGAAAAGGCAATGATATTAAATTGCGTCTCCCACTGTGATGAAAAGGGTAGCAATTTGTTGTTAAACAGTTGCATCATCTTTCACGGACGCACAATTTTTGGCCAGCATCTCTGACAATGAAGGGCATCATTCAGCTTCTGGCCGCCGGCGTGCTGTCCAGACGGCCGCAGCAAGCAGATGCCGTCCTAGCAAGCCGTCATCCTCACTGTCGGTCTCTTCGACGCCATCGTCGTCTTCGCCTCCATCATTCAGCGTGCCGTCGTCGGTTCCGTCATCGTCACCATCTTCGATTTCATCTTTTTCGTCCGTCTCATCAGACTCGTCCATTTCTTCGATCGCTTCAATATCCTCTCCGTCACCATCACCATCGTCTTCCCTTTCGTCCTCATCGGTGCCGTCATCGGTGCCGTCATCCGTGCCGTCATCCGTGCCGTCATCCGCGCCATCTTCTGTGCCATCCTATGCGCCATCTTCAGTGCCATCTTCAGTGCCGTCATCGGTGCCATCTTCTTCACCTTCATCAACACCGTCATCTGTTCCCTCCTCTTCGCCATCTTCACCGCCTTCTTCGTCACCTTCGTCGGTACCTTTGTCTTCACCATCTTCGGTACCCTCCTTTTTGCCCTCGTCTTCGCCTTCGTCTTCACACTCTCCATCGCCGTCTCCGTCGCCGCCAGCCCCTCCCTGCACTCCTGGCACCAACAGAATTGTCAACGGCGACTTCGCCGACGGAGAGACCGGCTGGACAATTAGTACCAACTCTGGCCATGCTGCAAACGTGGGAAGCTGTGGCGCTCCAAATGGAAAGTGCGAAAAGTTGACCGCCAACAGCTACGAAACACTTCGCATGGGCCATACATTTTCAGGCCTGGAGGTCGGCGCGACGTACCGCCTCAAGCTTGTCTACACCATGACAGGCTACCCAGGCATGATCCATTGTAACCTCGACAAGGAATACAACAACGGGTACCAGGAGTTTTTCTCGTCCATGGTGTTGACGGACCAACCGGTGCAGGGATACCAGAGCTATCAGTACGACTTTGTAGCGCCCGACACCACCTCAGGTGTGGAGTGAGCAACACATATGGATCTGGGACAACGACTGCCGGAATCTTTTCGGATTTCTCCATCCTGAGGGTGTGCCCGAGTCAGACATCGCAGGGCGGGAGTTGATCAGAGAGCTTAATAGAATATAACCACCGTCTGAATTTCTGTTAATAATATACATCTCAAACATAAAAATACGACCCATAATCAACACATAAAGAACTGTCCTATACATTCGGCCATCATGTCTGAATTGTCAAGGGGCCCACGGCAAACTATTACTGGGCCGCGGTAGCACACATGCCCTCTGTTTCCGCTTTGATGCGGTTCACCATGTCGTAAAGGCAAGTTGCCTGGTCGTCTTTGGCATCGATGTAGTCTGGCTGGCCCACTGGGATACCGAAATCGTTGTTTGTAGGAACCAGCTGGGACGTCGCCGTGTCGTAGGACCAGATTCGAAACGAAAGGCCAATCGTTGTCATTGCCCACAGTGTGCCACTGCTTGTCCCGCGGTTCTTCATTTCGAGCTCACACGCTTGTCGTGCCTGTTCTTCGGCCGCTTTCACTGCACTCTCTCTTGAGTCTGCATCGTCCTCTTTCCCTTGCGCAACTAGAAGTGGCAGGTCGGTAGATTCGTCGGGTAGCATTCTATGGACAACAATGTCGGCGATGCGGTCGGCGTTTGCCTTCCGCCCCGAGATGACAGAGTAGACGTCCAGTTCTGGGTCTGGGATGGAGCTATAAAAGGCCCGTTGGAGAATGACTTGCCAGAATGCAGAGACTGTACAATCACGCTGATCATTTTGGGCGTCTTTGTATTGGCATTCTAGCAGTCCGGTGGTGACAATGGTCATGGCTGTAAATGGAGTTGTGATAGAAAAGGGCGCTTGTGATTGTATACGATATTATATTGGGCTCGGACTGTTTGAAAGTGAGATGGAGGTCAAATCAGAGCGAAGATTATCGTGGTCATGAATGTGGATTTTGAAGTATGAAAGAAGTGAATTGCGATTCAAACATGAAAGCAGAAATGGTGCAAACAGTTATCGCTGTGGTTTTAAGCGCCCGCCAGATTTGATATTTAGGCGCCGAGCCAGCCTGCGACCAGGGGTGGTGTGTCTCCAATGGTATCGATAAATAATGATAAAATGATTTTTTTTTGAGTTCCCTTACGGCACCTTTTTCACAGATTTGAACTTGTGACTCTAATAAGAAGATATTCTCCGTCTCGGCCATAGAGTCCTATTCACTTGAGCTCATGCTAGAGTACTCATCGATGGCACAGTTTTGGGAAACGCATAGCTCATGTGGCTTCCTGTACTGGAAGTCCACCACTCAAGGATGCCCGACCATGGGACGGAAACCCATGTAGGTTCAAAGAAATCGGGACCCTTGTCCGCATCGAGCTTTTCGTCGTAGTCTTTGGACTTTATCGCCTGACGTTCGGCCTCGGTTGGCGGGTGCGCCTGCACAGCAGCAATGTAGGCGTCGTTGTAGGGTGTGTGCTCGCTGTTGGAACAGCACTGTTCGTAGACTCGGGGGTTGTACTGCTTGTAGCAGACGTGCAGCTCGTCGGATGGAGTTGGAGGGCTGACATTAATGGTCTTGCTGTCGTCTACCCAGTCAAACCGCCAGCAACCGATGGCCTCGTCGATGCGGCCGTCTGCATACGAGAAGAGCATGCCGACAATGGGTTTGTGCGGTGTTCTGGCCGTGTTCATTGTGCAGATCTGGATTGACTTGACATTGTCCAGCCTGCATGATGTGTAGGCGGCATAGATAAACCATTCCTCCGTGGGAAAGCTGGTGGCGTCCAACCGACGGTCCATCTCATCCGTTATACCAGGAGGAGAGATCACACCCACAGGCTTACAAGACATCTGTTCTGGTGGTTGGTCGGTCAAGTGTTCCTTAGTTTCGTGATCTTTAATTGATTTCCCAGATAGCGGTTCGCCAGCCTCAGAGGGCTCTGGTGTCGGATCCAGTGTTGGCATCTCCACGGTGCCCATGTCAAACGCATAAAATCGCGCACCCGTGCGGCGGTGGGCCGTGTCGGGACGGCTAACGAACATGCGCAAGGGCCCACCCTCGGGGTTTCGGAGACGGCAGCAAATGGGGTCATCAGTTGCCTCCGCTTCGGCCATGCGGTCGCCCCACAAAGGCCCAAATACCAGCCTGCGGCCGTAGTTGGTGGCCAGAAACAGGCCAAGATGCGGGTTGGACCCGTTGGGAGGGTTATGGATGCGTACCACAGCCTCCGTCACACTCTCTCCGTCAGCCATTGGCATATACTGCCAGACACAGTTTTGCAGGCCGTCATCGGTGTACGCTTCCGTATGGGCATTGCGGCTTTCGTTGCGGGTGTGTGCCACGATGCCGTGGAACGATTTGGGGTCGCACGCGACCGAGTAGCCGATGATGTCGTTGCTATCGTTGCCATCGTTGATATTGTTACCGGGAGTATGAGAATTCATATCGACACACCCAAACCGGTATGGGTAGGGACCGTCGAATAGTCTCATGTGGACCCCAACTGTTGGATGCTCCGCAAAATCTTCCACGATCGGGGTCGAGGGCAGGGGCGCCGGCCAGAGGTATGTGTGGATTCTGAAACCTCCCGCCAAGTAATAGGAGTGGCGTTTGTGTTCAACTGTACGCACTTTGACGCCATCACTCTTCAAGTTTAACGTTTGTGCGCTGCGTTGATCCTTAGAGAAAAGAATGTTGGTGCAGCTCCACGACACTTCCAGATTCGACTGCCGCTGTTGTTTCTGTGCTTGGACCTGATCATGGCACCAAGCAAAGACGTCTCGATAGTCCTGGTTGGTGACATACCGGAAGAATCGTATGCTCCGGACGCCCTGCTTATCCGTGGCCACAAACATGCGAACACGTGATACCTTTGACATTATGCGTCCAGGGAACAACAATACACGAAATGCCGTATCCGCCTTTTCGTCATTCATGCCATTGTCGTCTTCGTTGAAAAGACGCTGGATGTAGTGGCGTCCTTCATGATTGGTAAACAAGGCATAGACAGGCTTGTCGAGGCTGACCGAATGCTCTTTCATCGCATCATTTCGTGCCGTGAAATTTGTAAAAGCCGCGACAATGGCATATTCTCGAATCATGTGGCCCGCAATCAGCGTGCAAATCTCAAGAGGCAGATGCTGCTGGCCTTTGTCAGAGTCGGACTGGGGCTGATACTTTCTATGCAGCTGCCCGGCCAAAACGGTCTGGATCCTCTGACTCCGCCGGATCTCATCATGGATGGACGGGGTGAACGAATGTTGAGCGATTGCCCTAAAGGCCTCTTGAGCAGGCGAGCCGGTATCACCAGAATCAAGACACTGAATGTCGGCGGCCGCAAAGGCGTAGCACTCGCGATGCATGGCCATTTTAAGCCCGCCCAGGTCCGATCGAGCGCCAAACGGCACAATGCGCACACGCCCGGTGGGAAACACCTGTACACCAAGGCGGCCGTCTTCGCTTCGCCACAGGCCCGGGCAGTGCGCATAGTTTGACTCGACTGCAAAGCCATTTATCACTATCGCGAGGGTATATTGGAGTCTGCACAGGACAAGGAGATGACACAAACAAACGGAAATGAGAACATACTGGCAATGATTGTTTGGGTGGGATCAAACGAAAACTGGCAAAGATCGCAGCCGGCGTGCCGGATGAAGTAATGGGTCTCAGGACCCCCATACTCGTCTTCTTCTGTTTGCTGTTCTGGTCCTGGCCATTGAAAGTGCCAGTCCTCTGGCACAGGCAGCGCCTCTATATTCACTTCGGCCATTTCTCCACGTTAAGTTAGTGTGACAGCGTGAGTACGGTGGTCGACAACATCAAAACACAACGTTAAAGTTATGAAGAAGGAAGCATGAAATGCGCAGCTGTAAAATGTGCCTTGTCTGTTGGCTGAAGAGGGGCTGAAGGTCAACACGTGATGCAGAGCTCGTTATGCCGCATTTCGTGTCACCTTCCACATCACGTCCCCCGTCACATTTTGAGCGGCCGTTCTGGTTGGCCACAGCAGAAGTGAAGAACGTTAATTTGTAGAAAATAATTTTGCTCTGAAATCAGGACAAACAAAAGAACACTAGTAATTCTAAATGCGATTGGTCATGGATCGCAGAGGTAGAGGTGGTTGATTCGTTGATTGATATAAAAAAAAAATTACCTTCTCTTTTTATCTCGTTTGGTTCACGAACCCAATCTTAAGTACTGGTGCGGTGCCCCTTATCTTTTAGCTTGATTGTTTATTTATTTTTCTGCGGGGTTTCCAACCGCTCCTCCCTCTTCTGCCACCAAAGCGGCAAACTGCGGATCATCCCGTGTAAGTCGGTCCATCGCACCTGCCTTCCATTCAGCAAATGGCATGATCTTTATCAGGCCGCCATAGCTTTCTGCATTAACATTGGAACCTGCTTCAACAAATACTCCTTGCAAACCTCTAAACAGAGCGTCAAACTCATCCTTGTCATTCGGGATACCTCCGCCAAGAAAAAAGAGAAAGCGCTGCCACTTTCGGCCACCACGGACTAGGTCAGCAAAATCGTGACGTCCACGCTCCGCAAAAAGTATGGCAAACCGTAGCTCGTAAGGTGCCAGGTCGTTCTTTCCATTGTAAAAGTCCTCGACAGGCCACAGCTTGAACGGCGAACTGAATGAAAGCGGGTTGGCCTCAAAGGACGCACATTCCCAGTCGACGATGCCGGTGATGGTGAGGTTGCCGTCGTCGTCTTCGTCAACCAGAATGTGGTCGCCCTTGTCGTCATAGTGCCTGAGGTAGAATGGGCCATTGTCTGAGGTTGACTCAATGAGCTTGTCAAGATGCTCGAGTCGCCAGAGGAAAAAGAGGTAGTTGTTAACTCTCAAAGCATCGACTTCTCCACTGGCAAGCATCTCCATTTGGAGCTTGATGGCCGCCGTGCAGAATTATGAGCAACGAGAAAGGGCCAAGGGCCTTGTCAGGCGTTTTAAAGAGTGGAAACTGTGCAAACGGGCCGGCCTCGATTTCACTAGAGATAGTCAACGAAAGACAGCCCATCTTCGGCATTGGATGCTTTTCGAGCTCAAGGTAAATTTTCACGAGCTGCGACAGAACTTGCTCTCTTTGTTTGGGGGTTGCTCTTTCCCCATCCAACAGTTGACCCGGCAGCTTCTCCATCAAAATGTAGGTAGTTCCAATCTCGTCGCTGGAAAACGAGTACGCGTACACCCTCGGTGCCGGCACTTTAGTCTTTTCCAGAAATTTGAGTGTTGCCATTTCACTCTCCACTAATCGCCGTCGAACTTCTGGTGGAGGAAGCGAGGGGTCATCTTTGCGGAGACGGGCCAGCCATTTCACACCGTCCTCGAATACAATGTCGATGTGTGCATTCTGTTCACCAGAATCCCACGTCAATCTCAGAAGCCGGTCACAGTCGTCTGCACGGTGTGAAAAGATGGAGATTTTGCATGGCATCCCACCGCGGGCCTTGCTGGCAACGGCCTGGAGAGCGGCGGAATCGATTTTCTGCAACAATCCTCAGAGACTTTTCCTGGTGGCGGTATCGTGCTCTTGGGCAAAAGTGTCCAGGCTAGTGTTGGGTGATGGACACTCGTGGAATTCCGGTTGAAGGTGCGTCGAGCAAAGATGCTGTTCACAGAGGATACAGTCGCCATGGTAGGGCTCAGCTGGGCGAGAGCAGCCACCAAAGGTGCAAGTTCTCAAAGGCATTCTGGGAAATTGATGAGTTTGTAAATTTTGGGAGTGATGGTGGAAAATCCAGTTGAAAATGAATAAAAAAATGAGAATGACAAAATAGAGAGGAAAATAGAACACGAGAATCAAGATTACGTCAATTTATGTTTACTTTCTGGTGCTCACAAAGCGCAGCCTCGTCGTTAAAGGGGGTGTGTGATGCTGCTTGTTTCAAAACATCGAAGACTTTAGGCGACAACTGAGGAAGGCTGAATGGCAGCTCTTACAGGGACCAAGTGCGCCCTATGGTGGGTCCTCAGGGTCTTCGTCTCCATTTGACCAGTTTGTCGTGAGGACACAGAATAATAAGATGTCATAAAAATTTAGTACGAAGCAGACATTTCTATAACATCAACAAGAGCAGCGAAACAATCGTAAAAAATATCGGGTTGAAATCAATACAGCACATCTTGCTTTCGTGCCTGAAATCGTCTTATTGACGAATTGCCGTAACTAGACTAGCGTGTTTGACCTTCAGTGCCCGATTATTAAGGCAGAAACTCCACCCCTAAGCTCACCCCAGGTTCTTTCCCCATGCCATACCTCGGCAGAGTGCGATTAGCGATAAGCACAGGCGCGCATCAGAGCACATGGTTGCCGAATGAAGGAGCTGACATTCACGATCAAAACAAAACGACAAACCGCCACAGACGACAATCAACGGCGACAATTGACAACAGCCACGTCACAGTGTAATCGCACACGTTGATTGACATTGTCGCCGACTACACACAGCCACCATGGCGACCGAGCGGTTGTTGAAGACGACGCTCACGCTGTACCACGACGGCCTTCCCAACGCACAACAATCACCACAACAGCAATCCGACCGTATCTTTGCGAGCACGACCTCCCTCCTGACGACGCTGACGAACCCGCTCAATGTTACCCTCCTGACCTCGCACTTTCTCACGGCGCCGGCCATCTGGGGCCCGCTGTCGGCCGGCGCGCTGTCGCCCGAAGCCGCCGCGCAAACATGCTTTCGCGTTATTAGCGTGTTCAATACTGCTGCACTACACGTCCGGCGGCATGAGCTCGAGGAGATGGCAGCACACCGCGCTGGATTGGCAGGGTCGGCGGCGTACCGCCAGGGCGTCAAAGAGGACCGGCGGCCGGGGAGTGAAGATTGGGCGCGGGCTGTCGCACAGGGTGCCGATGCAAAGTCGCCGCGATGGCGGCATTTGCTGGTCCTGGTGGGCGTTCTTCTAGGATTCGAAGGAAGCGGCAACGAGACTCTGTCCCGCAGCCGGCGGGCGGCGCTCGAGCAGGGCGTTGTGGCGGCTGCCAACTTGGCCCTTCTCGAACACCCCGAGGACCCTGTGAGCCGCTACGCTGTGGTCATGGGCCTCAACTATGCATTCTCGCTGCTGTCAGACCACGCGCGGGTCAGCCTTCAGGGCGACGTGCTGCTGCCGGCGATTGTGGACGTGCTGGCCGGCCCCTTTGGCTTTGACGGCGCGCGCGTTCTCGAGACGATTGTGGCGGATCCCTTGGTTTATATCATGCCTGGCGGCGGTCTTCACTGGCCCGAGGCGTCCGCGTCGTTCCAACAGCTGCGCAAACGCGAAACCCAACAGGCTGTGTCGATTGTCGCAAGTGCAGGTCCCCTGGCATCCATGGCAGCCTTTGCTGTCGAGCGGGCGGCATCTCCCCAGGCCTTGCTCGTTGCGTTGGACGCGCTGCTGGCACTGGCCGATACGGCAAATGCGCGTTGGACGTCAGCGCGCATCCTCCACAGACCATCCATGGCACACTCCGAAGAAGCTGCTTCCCTGTCGAGCGCAGAGACCACACAGACGACATGGCCTCTATTATGGCAGCACCTCAAGAAGATTCTGTACGCGGCCGCCGTCATTCTCCAGGCCATTGTCGGTCGCAGCTTGCTGGACCGCGTCCTAGCTTCGGACGGCATCGCCCCGCAAATGTCGGCCAAGTCGCTGCGCGTGCTGCACGGCCTCGACTTTGTCGCCTCGCACGACAACGCCGGCCACTTCCAGGCCTACCAGTTTGCCTACCTGGCGTCTATTGACATTCTGGCGCGGTACCCGCCTGCTGTCGCTGGGTTCCTGAGCCAGATTCTGGCGTCGCGGCCTGCACCTACGGCGGCACCGGGTGTACCTACGACCGCGGCGACGGAAGACACTCTACGACTTACTGCCGACCTTTTCTACTTGAACGTGGCTGAACACTTTGCCGCCGTTCTTCCCGCCGAAGCTTGCGACCGTCTCCTAATCCAGCCGGCGCTGCCCTACGTTGCGCCGTCGAACGCCTCTCATCTCCCGTCCCATATTGCCTACTCGCCGCGCATGGTCGAGGTCTTTGAGGCTGCCCACAGTGCCACCCTCTCGGTTCTCCAGTGCCCGCACAATGCCGCTATTGCGGCCGCCCTCGGCCCTCTGTATGCCGAGGCCCTCTTTGCCTCCTTCCCGGCGCGCATCTCTGCCCGTCAGTTCCGCCTGGCCTTCAAGACCCTCATACAGATCCTGTCGCCGCCGTTCCCTGTGTATGCGACACATCCCGATCTGGCCGAGACCTTGTTGGAAATGGTCCGCTACAAGGCTCTGGGCGCATCCACCATTCCCTTGCCGCCCAACCCCAGCGAAGCGCAGGGCCAAGAAGCCCTGTCAACAGCCACAACCGACGTCGTCACCGAGCAGAGCGCTTTGGTCTTGACTCTGATTGACGCCCTCCCCTTCCTAGCCCTGCCCGTCCTCGAGGAATGGATGACCACCGCCGCCGAGGCCGTCTGGACCATCCGCGGCGTCCAGGGCCCCGGCGAGGGCACGCCCCTCCGCCAGGTGGCCCAGCGCCGCTTCTGGGAAGTGCTGGGCAGCGGCGAGATGGATGTCGAGCGCGCCGCCATTGGCGTCGCCTGGTGGGGCAACGGCGGCGGCGGCGAACTGGTCATGACGGGCCGGCGCGGCGGTGCGCGGTATGCGCTGCAGCGGGCGATGGCGGATGCGTCGGCGGCGGCCGAACCGATTGTCATGAGTGGTGCTCTGCCGGGGCCGCCGCCGAACAAGTTGTGAGAGTTCTTCTTGTCGAGGTGTAATTGTACATACTGTAGCATAGCATTTCTTTTCGTCCTCTTTGTAGATTAATTGATAGATACCAGCAACACCGAATTGTTAATTGTATGGAGTAAGCTGTGAACCGTGAGAGCTACCAAACGCCAAGGCCAAGACTGGAGCTTTGGCCATGCTCCGATATAGAGGTCAACTTCACGTCATTGCATGTGCTCAGGATCTGGTGGCTCCTCTGTAGGAGAGGTAGCTCATGCCATATCGGTTCGCTTCCCCTCGTGGGCAGGAGGCCGCGCAAGCCTCTTTCTAAAAAGGGAGTCTCCCAATGGCTGTTTCGCACTTTCCTTCTGCAAGCTACGTGCAAGCTCAGCTGGACATGGTTTCTCGCTTGCAGCTTCCTGCACAAGGTCCACTTTAGTTTCCCTTTTGCGACTTCCTTTCCTGCTTCACTTGTGGTCCTTCTGTAATATTCGCCGGCGCCGTCGCTCATCGCACCTACCCCTTCTGTCCATTTAGACGCCGTCGGTGGGGTCGATCATTTTGGCCGGACTGTCAGAGCCCCAAACCAAGCAGCTGAGATCGGCTACTTCCCCTCGTTGAATATTGTCATTTTCCCTGTCAGTACTGCCGACCTTTGGCCCTGAGACTGCCCATGGGATCCTGGGGACGACAGTCTCTTTTTCCACAGCCTCAATGTAATCCCTTTGAGATCGACAACCCAGCACCTCTTCAATCCCAAATCACGCAATGTGGGCGAGACGATGGAAAGTTGCACCGGCCGAGGTGTCTATTTTGAGAGAATGTGTACCAAGTTATTGAACCAGACGAACACTGCACGGACATCGGTCGCCATGTTCCGTTGAGCTGGAGCTGGAGCTGGAGATAGAGATGGAGATGGAGATGGAGGTCTCGCTAAGTTCCGTCATATCCAGATTCCCACTTGGGAGTCTCCAGCCAGACTAACATCCACTTGAGCCCCTCCAGTCGACCTCAGCCCCTCTTGCGAACCCCCCATCGCCCCCATCTGGCCGTCCATCCCGTCGCAGCCCTTGCCTGGCCCACGGGCTCCCGATCGATAAGGTCGATGGGCAAGACCTGCTCTTTCTCCATCCTCCATCCTTTGTGCTTCCAGACCACTCTCTGCCATGCTCTGCCAAGCAAAAATCTGCTTCGGTTCTGGTTCTGACCTGGTTTCTGGCGCCGCGTAGTATTGCGCCCTTCTTCCTCCCGCATTCCCTGTTTTTCTTGGCAAAACGGGCACACTTTTTTATGTCGTATCTTACATTGATAGCTTTAAGCTTTAAGCTTGTAAAACATGATCTTTCTGTGCGGCATTGGTGTAAATGCAACGGCAAAACACCCACGTTTCGTCCAAAAATATCTCGCCCTCAATCTTGGAACAATGGCAAGAGGGTTTTCGAACGAGAACCAGAATGTGTTCCTCAACAAAATTGAGAGCCGTATTCCGTTTTCTCATCACTTAACGGCTTCCCGTCATGAAAAGAGAGCAAGATATGTCAATTGGACGAAGAGGATGCATATTACCCCTCTTCTTTTCGGCGTCGATACCCTCCTCGTGTTCTCTATTGATGTACTTTTTCTTCTCTTCTCTCTACAATCGTATTCTCAATTGTTCCCTTTTCTATTCTACCTTTCGCATCACACGCCCCCTCCTCATGTGTTTCTCCCCACTTCTATTCCTTTCTCAACACTTCTTCTCGACATGTTTGTACCGTCTTTGGAATCGCTTGAGGTATTTTCTACATCTGTTCTGCAGCTTGCCATAGTCTGTAGAACAAGTAGATGGAAGTACATGAACTAGAAGCTCCTGTCATTTTACACAGGAGGCCGCTGGTCTAGCTGCCATCGAGGGGCACTGCCGCACTACTGCTAGCCAATGGTCCGTCATGTTTTCCTTTCTTGACGTAAGGTGCCAAAAGTCAGCAAAAGGCGAGAAATTGCATTGACATTTGACTCGCAATGAAATGTATTCAAATGTGGCGAATTCACATTGACAATTCATATTTCTGCCGGTACTCAACAAGTACTTGCCTATCTTCATAGAATGCATTGAAAGCGTATCGTCGTATCCTTCTGCAGCTGCAATGCATGATATGCCATGCTTGCTGCCCACATGAAGCATATAGAGGGCGCCGGCGTCCAGGTTGATGACCAGCAGCTACAGCAGGGCACAGACGTGGCCCACTTTAAGCAAGATATGATCTCTGTAGCACCAGACTCCCAGTGATCGACAAGCAGGGCAGCTCCTAGAACATGACTGGAAATCGCCATTGCCCACAAAGAAAAAATTGGTAACATCATTTTGTAATTTACTCCTTTTCAAACAGAAATGTATCTTTCCAGAAACGAGAAGAGAGGTCACTTTTCGCAGGCAATGCCGTGCCGGAGGGTCCATGCTTGTATGTCGAGCTGTCCGCTTTGATCTGAGGAATGAAGCTTCTAGTTACAAGATATGCATTCGCAATTCGCTGTGAAATTGTTTCAAAGGATCAGAATAATCACCGGACGACCGAAAGAAAACGAGAAGTCTCATGTCGTAAATATTCACAATTTGGTACAGGGCAACAGTGCCATATATTCGTGATGGTCGGACATGCCGAATGGCAGTGTAGACTTCTTCTACGAGACAGGTAGCTCTCCCCGGACAATAGCCAAAAGAAAGCACACCATGCCGGTCAGAAATGAGGATCCTACAGAGCAAGACATGTGTTTTACGACGTAACTTCTCTCCGGTTATGACGAGACCGAAAGAGATCTCGCGTTGCCCGTTCACTGCCCCTCCATTCTGGACTGAACAGAATTGGCTCAGACTGGACACCCCTCCATATCCCTTTCAGCTCGATGATCCCATCCCCGCCCTCTTCACAAGTGACGTCGGTTGCTCTTTCTTCTCTTTTGTCCATCTTGCGTGATGAAAGTAGTCCCTTAGGCCCTCCCCTTTCCGACTTTCCCTGCCTGTATTACTCTTTTAATTTTAGCCCAGTGTCGTGTAAGTCCCTGGGGCCCACATCCAAGTTGACGTACCTTTGTATGTAAGATAACCTGTGCTTGTACTTCGTAGGCCTCAATGGAGTAGAACATCTGTCGGTCCCTATCCCCTTTTGTTCTGGGTCCGCTGTCCCCGGTGGTTGCCTCTTGCAACATAGCTGAGAAGCTGAGCTTCCCACCCCAGGCCATTGAGGTCATTCTTCTATCGAGCTCCCTCTTCCAGTAGCCCCTCCTACTACCCTCTTCCCCTGCCAAGCTCCAACGTCCATAAGTACCAGAGAGCTTGCCCCTCCTCATCATCGGAGCTCTCTTTTTTTTCTCTCTCTTTTCTCTCAATCTCATCATCCACTTATTCCAACCACTTTCCAACCTATACCACTTTACACATTCATCATGTCTTACGACAACGATAACGTGAGTACACTCTACCCTTCTCGATATGAATGAACACTGCTAACAGTCCAGTCTGGCTACGGTGGTGGCCGTGGCGGTGACGACGACAACAGCTTCGGCGGCTCCGGCGGCCGTGGCGGCGGTCGTGGCGGCCGTGGTGATGATGACAGCTTCGGCGGTTCCGGCAACTCGGGATCCGGTGGCTTTGGTGGCTCGGGCAACTCTGGCAACGACAGCTACGGCTCGGGCAACGACAACTCGAGCTCGGGCTTTGGTGGCTCGTCGGGCGGTTCTGGCCGCGGCGGTCGTGGCGGTGATGATGACAACAGCTACGGCTCGTCTGGCAACACTGGCTCGAGCGGCTTTGGCGGCAGCTCGGGCAACGACAGCTACGGCTCCGGCAACAAGTCGAGCTCCGGTAGCTACGGTGGCTCGTCGGGCAATGACAGCTACGGCTCGGGCAACGATAACTCGAGCTCTGGCTTCGGTGGCTCGTCGGGTGGTTCTGGCCGCGGCGGCCGCAACGACGACGACAACAGCTTCGGCTCGTCGGGCAACAACAACTCCAGATCGGGCGGCTATGGCGGCTCGTCCGGCAACGACTCCTACGGCTCGGGCAACTCCGGCTCGGGCGGCTCTGGTGGCTTCGGCGGCTCGTCCGGTGGCGACGACAGCTACGGCTCCTCTGGCCGCGGCGGTCGCGGTGGCCGTGATGACGACAACTCTGGCTCTGGCGGCTTTGGTGGCTCGTCTGGCGGCCGTGGTGGCCGTGGCGGCGATGATGACAACAGCTTTGGCGGCTCGGGCGGCCGCGGCGGTGGTGGTGGCGGCTACGGCGGCAACAACGACAACTACTAAACTCATCGAGTGTAGAAGTCGTGTCTTGTGTCGACGGTCGATGCTCCCTTGTCTTCTGAAAGAAAGGGGCGCCGCTCTTGTGAGCTAGGCAAAACACCAGGAAGCACCTGCATTTTCTTATGTTAATTGAATCAATAAGTTAAACAGTCACCAACATATCCGAGTGAACAAAAATGAAACGTGACCATATATATGTATCCGTATTAAATGAAGCTATGAAACGCCATGACAAGGCCGTGGTGGCCAATCCTCCCAGAAGAAACGCAAGAATAAATAGAATAAGCAGGAAGACAAGGAACGCAACAAATAAAAACAGAAGATGTACTTTTCATGTACAAAGAGGTATGAGAAGAGGAGGAAAGTAGAATATGTGGGGGTAGTCGGAGAGAGGTGTGACGAAAGAACCGTTGTTTTAGACGCCAGAGACCAGAAAAGTCGTATTCGAACCAAGGAAATATCGATCAGGTCGCACTTGGGTAAAAGGGCCGCACTAAACATAGGCAATAGCGACGGCAGCACCGACAACGACAAGCGCCGTCGTGGCCGTCACCAGGCCCATTCCGCCGGCGGTTAGTCAACAGACCTTGAGCCCGCAGACCTCGATGCCCTTGCTTTCGACGTGGACAGGGCGGCGACCGACGATGCCACCATGGGTGCCGACACAGAAGTACTGCTGGGCGACGTCGCGGACAAAGGCAGCGTCGGCCTGGCTCCACACGTCCAGCCCCATTCTCGAGACGGCGTCGCTGTTGACGCGCAGAGTGTGTGGCGGTGGGCAGAGGCGGCCACCAGAGCGGGCATTGCGGGCACTGTTGTCGCGGCTGCGATGGGACGACGTGCGACCGCCTCTTCTTCTGAGAAGGAGGGCAGTCGAGGAAGACGAGGCGCCTGACAGGCCACTGCGACGAGCGCCAACCAGACCGTCTTCGTCGGACGACCGGCCAGTTCTCCCGACCACACCATCCTCGCCAGCACCGTTGGCAGCACTGTCGTTGCCGTCTTCGTCGTCGTAGTAGTAACCCTCGTCACCCTCATCATCATAGTATGCATCCTCCTCGTACTCGTCGTCGTCGCTGCTCTCGACAATGTCGGACAGCACGGACAGAATCTGCGTCGTCAGGCGGTGGAAGTAGGTGATAATAGCCAGCTCGATGCGTGCGCGCTCTTCGCCTTCCTCCTCGTTCTCATCACTATCCTCGCCATCGGCCGGTGCCCGCCGTGCTGTCAGGGAAGTGACCGAATCGAGAAGATTGGTCGAGGAAGCAGCGTGCAGATCAGAGGTGGAGAGCGGCCGCGGCGGCACAATGTCGGCCAGCAACTGTGCGTCGTGGATGGTCTCGTCCGTCTCTTCGGACCGGCTCTGCTCGCCGGCGCTGGCCCACCACATAAAGCCGTGGTACGCCAGGGCGGCCCAAGTGACCGGCTCGACAATGGACTCCGTGGCATCGGCCAGACGGGCATCGTTCTTGGCCGTCTGGGATGCCGAAGGGGCCTGGCCTGCCAAACGCTCGAGGCCAGCTACGAGAGCCTTGTACCGCCGGAGATCACGCTGGGTGGCCTTGAGGGGCACGCCCTTGGCAATCTCGACAGTCGGCCAGACTTTTTTGGACTTGTCTTTGCCAGTGGTAGACGAGGATGCCTGTTGTGATGAAGAACGCGAAGCCGGAGATGCCTGGTGCGAGCCTGCTGGTGGCGGCATGGTGACCAAGACGTCCCAGAGCTCGCTCTTCATGGCCAGGATGCTATCTGTTGTGCAGGCAATCCAACCCGGGCCCACGTAAGGCAGTTGGTTGCCCTCAACATTGTTGCCCTCTGCTTCTGCAACTTCCCGTGCCACCCGCTTCGATGCAGCCAGGTCGTCCATCAGGTATGTAATGTCGTTGACGCCGATTGTAAAGAGGGGTCGGATGCGCTGGCGGGACTCGGCCGCAGGTTCGACCAGATCGAGGGCCGAAATGGGGATGTTTGCAAGGACGGAGATGTTGTACACTAGTTTGTTAGTTAAGATCTATGATCCCTCACGTGTAGCTGTACATACCAAAATTGTTGGCCTCCCGTACAGGAGCATGTGTTGAGATTAGAATGCGCTTTCGAAGCAGAGCCGCACGGTAGATGGGGAAGATGAGAGGACCAAATGTGTCGAGCAGCGTCGTCAAGCTCCAGGCAGGATGATGTGGTGACAGTTGGTGGCCAGGCGGTAGTAGGAGAGCAGTACCATCCGAGGCCGACCGGTTGCGGGTATGTCGTGATGCTGATGCTGGCGTTGCTATCGTCGGCTGTGATCGGTAGCCCATTGGTGGCGGGACAGGCACGGAGGGCGATCCCAGCGGGGAGTCCGTAATCTGGAGAAGCGGGCGGTCGTCCGCCACCGGCGACGTCGAGGCATTGCTTGTCGCGCCATTGTTCTGCCAATACGCCTCGAGCAGAGGCACCTTGGTGCTGTCGGCGGCCAGCTGCCGCGCCATGTCCATCAATTCTGCGGCATGACGCCATGCACGTCCGAGTCGGCCATAGCTCCGTGGCACCAGTACGCCAACGGCAATCATGCGTGCATTCCGCGCGCCCGCTTCTTCGGTAGGGAGGTTGACGAAGGCGCTGAGGCCCGCGTAGCCCGTGCTATCGGAGGGTGTACTCGACGAAGAGCCATTGTCGTTGCTGTTGTTGCTGCTGCTCGTTTCTTCGTGGACAAAGTAGATGAGATCCTCCGACACGGCGTGCAGGCCAGACGGAAGACTCTTGTACTCGACTGCACCACTAAGATCAAGCCCAGGCGTTGCCTGCTTCCAGACAATTGTGTAGCCGGCCTTGACGTCGAATTCGATCAGGAAGAGAGCCGCAATTGGAGGACGGTCGGGGAGGACGCCGGCGGGCGTTATCGGGGCCGGCACGGTGGTCTCGCGCAGCGGTGTCGTTGGTTCGGCCATATTGAGGGTATCGTGACGTCAAAGTAGTCTATGTCGACTCTGACTCAATTTCCGTTCGTCGGATCGCTCAATCAAGCCTCAAGATACCTTGATGGCCGTGTTGCTTTTGTTATCGCGATCGATACTATATCCCTTGAAGGAATCTCTCGTATTAGGCGATGTCTGCCTGGCGCAGAATCTAAGAGCAAAATTGCCGGATGGAACCAATTCTCATAGTGTGGGATAAGATGGCCGTCAAGTCGTGATTATTGTTGTCGTGAACAGAGAGCTTTGGAGCAATTGGAGTGGAATCACGACATGTTTCCGTCCCTGTTTCTGGTAACTGCCAGTGTTTGGGGTAGCTGCGCCTTGTCGGCTGAAGGCTGCAGGTTACAGGTGCAAAAAGCTACAGTGTGCATAGTCTTGCAAGGCCCAGTTTGGCACTCTCGCACTGTTACTGCCTAGCGCCAATAAAGGGTCGCGCCTGCCTTGCACTGCCAGACAAGGCCAGGCCAGGCCCAGTTCCTCGGCTTGCGAACAGTGGACCAAGCCGTCAGCCAATCAGAGCGTCAGGCTGCAGACATATGTCCCCCACGAGATTTGAAGCTCTTGCCTTTCTGCCACCAATTGTACGTCGCACTGACGTAAACTGCACAGCTGTCACAAGTAATCGTTTTAATGTTAAAATTAAACTTTCGGCGTCTTTTATTTTCTTCGATTTTTCTGTCGTTTTATTTAGTCCAAAATTTATTTCATCTCCAAACAGCATCGTTCGTTATTCTCAACGTCCACCGCCTTCACAAGCTTCTAAATCGTTCCTTCCCCATTTGGCGGCCCCACCATCCCAACAAAACGTCAGGCGAACCCAAAAATTCCCCATTAAAACGATAAAATTTTAGTGAAATTTAAATAGTTAATCCGTCCAAGTCGGTGCTAAAAGGTTCCCAAAGCCCGCCACTACGACACTTGCCTTTAACGACTTCCCTTCGCGGAACCGCTTCTTTCTCTCTCAACTTTGTCTTCACTCTTCTCACGACTTTTCTCACAACACCGACTCTCCCCCTCTCGAGCCTCGAGCCATCCCCTTGTTGTCGCGCGCCAACGACAAACAGGTCCGACAAGCCTCCTCCTCGTCTCTCGTCTCTCCTCTCTCGTCTCTTCCTCCCCACGTTCCGCCAGAGTCGCATTTCGACCCTAGCCTGGCAAATACAGAGAAAAGTCCCGCCATTTGCGATTTAATATTTAAACTTGTGCCGCTGTTGGGGTACCAGAAAAAGGACCAACGCTCTGTGGCTGGTTTTGGACTGGACTCCAAATTTCTTGTGTGCGCATGTGGTAGTCGATCACAAGCCAGAAACTCGAAAAATCTAACAGCCTGAAGCGGTCAGGTGGTGAAACCAAGTTCACACCTCCACGGGAGTAACCACATTCTCGACATTTCGACATTTCGACATCTCGACGTCACAACTCTCTGACCGCCGCCTGCCGGTCTTCCTCACAATGGTCGCCATCTTGTCTGCCGTCGCTTCGGCCCTCACTTGGTTCCTGGTCCGCTATTTCGGCGTCGTCGTCATGTTTTACCTGCTGAGCTACGTCAGCCCACTCGCCGGCTTTGCGGCGCGCGTTTTGGCCACGTGGATCGCCCTCGTCTTCTGCGCCCTCTACGGCGTCTTTGCGTCGATCGTCCTGCGCCTGTCGGGCGGCGACCGCTGGCAGTTCGCCCAGTGGGCCACCGGCCGCGCCTTCAAGTTCACCATGGCGCTGCTGACGGGCATCACGTTCGAGGTCGAGGACCCCCACAACTACTTGGGCACGACCCGCCCGGCTGTCTTTGTCGGCAACCACCAGACCGCTTTGGATGTTCTGATGCTGGGCTGCATGTTCCCCCAATACTGTAGCGTCACCGCCAAGCGCCAGCTCCGCAACTACCCGTTCCTGGGCTGGTTCATGCGTCTCAGTGGCACCATTTTCATCGACCGCGCCAACAGCAAGGACGCCCGCTCCGCTATGCGCGGCGCCGCCGACGCCATCCTGTCCCAGCGCCAGAGCGTCTACATGTTCCCCGAGGGCACGCGCAGCTACGCCCAGGAGCCCATGATGCTGCCCTTCAAAAAGGGCGCTTTCCACTTGGCCGTCCAGGCCGGCGTGCCCATCGTGCCCGTCGTCGTCGCCAACTACTCCCACCTCTACTCCACCGGCAAGCTCCGCTTCCTGCCGGGCAAGATCCCAATCAAGGGTAGGCCTCTTCCTCTGCATTTTCCGTGCAATGTTTCTCCCACTAAACTTTCTAGTCCTCGCACCTATTCCCACAACCGGCCTTACCGCTGACGACGTCACTGCGCTGACCGAGCGCGTGCGCAACGCCATGGTCGAGGAGATTGGTCCTTTGACCGCTCAGGGCCGCGCTGCCGCTCTGGCCGCCGCCGTCAAGTCTGGCAAAGCCGCACCCATCGCTGTCCCGGCGTCAACGTCCGCACAAAACGACAAGGCCACCTCCACCGGCGTCTCATTATAGCACGACCGTGCCGACATGACAATTACAAAACTGGCGGCTATATGACCTTTCTAGACATCACCCGCCGACCGTCGGCCGGGACAAATGCACGTCCATCTCCGAATGTGCATTTACTGGGCGCCGTACATATGGTCCTTACGGCAATGAGCAATCTGAACGAACGCCCTTACACCTGGGCTTACGGCACACAAATGTGCCTCTGTTACAAGAGTGCACCGATAAAATGATTTATGTTTTGATTTTTCTGTTGATATTCTTCCTGTTTCTCGATTTTGGCTTTTGATATCGATACTTCTTTGGCCTGTTTATTTACTTTTATTTATATCCTTCTACACCCAACTGTCTATTTGACTTCTTATCCTTTGCGTCATCATCCCTTCTCGGGCATTCATACTACGGAGTCTTACCATGGTCTGCATTATGTGGGTGCGGGTCGAGATCTACCCAAGATAATAGAGGGCTTCTGAATGATACATAGACCATCCATATCTCGTTAATATTGTCTGTTTTATTGCCAAGATATTCACAAGACGCTTTTCTCATTTTTAGAAAAGTTAGTGATTTTCTTCAGTATTAGTTTTTTTTAAATTTTTTTTTCTATGTTGTAAAAGAATTTTGTTTACGGTCGCGTCGCTTAAGGTATTTTTCTTTCGGTTTTCTTTTCATATTTCTTTTGGGGCTTTAATTTTTTTTTAAAAAAAAAAAATTAAAAAAGACGAAGAAAGATCGTAAACAACAACTATCATCACGTGTCACAGAGTTTGCAACAGTACCTAATCAATTCCAGTGAATCAAAGTATGATTTGATTCTATATTAAACATTACGTCCCTCAAAAGGGCCTGCGTATACCCATATATTCCTATCCTAAAACACCAAGAAAAGAAAAGAAAAAGAAAAAACCCACCCCACCAGTACCGTCAACCGGGACCAAACGAATATCGTGGTCATCCCAACACCTCGTCTTACGCACCTGGAAAACCCCGTCTGACGAACAGGGCGGTTTGAAAGACCCAGACACCATGATTATTGGCGTTGCTGCGAGGGATCTGCATAAAAAAAACCCGGCAGGCGGGAGGGGAAAAAAAAGCGATCTGGGGACACTTGCCGTGGGCTGGGTGTAAATACCGAAGAAAATTATCAACTTGCGAAAAAGCAGGCAGGAAAGAGCAACGAAAAGGAAAATCAGTAAACCCAGAAATGAGACCCAGAAGCAGACCCAGAAGAAAACAAAACCAGAAAGCAGACCCAAAAAACAGACACAAAAAACCAGAAGCAACGCTAACCACCCCATGTGGAAGTATGGGTCTGTGGCAAGAGTAGTGAACGCAGACAAGAAATTCCAGAAAGAAAGAACAGGGCCCATTGGAACTCCAATGGTCGCGGCACCAAAGCAGGACGTGTGGAAACGTCAACGCCAAAAACTCCAAAAACGCCAGAACGCCAGAACGCCAGAACGCCTACGCCGGAACGCCAACTCCGAAAGGACAGGACAGGACAGGACAAAACAAACAAGATGCATACATGATAGAACGTTGAACCCTCTCAGACGAGCTGGAAAGGGGATCAATACAGGAAGTAGTAGCGAAACGAAAAAAAAATCCGAGGCAAAATGCCAACTCCGAAAGAAAGGAAGAAAAAACAAACCAAAAAAAAACAAGATGCATACATGATAGATAGGATGAACCCCAGCAGTTGAGCTGACAAGGGGATCAATACAGGAGGTAGTAGCAAAATTCAAGAAAACCAAAGCAAAAAGGAGGAGCGGTAAGCAGTAGCAAAATGCAACGAAACCAGCACGGAAACCAGAAGCAACAATCAGTCTCAGAAAGCAAAAGAAATCAACGCAGGAAGCAGGAAATCAGGTGCATACATGAAAAAAAAGGATGAACCCTCGCAGAAGAGCTGACAATGGGATCAATACATGAATGAAAAGCAAAACTCCAAGAAGCAGTAGCAAAGTGCAGATATCCCTAACGAAGACATCAACGAAGACACCGACAAAGATTACCGGGCAAGTGGAAGAAAGATTAGCAAAGGGCTCAAAGCAGCAAAAAAAAAAAGGAACATGGAAATCAAGAGCAGTAAACAGTAGCAGAAGCACAGAATTCGCAGAAGGAAAAAAAAAACGATTGAAAAACTCGAGAAACTTCAAAAAAAAAAAAAAAAAATATCAAACGAGAAAAAACAAATCCCACAGAAGCAAAAAGTCTAGCACTGTCAGTGCAATTTAGAGACAAGCGCTTGACTGTTGTTTCTGCCCACCCACCCCCGTAAACCCACTCACTCACTCATATAAAGAGAGAGAGAGAGGGAGCATTTACAGAGAGAAGAGGGCACCAGCCACGCCGGCCACGATAGCGGCAATACCGACGGTCTTGGCCGAGGCGCCGCTGGTGGGGACGGTGGCGGGACCGCTGGGAGGAGCAGGGCTGGTGGCGTTGCCGCCATGGACGCTGGGCGACTCGGGCGACTCGGGCGATTCGGGCGAGCTAGGCGACTCGGGCTGGCCGGGCTGCTCGGGCTGGCTGGGCGACTCGGGCTGGCCGGGCTGACCATGCTGGCTGGGCTGACCAGGCTGGCTGGGGACGTTGGAGACCTGGGGCGAGATAGGTGACTCCGGCTGGCCAGGCTGGCCGGGCTGACCAGGCTGGCTGGGGACATTGGAACCCTGGGGCTGACCGGGCTGGCCGGGCTGACCAGGCTTGCCGGGATGGCCAGGAATGGTGGCGTTGCCGCTGGGCTGACCGGGCTGGCCGGGCTGACCAGTCTTGCCGGGAGGGCAAGGAGTGGTGACGTTGCCGCTGGGCTGACCAGGCTTGGCGGGCTGACCAGGCTTGGCGGGCTGACTAGGCTTGCCGGGATGGCTAGGCTTGCTGGGATGGCTAGGCTTGCCGGGATGGCCAGGAGTGGTGGCGTTGCCGCTGGGCTGACCGGGCTTGCTGGGATGGCTAGGCTTGCCGGGATGGCTAGGAGTGGTGCCGGTGCCGCTGGGAGAGCCGGGATGACTAGGCTTGCCGGGATGGCTAGGCTTGCCGGGATGGCTAGAAGTGGTGCCGGGATGGCTAGGAGTGGTGCCGTTGCCGCTGGGATGAACCGGGGTCGTGGTGGGCTTCTCCGGGGTAGTGGTGGGCTTCTTCGGGGTAGTGGTGGGCTTCTCCGTGGTAGGCGGGCACTCCGTGGTGACCGTGTAGGTCGAGGTGGAGTGGCTATGTAGGGGATGAATAATCAGCACATGAAATTCAAAAGAATCAAACGACCAAAACGGGAAAGAAAAAAAAATCAAACACAATTGTATCGAGGGCTAGAAAATCAAAATGGAGAGAATAATGGAATAATCACGAAATCAACAACTACAGGGAATACTCACGTGGTGACGGGGACGCTGCTGCCCGAGCAAGAGCTCCAGGTGGTGACAGGGCAGATCGTGGTCGTCACATAGGTGGTGGTCGTGTTGGTGACCGGGGGAGGGGGCACGACCGTGGTCGGCGGGGGATGGGGAGGCTTGGGAGTGGTGGTAGGAGGAGGATGGGGAGGAGTTGTGGAAGTGGTGCAGTCCGAGCTCCACTTGTCCGGGGGCGCCGAAGACTCAGGACCCCAGCCACCCTCGCTGGAGGGGGCCGGAGCCGAAGACTCGGGCTGCCAGTTGCCCCGGCGAGCAGCAAACGCCGTGCTGACCAGAGCGGTCAGGATCAACGTGGAACGCATAGTGATGATGCCTCGAGAGATGATACCAAACAGAGAGAAAAAGGGGAGACTGCAGGTGAAGAAGAAAGAGAGAAAAAAAAAAAAAAAAGAGAGAGAAAGGAGAGGGAGGGAGGGAGGAGGGGAGAACAAGATGGACGAGGGGGATCCTGAGAATTCTTATGGTCTCCTCGGTGCTTACGTGGATCTGGCCTCAGGCGAACACTGGCAAAGCTTTCCTATTCACATCCTTTTGCCCAGGACCATCTTCGTCATATCCCAGTTAGGGCGGATCAGACTACGGTAGCGGAGATGCTGGTTTCTCCTAATTTTTCTTGGATGTCTACAGAGCTGTTCTGCCCATATTTACAATACCTGAAATACAGCCGATGGTGAAGGTCCGGAAAGTGAAGGAATAGGCTGGAGGGGCCTGGAACGACCTCGACAATAACTCGGGACATGGCCTATGGCAGCAGTATCAGTTAGAAATGTATGATGGAAGAGCGGGGTTGGTCTGAGACCAAGAAATCTATTGGTAACTACAAATAAGGAGAAGTAAATATTTCCACTGCAAGATGCAATGTTTACTGTCGATGGTACGTGGAGCTATGGAGCTATCCGTTTACTGAATGGAGCGGCGGAAATCCCTTACGTAGGGGGCAGAAGATTTCCTTTTGCTAGTTTGGCGAGGAGAAAAGAGGGATGAATATGTTGGTTCTTCTTATGTATGCTCTGTAAAGTTCTGAGTTATAGGGTCAAAATCTCCTGAAGCCAACGGTTTGCAGCCATAAATCGGTGCCTTGGTGCCTGGGCGGTCGGATGCACGGAGTCCCGGCTTGGGGATGACAGAGCCAATCACTATCTACAACACAAGTATGAAAACTCTGAACACACTATCACGAACTATATTGATATCGAGGGGTATGTAGCTGATGTTGTATACGCTATTGGCCAAGATTTAGTACGGTGGCAACAGCTACCAGCGTTATTCCTATGGTGGAAGGACTCATGGAAGGATCTCAGGCACGACGCGCAAGCCCGGACATTTACCACCAAAATATCCTGTAAAAAGTGCCATTTAGAATTTTGTGCCTCCTTTGGACTCCTGTAGAATAAGTACCCGAAATGACAAGCTCCCAAAATGATTGGTAGAAGGTCATTGCTTGTGCACAGTGTCGTGGCAAAATGTTGCTAGTACGCACCGTTGGGGACCGGGTGTACACAAAAGCTCACTAACGCAACGGCCCACTCTCATCCGATTTCATGTTCTCCACTAGCTTAAATCGACTGCACAGTACAAGAGAGCATGACCATTTTTTCTAGAATAGTCGTGGCCGGCAATTTGATTGTTTTCTTTCCCCTTTTCTTTCAACCTCAACCCTCGTGATCTTCTCTTTCCATTTCTCGCCTAACAACTGATCTTCAGAACGAAACAAATTACCGAAATTTTGATAGCGCAGCGTTTTACGTCGAGGTTTGAATTAAACACCAGGAGAGCGAAAGATGAAAAGAAGAAAAAGAAAGGGAGGGAGAAGAATTTGGCGCAATACACTGAGGAAACTGGAAAGTTGGAAAATTCTTTATACGGACGATCCGAAACTACGAGATTTGAAGACCAGCGGAACAAGAATTTCAAAATTGTAAGTGTGTTCTCCCTGCCATGGTAAGAGCTTCAAGTAACTTCTACCGCAAGAGCAATAGTAAGGGCCAGCCATCTCGCAGTGGGCCGCGGGAGGTTCTTCTGATGTCGATGTGGCCGATGGCTCCTTTCCAGTAGACAAAACCCGCAAAAAGCCGCTTCTGTACTCTTAATACAGGCCAGCACGAGGTACATGTGTGCTGGATATTTCGGGAAAATATCTTCACCCCATTGTCGGCCTCGCCGTAAGTAGGTATCAGGGAATCGACAGTGCCACGCGTACAGCATCACGAGTATTGCCATTGGCGATGTTGTCGACAGCTGCATCCGCCCCCAAACTAAACTTCTCGACCAATTATTTGCCACCAACTGTAAATTCTTCAACACTATCTGGCGTTATAGCTGCTCCTATTTTCTTGTCTCTCGCTAAATAAACGATCCCGTCGATGGCAGCCGACTACCAGAAGCTGGAATGTTCTCATCAAACGCTTGTTGTTACCTCGAGATGTGCCCTTACTGACAGCTGGGAGCAGAGAAAATTGTCAACGGACGCAACGTTCAACTTTGCAAAGGAGAACTGGCCTCTGAACCGGGGAATTAATGACCGAAGTTGGCATCCAAGCACTTGTCCATCAAGATGCCAGGCTGCAAAGGCGGATTACTTTGTAAGGGATGGGGACTTTTGGCTTCAGAAAATAGATATTCAGATCGAAACGATCTAGCTTGTATCTTCCGTGTCGACCATGTCTTCTATGTCATACCCAAGACGAAACAGGGAAGATGGCAAGCACCGGCGTGGACAAGTGAACGCCGGTCCTTATCACGTAAGGGTGCAGTGATAAAAATAGCCACACCGAGACTTTTGTCAGCAGGAGTGGTTTTTTCCCATGACGCTTCACCTTCCGCGGGTTCCAGGACCAAGGTACCTCCAGGTACCTGCTCCAGGTACATGGTCCAGATCTGGGCTTCAGTTACGAGCTTCAATCTCAGCTTCAGCTCCAAGGTCCAGGCCCAGGCACTGGACCCAGGCACCAGGCCCAGGGCAGCTTGGACCGAAGCCGGGCGGTGGGTTGGTCTCTCAGAAACGAATGATAGGGATAATCGTCTTTAATCCGTGCTCGTATATTCTACCGTCTATGGTACGATATTAGTGACTAGCTGCAAGGAGACCAAGCTGGGCATCTTCTATTTTGGTAAAATGGCACTCCCTTCCTGCGGCAGGAATGATAGAAACGTGAGTGATTGGGAGTGATGGCGAGTGATCGAGCAGCGAAGCAGGTCCTTTTGCAATTCATTTTCACCATCCTTTCCTCTTTTGTTCAAGAAGATCTCCAATACTAATAATAGGCCGCAAGCCTGTGTTGGATTTGAACTATGATACGATGTGGTGTAAGCGTGAACAGAATATTCCCTCGTTTTTCTCCTTTCTACCCTCCTCGTCGTCTTCCTGACTTGCCCCATCTTCAGTGCGCCATTCCCTTGGCAATGTTCTCCTCGACGAGCTCCCAGTAAGCGACACGGCTACGAGCACGCAGGCGCTTGCCGTAAACGAGCATAAGGACAAACACGGCACTCGCGGCGAGGCCGATCATGGACGCAGAGATGAAGCAGTTTTGCAGGCCCAGATTGTCGAGCCAGGGCGTGATGCCGTACCCAATGGCGAAGCTCATGGTGTTGCGGATGATGATGACCGTGGCAATGCCGACGGCGCTCATCTCCTTGTAGCTGTCGATCAGATAGTTGACGCTGAGGGTGATGCCGCAGGTGTTTGCAAACGTGAGCATGCCCATGGCCCAGATGAGGCCGAACCAGTGGATCTCGTGGGCGGCGCCGACGCCCCACAGAATTAGAGAGACGGGGATGATGATGGTGGTGACGCCAAAGAGCCAGAGGCGCTGCTCAGGTTCCATGACACCGCCGTTGCGGCGAGCAAGGCGAATGGTCAGCCAGTCACTAAAGCGTCCAGTGAAGGCAGCACCAACGACTGTGCCAACAATAGGTGCAACATAGCTGACGCCGACCATGGCGGCACTGAAGTTGTAGGGAGCGCCGCCCAGAATCAAAGAAGCTGTTGCATTCATGACGGTGAACCAGATGAGGTACGAGCCGTACGAGAAGCCAGCGTAAAAGACGACGGGCCACGACAAGAAGAAGACCATCTGCTTGATGCGGTGGAAGAAGCGGTTGGGGCGAGGCTTGTCGCGGAGAGACAGTTTCTGCCAGAACGTCTTGACCTTTATTGACTGTGAAAGAGTATGACCGGGAGCAGAGCCCACATCAGAAGCTGAACCGGCTGCGTGTGCATCGCCTTTGATGATATCGCCTTTCTCGCCGTCGGCCTTTTCCACATCATCCTCTCCGTTGGCAACAACACCAGCCCCCGCTGTCGGGTCCTCCACAACACCGACCGTGGCACGGTCGTAGTTGGTCTCCTCCATGAAGAAGAACAGGAAAATTGAAGCCACGCCCAAAAAGATGGAGAACCAGTAAAACACCCACTGGTAGCCCTGGCCGTCATTTATGAAGCCGCAGACCACAGGTGACAAGTAGCTGCTAACACCCAGGCACAGCGCATAGATACCCATGTAGGTGCCGCGCTCATGGGCAAAGTAGACGTCCGTCACTGAGATCTCGGGTAGGGCCTCGATCGGTGAAGCAAAGAAGCCCGCAAGGACGTTCTTGGCCACCCACTGCCCGTTGCTTGAAGCATACGGACTCCACATCACGAGAGCGACGGTGCCGAGCGAAGACAGCAGGTAAACGGGCCGCTTGCCAAACTGGAGGGCGAACGGCTGCCAGAACAGCAGGCCCCAGCCGCAGAGCAAAAAGAAGTAGCCGGTGCCCGAGTTGAGGTCGGCCACAGACAGGCCGGTAGCTTCCGAGAGCGGGACCAACACAGAGTAGACGACGGAGCTGGCCATGCCGACAAAGAGGACATAGACGGCTAGACAGATGGTGGACATCATCTTACGCCGAGGCGTCCAGTTGAGCGGATCGTTGGGGTCGTTGGAGGGTGTCGGGATGAGGACAATGTCGTCCTGGTTGCCCTTGCCCTTGGCATGGCGGGCGGCGACATTGTGGTGAATGTCGACCAGATAGACGGTGCCGGGAATGGCGTCTTTGTCAATCATTGTGTCGGTAGTGACAGCTGACAATTGTTGATATGTTCAGGAGAATTGTGTTGTGGCGAGAACATCAACAGAAATCAAATTCACTGACGACGACGATCACTGGGCTGGATGCACTTTATATCGGGTTGACTCCCCGAGGTGATTTGGAGAAAGTGCATAAATGTGAGTACATCCCAACTTGAGTGTGTTGATAAGCTCACGAGACCCGTGCTTTGGGTATCTCCAATCCGGGATGCACGTCGTCGTTCCGTGTCTAGACTACCATTACCAAACATTGGAAATGTTATCTAGAAGGAAGCACCTGGCTGCAAGGTTTAATCCCAATGTTGAAAGAGGTTGCAAACGTCGCAAAGTGTGGTCATTGGCTCAATCGCCAGAACACCACAGACAAAGACCAGGGGAACATGGTCGACAGGGTACTCCGCACTCCGGCATTTTGCGCCGAAGTGTGGTAGACGTCGAGAATGGGCAATCGCAGCCGGGACTTGGGCATGGTCGATACCTTATCCCATTGCGGAGACATTGCAAAGGAGTGAGATGCTAAAGATACGAAAGCCGGGCCAAAAGTCGATGTTGAAGTAAAAAGGGGATGAAAACAGTGGAGAACAGACGGCGCAAAGTGTGGCCATTGGTCAGGTTGAACAGATTCGAGCAATCGGAGGTGGGTCCGATGTCGACAGGATGTGGAGAACAGCCACTGACACCACTGATTCTTAGCGCATTCGACTATCGTGCATCGCCCTGAATCAGGCCTGGAACGCCGCTTCCGCCCAGTAACATCGTCAGGCCGTCAGGTCGATCTTGGCTATCTTGTTCGTCCTTTGTCGTGGCGTCCCAAATTGTTTCGAGAGCTCGTTTCGTCTTGATAAAGGCGACAGAGTACATGGTCTCCGCCATGGTCTCCAAAGTGGCGCGCACAATGGCGATTTGAGCCTTGTCGACAACGGCGCTGCCCACAACCAGCAGCGGCCAGAAGTCGGTGCGTTCGAGGGCTGTCCGTTCTCGATTTTGGGGGTCTTTAGATATGATCAAGGCAGTGGCCTGCTTAACGAGATTCTGAACGTCGCAGTCAGTTGTAGAGATATCGGCATGAAGCAACTTGAGGATAAGTAGCTTTAGTGATAGGACAAAAAGACGAGTACGTTGTCGATATTGCGGTGATGTCTGAGAAGCAGGTCGTTTCTCTTCTTTGGCTGCCCATTCTTCGAGATCCTTGCTCAAACAGCGCACAAGGGCTGCATCCTGTTCATTGTCAATGGGCGGGCCACGATGGCTCACAAGAGCCAGGTCTGACAGAAAACGATACAGTTGCCAGGGCACACCTAGGACGGGAGAGTTTTCGGCATCCGAGGCGTCCGGAAACGGTCGGAGGTCGAGATAAGGTTGCAAAGTGTCCCACAGCTCCGCTACCGGCATCGTGGTGATGGGAATCGGGTTGCCATGGAACATGCTCCAGTTGACAGTGTGATAAACAAACGCCTCGGCGGCGATTCGTGCAATGACCTTGTCGGACGTGGAGGCCAATTGTGTAAGTGAGGCACCGTCGCCTTTCAGCTTTAGTTTCAATATCTGAGCCGCGCCTTGGATGTGGAGAAGGACTGGCGTCGTATCGGGCGTGGCATCCGAGTTCCATGTCTAAGTTGTCAGCCTTGTCCTCAGGTGTGGGATATCAGTGTCGGCTGTACTTACCTCAAACAGATTGAGATGCAAAACGTTGAAGAGTAGCCAATCCTCGGTGCCCCGCACAGTCTTGCCCTCGATAATGTTTCGCGTTCGCGTCACGGCCTGCGCGTAGTAGGCCAGAGCCAGGGGTCGGTAGGCTGGGAAGCGGCGGGACAGGTCGAGTGATGCGCACGCGAGCAATGGCTCCACCATGAACTGCAGCTTGGGCAGGATGGACGACTGCAGGAAGAGCCGCTCATAATCTGGATGGGCATGGCGATCCAGAAGAAGAGAGCAGAGCCGCGACGTGTAATGGTTGATCAGGCCTTGGTCGATATCGGGGGAGAGCTCGGCGACGAGTTTGAGAGGTGGAGGTGAATCTTGTCTCCGCGGTCTAATGGGCACCGGTGCCGGTCGTTGTATTACAGGCAATGCTGTTGATTCTTGCACCGGTGGTTGGCGTCGTTGTGTATGGCCGCCATTGCTGACATTCCCTGGTTTCGGTGGCCCCTGAGGATACGCGCATGAGAGATGCCGTTTGGCACATGCCAGACACGTGGGATAATGCTCATCGCACTTGCGTCGGCGGGTCCTGCCTGTTTTGCGAGTGAAACAACTTTGTGAGCAAGAGCGATCCAGACCTCTTTCCTGTTCGACACCCAAATCTCGCAACAGAAGAAACGATGGAGGGGAGACCCACAGTTGTGACATCCTGTCTTCGTCCGCAGAGTAGGAGGTGGCCGGCGTTCCCTCTTTCTTATTCTGGTTGTTTTGGCAGTTTGAGCCGAATCTGCCGTTTCTCCCGTTTCTCCCGTTTCCGCCATTTTGTGATCCCGTCTTCAACTTCCAGCGATCCAATCGTATCCAATTCCTCAATTCTTGTTGTTTTGCCAATCTTCTTTTTATCGGGCGACAAATGCCGGCAATCATGTGTGTATGCAAGCGGAGACTCTGGGGAAGGGGCCCGAAGGAAAAGGTCGTTCGTATTTATAACTAACTACCAGCAGCCAATGAGCACAATTTCCCCCCTTCTCTGACAGGTTTGGAGCTTTCGCACTCCATCGGACCTTGTCAACGCACCTTGGCACCGAAGCTATCTCTCGGCGACTAGTCCACCTGGCGCGACGGCGTTATCTTCCAAGCCCGGCTTTCCTTTATTTGCGGGGAAGCTTACCCTGTCCCGACTTACATGTGTCGACCAGCATCATAATGCATCAAGAAGTGGGTGGACACAACACCCCGAAGTCGAAACGGCGAATGAGCGCGGTTTCCGCGTCGAGTGGGATTGCATTTATGTGCAACCAAAAACTGCAAGAATACGATAGCTTCCATTATCGTCTTGCATCCGAATTAGAAATTCGCCTGGCGTCATCGTGGGATTGCAAACAAGAGATAGAGTATATTAGAGGATTGTCCTCCATTTGTTATCTCTGCCGAGAAAACAATACCCTGCGCATTTTGCATCGCTGTCCATCCTGCAAATACAATCAAACCACCACTATCCGAATCACTCTCTTTGACTCTCACAATGTCCACCTCCGACTGGAAGGCCATTGGCGCCAAGAAACGGCAATCCGTACAAGACAAGATCCCCCAGGAGTGGCGTCTGCCCGCTGAGACTCTGGCCAAGGCTACCGAGACATCGGACCTCGATGTCACCGGCATTCCGCGCGAGTGCGGCATTCTGACCGCCGACGAGGTCGCCATTACCGAGAATTATGATGCCACCGCACTTGTCGAAAAGATGGCGGCCGGCGAGTACACGTCACTGGCTGTGACGACGGCATTTTGCAAGCGGGCAGCCATTGCCCAACAGCTCACGAGCTGTTGCACAGAACTGTTCTTCGACGAGGCCTTGGAGCGGGCCAAGTACCTGGACGAATACCTCGCCAAGGAGAAGAAACCCATGGGCCCGCTTCACGGCCTGCCCATCAGCATCAAGGACTCGTTCAACTACATTGGCCAGGAGACGACACTGGGATTCGTGTCGTTTGTCGGGAAAAAGATCGCCACAGATCACAGCGCACTCGTCAAAATGCTGCTTGAGCTGGGTGCTGTCCTCTATGTCAAGACCAACATCCCCCAGACACTGATGACGGCTGACTCGGAGAACCACGTGTTTGGCCGCTCTCTCAACCCGCACAAGTTGACATTGAATGCCGGCGGCTCAAGTGGCGGTGAGGGTGCTATTGTCGGCCTCCGTGCATCCATTCTGGGCGTCGGCACAGATATTGGTGGCTCGATCCGTATCCCTGCACTGTGCAACGGCACATTTGGTCTCCGTCCCTCGGCGAGCCGTGTTCCGTACGGCGGACAGGGCTCGCCAGGCCGTGCGGGATCACCTGGCATCCTGGCTGCCGCTGGCCCGCTTACCACATCTTTCCGTGATGTTCGTCTCTTTATGGAGGCCGTCATCAACCGCCAGCCCTGGCAGTTTGACTACTCTGTTCTGCACGCACCGTGGCGCTCCGCGGCAACAAAGAAGGAGACGCTCAAGATTGGCCTGCTGCCAGCGGATCCGTCATTCCCGATCCACCCACCCATGCAGCGCGCTCTACAGTCGGCTGTTGACAAGCTCAAGGCTGCGGGCCACACCATTGTGCCCCTCGGCTACGTTCCCAGCGTCGCCGTCGCCAACCGCCAGATTGCCGACTACTACTCGGTCGACCCAGAGGTCACTCCATTCAAGAACATTGCGGCCAGCGGCGAACCCAAGATCAAATCTGTGGCCGAGTCGCCATTTGTCTCACAACGTGTTGGCCGCTTGGACATGCACGACTTGTTTGTGCTAAATGCGAACCGCGCCCAGGTCATGGCCGAGTGGCACAATATCTGGGTGACGACGGGCATCGATGTAGTCCTGGGCCCCGGCGCCGAGACGACAGCCATGCCGCACGACACCTTTGGCAACACGCCATACACGACCTACTACAACTACTTGGATGTGAGTTGACTGAAGTAACGGTATGATTGAGCTGGACGCCACTAACACATCTAGTACCCCGCCATCACCATTCCGTACCTCAAGGCCGACAAGAATATTGATGTCGGCGAGGGATTCATCTCCTACAAGAAGTGTAAGTTGACTCTTCATCCAGATTTACACTTCTCCCGACTGACCTTAAATAGACAACGCTGAGAATGTACATGGCGCGCCGACGGGCATCCAGGTCGCCGCCCGCACACTCTTTGACGAGGAGCTTCTCGACGCCGCCGAGATTATTTCCAAGGTACTCCACGAGTAGAGGGAGCGGCTACATAATGTATGACAGCGACGAAGTCCTCCACGTACGGCCATAGATACTGGAATGCACGGGATCCCGTCCGCTCTCCCCAAGTTAAGCCAGTGATCGGCGGATTAATAGTTGGGTCGGCGACGACCAGCGAATACCCGCTGCTGTACGTTATTTTTATTTTTTTACTCTTTCATTTGTGCTTTTCACTTTTTATTTAAAGAAGGATAAAACGTGCAGTTGGGCGACTTAGTAAAGAGAGGCCATTTTCTGTAACGGGCCAAGGGCCCAGTGTGGCTAGGGACAAGCCCAAAGCCAAGGATGTGGCTCGTGGAGCCACATACGAATGCAGACTAGCTCAGGGCTACTCGGGGGCATGTCTTCGACGAGAGAGCGAAGCTCTCTCTCTCGTCTGTCTTCCTTTGTTTCCTCGGTATCTTTATTATTTCGTTGAATAGAACGCATTACTTGCGATATAGCCTTGCGTTTGCGACTCTGTGAGACACTTCTACTTAGTCCATTACATTTTTTATGGCTTCGAGCACGAAAAGGATATCCTTTTCGGTATATTCGCACATTTTCTATTAAATAAGGTATTAGAAAATCTGGTGATTGTAGGATGTTTTTGAATTACTTACGTTTTTTTTTTTTTAAGTTTCTTGCCTTTTTTGATTATTGAAGAAAGAAAAAGTATCCCAAATGAGGGGGTGTCCCAAATCTAGGGGGTCCCTTTACGACTACGAAAGTAACAAGTCTCTGTAGAACCGCGTAATACTCGCAGGCTGGTGCAAATCATCAAAGCAAAGAAAATCAGGCACGAACCTCTATTGGCATTGTCCCATGGCCTTCCCAACGGCCCTTTTACTTGGGTGGCTGGCCGTCCGGTGCGATGCAGCCTCGGAACATACTTCCACCAGTCCTGCAACTTCTTGTCGCCAATCGTCTCGTTCAAGGTGTACAACACCTCGCTCGACTCGAAATACGGTGGATAAAATGCCACTCGTTTCTCAGTCAATGATCCCAGTCACTACGTACTCTCCCCGGATTCCGCAGGGGTCTTTGTCGACCACAATAATGTTGCCGAGATAGACGTCGCCGTGCGTGAGAACAGCTACTTCCGAGGGATTGGGTTTGTGTAAGAAGCTTTTTAGAAACTCCGCATACCCGGGCTGCGACGCCCTCGCCTTTGACGCCACCGAGGCACCCGCCGCACGGTAGCTTGATATCACGCAGCCTCATAAAGAGCCGGTCCAGTTGTTACTGGATTGAGAGCTTGTTCTCATGGCTTAGGCTGGGCCACGCGCCTTTTGAGCGACGCCGATGGGATGTACGACATCGGGGGCAGTTGCGAAATGCCCATGCCGGGCAGCCTGTGCGGTCTCGGAGCTTGGAGGTCGGGGGGCATGCTCTGCAGGGTATTGCAAGGCTGAGTACTCTGTGTCTACGGCATCCGTAGCTGGGACAACCTTGATGAAAATGTCGTCTTGGGGTGCAGACTCAGAGGTGCCGTCGCTGTTGCACCGCAAAACCCCTCCGCGCGTAAAAAGCTTGGTAATGACTTGTGTTTGCTCAATGACAGGGCGGACAGCGTAGAGTAGGTCGTCATCACCGTCCTCAGAAGTTGCACCCTTAGAATGTCTCGTCTTCATAGGAATCTCCACTGAGTGCCTCCTCTCCCGACACTCTATTCTTTTTGGACGGAAAGGAGTCGATAGAACTATCGCTAAGGACTAAGGAGAGAGAGAGTGAGGCCAAAGCCAAAAGGGGCGACGAGGCCAGGCTGTATAGGAGGGCATGCTGACTAATGACTAAAGTGGGCCCAGGATGCCCAACAATTCTCGACTTGGCTAACGAAGATTGTCTTTGCAGCATCAGATCAGAGAGGGCGCAAGACGACAACGCAGGCGGTGGACCGCAGCAGACCGGATGGGAAGCGCCGCCGTGTCGGCATCGGCGGTCTTGGGTGTTGTCGCGATTATATGAGCTTCTCTGTCGCTGATGGCATGTGCTTTTTTCGGGCACAGGGTTTGATTAAGCCCAAGTGAAAATCGAGGTTGACGCTTGGGTTCTCTGCTAATTTGGCTTGCAAAATTTCCAAAATTTCTTGGTTCATCGCAGCCCGTGCCGCGCGGATGCGCTCCGTGCCCTCGTTATCAGTGCCACGACGGATGTCAGCCGAAAGCCGTTCGGGGTATGTAGGGTTTGAAACGCGATCTCGCGAATTAGTATGAAAGAAATGGGAATGAAAAAAAAAAAAAAAACGTACACGTTTGAAGCCATTGTCGATTAGATTAAGACTAGATAGGTTGCCAGGCTCAAGAGGCGTGAAACTTTGGAACTTTGATGCTTTATCTTAGGTGTACTTCGTAAACAAAGGCGTAATAGAATGCGGAGTGACTTTTGTTGATGTTTGAACCTTATTTTTAATCGCGTGGAACTCTCCATACCGCGATAATATTTTGCGACTTCTACATTAAAACAAAAAAATCAGGTGGCTGGCTGGTAAGATTAATCCTGATGGGTCACAGCTTGCCTGGAATACGATCTCTAGATGAGCCTGTATTCTTGTTGGACTTTGGAGCATTTCTACTTTATTAGTACACCCTCCTATTTTCATGCAAAACGTAATATACCAGAATAAACCAGGCTTTCCTATTTTAACCAGGGTTCATCTTCGTAATCTCACTTCTCCAGGGGACCGGGCCCGCTGCCATGCGACACGGCCGTCAAGGTCTTTTCTTTTTTTTTTTTTTCCTTGGTCATGGCCACATCCCCTCGGGATTGATGTTAGGATACCGTCCGACCACGGCACTCAGATTGTCCCGGTATTCGTCGCCCAGCTCGTCCGTCACCTGCGAGGGCCCGGCCTCGGGCAGCGTGCCGCGGCGCAGCGCCAGCGCCCAGCTGAAGCTGCTGCGCACAAATCCGTAAAACCACGAGCTGTGCACAAGCACGTCAAAGTCGACGAGCGCCTGCTGGTCCCACGTGAGCGCCTGGAGCGTCGCGCGCTCGGCTTCGTCCAGCAGGTCCTCCTTGGTGAACACCTGTATGCCGGCGGCGGCGGCGTCCTGGCGGAAACGCGCGCGGTGCTCGTCCGAGCCGGTCGCTAGATAGACGGCGGATAGGTTGCGGCGCTGGGCCTCGGCGATGAAAAAGGGCGCCTGCGCCTCGTAGCCGGCCCAGCCAACCTTGGCGGCGTCGGCGGCGACACGCAGGTGGACGCCCATGAAGGCGTCCAGCGCGAGACGGCCGGGGCCAAGATGGTTGGCTAGCGAAGGTGAAGAAGGAAAAGAAGACGATGAAGACCCCTGTGGTGGTAGAAGAATACCATCGGCCACAACGTGACGGCCCAGCTTCTGCTCGAGACTCCACAGCGCTGCAGCAGCCAGCCGCCGCGTCACCTCTGGGTATTGGAACAGTCGCGGAAAGGCGTTGCCAAATGCGGGTGAGTTGAAAGCCGCAGCTTCGCGGTTCCACTGCGCGAGCACCATGTCCTGCCAGACACGGACGGGGGCGTCGGCCGTCATGTTGGGCCCCTTTTTGGCAAGCCAGGCGTCAAAGGCCTCGCGCCAGCCGGTCGGGTCGACGAGGAGGTACTTGCGCATGGGAAACGACTTGAGGCGCGCCGGGGCGAGGTGAGGCGAACGGTCGGATGTCGGCGGTGGCAGGGCGGGGACCTCGGTGTCCGAGACGACGGCATGCATTTGCGGGCACACCTGGCTCCAGGATGCGAGAAAGTAGTCGACGTCAAACAGGTACGACAGGTCGACAGAGTTTTCTTTATTGCCGAGGTCGATGAGGTCGTCGGCGCGGGCGCCCAGACGGGGGAGAATCAATGCTGTGGCTAAACCAGGGGGTCAACTTTGTAAGTAAAAAGAGAGACAAAAGAGAACAAAAAGAAAACAGAGAAAAAGGAGAAAAAAAGACGACAAACCTCCTGCTTCCATCGCATAGCGCACGCAGTTCAACCACATGTTGCCCACATTCCCGATGCCGCCCACCACCGTGTCGCAATGCCACGCCAGCCCTTCCTGGAACTGCGTCTCGTCGCATTTCTGCCGGATGGGCGCCGGGTCCAGCAGGCCCTCGACCGGGTTGCGCAAGACCGCATCGATGTACTCCTCCTTGGACAACCGGCTGCGCGAGGGCTGCGAGAGCACCGCTGGCAGCACGGCCGGCAGCAGGCGGTGGTCGCTCGAGTAGACCGAGATGGCTCCGAGCAAGGACAGTCCTAAAGTCGTGTAGATGAACAGCCGTGCGAAGCGCGAACGTCGCCATATCTTCTCCGGTAAAGCTAGAAATGCAGGGGTTGTTATTGTTGTTGTTGTTTTGCTGCTCGTCGGCAAAGCTCTGTAAGAAACTCGGTCAGTGGCAAAGTCTTGGAGCGCAGCAATCTGGCGGGCAAAGATCATTTTGGGAGAGGAGTCGTCGATGTCGTTGTCGACAGTCGTGGTATCGGATCGGACTGAATGTGGCAGCGGGAATGGGTATTATTTTGCAATTGGATGCTTGGGTGAATTTCAAAAACAAAAAAAAAGAAGAAAAAAGAGAAAAAAAAAAGAAAAAAAGGAGGGGGGGTGATGTCAAACGTAGCCCCAAAGCGGTGTGGATGATGGATAGGAAAAGAACAAGGAGTTGAATGATTTTTTTCCTCAAAGGAAATCAAAGAGAGGAGAGCAACTGTAAGATATCTGCCCGGAAGAAGACAAGGGAAAACATCAGTTTAACTTGGGCCACCGGAAAGGGGCACTTGAAACAATAATATTGACAAAGGGAAAAAAGCACAGGACAAAGGCTGGCGACAGTAGGAGGAGAAAGGAAAGACAAGAAAGGAAAAAGAGAAAAAAGAAGAGGAGAAGAACGAGAAGAACGAGAAGAACGAGAAGAACGAGAAGAACGAGAAGAACGAGAAGAACGAGAAGAACGAGAAGAACGAGAAT